>CP137683.1:3434864-4034864 GCA_037976565.1 Mesocentrotus franciscanus
TGTTCTTGTTCTTGTTCTTCTTCTTCTTCTTCTTCTTCTTCTTCTTCTTCTTGTTCTTCTTGTTCTTCTTCTTGTTCTTCTTCTTCTTCTTCTTGTTCTTCTTCTTGTTCTTCTTCTTGTTCTTCTTCTTGTTCTTCTTCTTGTTCTTCTTGTTCTTCTTCTTGTTCTTGTTCTTGTTCTTGTTCTTGTTCTTGTTCTTGTTCTTCTTCTTGTTCTTCTTCTTCTTCTTCTTCTTCTTCTTCTTCTTCTTCTTCTTCTTCTTCTTCTTCTTGTTCTTCTTGTTCTTCTTCTTGTTCTTCTTGTTCTTCTTCTTGTTCTTCTTCTTGTTCTTCTTGTTCTTCTTCTTGTTCTTCTTCTTGTTCTTGTTCTTGTTCTTGTTCTTCTTGTTCTTCTTGTTCTTGTTCTTGTTCTTGTTCTTGTTCTTGTTCTTGTTCTTGTTCTTGTTCTTCTTCTTGTTCTTCTTGTTCTTCTTCTCCCTCTTCTTTTATTTCTTTATGTAAGTCTTCTGCTTATTATTTTCCTCCTACCCTTCCTCCCCTATCTCCTTTGCCTTCTCCTACTCCTCATTCTCCTAAAAATGTACCTCTCCTCTTCTCCATTGAGGGGACACTGGTGTCATGGGGGGTTGGTATGGGTTGGTAATATTGCCTTCCCCTTCTCCCTAAATCCTTCTCACTTCCCCTCTCCCACTTCATGGGGCTAGGGGGGGGGGGGCATAAATGTGTACCACACTTGCTATGCAATTGCTATTGCTGTTAATGGCATCACACAAACAATGGTAAGATGGTGGAGACAGAAGTAAACATTGAATGCTGCATTGCACTGGATGTAGACTAAACGTGAACCATATCTGCTGCCCTCTCTCATTGTGAAACTGATTTGATTTATCCTCTGGTGAATAATGGAAGGGAACCATCAGTTTGTTGTAATACTTCTGATTACTTATTCTTTTTACAAGCCAAGTCAATGAAGTGCATTTGTTGACCAAATGGTTATGATGATGCGTGTATGATCAAACAAATAAGATTTTCAGTGTTTGTTGTTAAAAAAGTAATGTCTTCTGATAGTATTATAAATAAATTTATTTTACATTTATTTACTTATTTTAGAAAGTAAAGGTTAACAAAAAATGAAGCAGTTTCAAAATATGCACTGATCACTTCTAATCATTGATGATAAAAAGAGAATAAGTAAGTCTAGACTTTATTGTTGCCTCTCTGTTAGACATTTACATATGTAAATGTAAGTAAAAAATATTGTATTGTATTGTATTGTATTGTATTGGTTTATTGAGATAAAAATCATTGAACATGCAGCTAAGAGCTGAACTTGTTCAATTTACAGAGTAAAAAGGAAATGAAAAACTTGAATTATTTCTCTATATTCCCACCACAATAGATTTTAAATATTGCATGATTTTTTTAAAAATTCTATGACAGAATTAATTCATAAGGCATACATATGTACAATGCAGGAATGATTTTCAGTCTATTTTACAGAAAATATTTTTAGAGGATGCTTTTCCTCTTTGGGATTCAAGGTGAAATATTTGGGCAGAACGCAATATAAGTATGATGGTCATACCATGACCTGTGGGTACTACCAATGTATGGGAAAGTCATCTTCACGTGGGGCTCCGTTTGTATGACCGCAGTGAAATAGTTTCCAGATTAGATTAAATCTGTTGATCAATTGCTTTGAGGATTAGGAAATCACTGTATGACTGACCTCTTGTGAAGTTCATTGATAAAAATAGGGAGCATAATTTTGTTGGCAATTCAAGTTATTTTGAAGACCTTAACACAAGGTTAACTCATAGAGGAGTTCACAGAGTTTTCAAAGGCGTGGCTTAAAGGGGAAGTCCGTCCTAATATTTAGTTGGTTTTTAAAAAAGCAGACAAATTAGGGTAAAAAATTAGTGAAAGTTTGTGCAATATTCGATTAACAATTGGAAAGTTATGATTTTTGGAAGTTGTCATTATTGAAACACGAATTGGCAACATTGTGATGTATCTTGCAAGCTCCTTTCCAATTTGCTCTGTTCAGAAAATTTTATAAGCTTTCAATTTCTTAGTAATTGATGACGGAATAAATTTGTTTCATACAGGGGTTGTTTAAAAACATATTTGCAATAATTGTATTAAGGATGAACGTATGATTGGAAATTTGGGAAAATATAAATTGCTGAAGTTTTTTAAAATTATCTTTAATTAGTTTTTGCTCAAACTTTCGCTGACCTGTTTCTCTCATTTTTCTGCTTCTATTAAAACCAAGTTAATATCAGTGCAGACTTCCCCTTTAATCACTTTTGCCTCCCCAAATGGTCACACATTATAATACTGATAAAAAAGTGATAATTTCTTGCAGTCTTGCACATTTAAAACTACTTTACCTCTAATTTTATCAACAATATTACAGAAATGTACTGCCTTAGAGTCATATTAAATGTTCTCAATCTGTTCTTTTATTATTTTTAGGCATTAAAAGTCTTCTGTGGGAACAAATTTCGCAATGTATTTACTTCTTTCTTTTGGAGTAAAATAAAAAATATACTGGCTATTTTACTCCTATGATAAATGAACCTAAATAAAGTAAAATTTTCAACAAAAATCACCAAATATGGACTACCCAATGCCTATTGCATTTACGGTTTTCACTGGCTGCCTGCAAAAAGGTAGTAAGAGCTAAGCATGGTCACTTGTCAGTGTCACTAACTGCCTTCTTGCTGGTGGCTGTACCGTAGTTCTTTTTTAAAGGGATTGGGTAACTTTGTCTTAGATTCTGAAACAAAATCCTGGATTTAGCTCATGCTGCAATAATAATTATAAATCTTTAGGTCAGTCAGGAACCCCATGAATTTTACAAGCCGATCGCCTGTCTGATTATCAAAATATTTATGATTTGAAATCGAAATTTAAAAATTTGTTTTCCTAACGGTTTTTATAACACAACAGTCTATTGGGGAAAATGAGTATGGTAAAACCGGTCACTCAATGATTTTTACTTTTTTGAGGCAATTCATGATCATTTTGAAGTGCATTTTTTTAGGGCTTCAATATTACACCATATCACAGACACTGATAACACGTAGGGCCATGCATCTCAGAATTAACATTGTTAAACGATGCCTTTAATCAACAGCCAGTTCAGTATGCTTTTAATCAAAGTGATATCAGAAATGAGCCTTTTGGGGGATGACTCGGTGAACATTACTGGGTGATCATCAGAGATTGAACGTTTTTCAGGGCTGTCTGGTTTTGACGTATCCAGGCGTGATGTGTGATTTTATGTACTCGTGTGAACATTGTAATCCCATCATCATTTTTGTGTGGAGGCGTGTTTGATGATGTTGTTTAGCTCCTAATTGTAAATACAGCTGTGCTAATGATGTTACAAGATCACAGAGGGAGACTCACTTATAGATGAACTGTAAAACCTCTTTCACACATAAACCTCTTTCACACATGACACAGCAATGCAGTTTATTAAAAAGTGGGGAAAACCCCACTGCAGCAAACTAAAATCATATTGGAGTTTTTCTTTACAGATGTGTATAAACAAAAAAGTATTGATCAGATGTGATCATTATTTTCATCTTTAACGTCGTCAATTGAAAGATATTCAGTTACAAACAGGAGTGTCCGACGAAGTGGGTTTGCAGGCAAATACAGAGAGCTGAGCGTACCTCTGGCGATTACGCTAGACCATCTAGACCAACTTGCATCTCCTTAGGCCCGTCTTCATCAGCTCGAGATGGCCAAATAACCCGCTATTTCAACTATCCCGATCGCAAATTATCCAGCTAATTTGCGTCTTCATCAGCCCGCAGTTGCAATTAGCGGGAATGCGGGATATTTGGTCGAGATAGTTATCCCAAGATATCTTGGGCTAGTTGGCAAAATATCACTAATTGTCGGGTGCGCCTTCACCAGCCCGAAGACTCACACTATGCGAACGCTTTGCAAAATATCTCGAGCTAATTTCTCAAGCTCGAGATTCATGAATCTCGAGCTGATGAAGAAGCGATTTGTAACTTCGGGCTATTTGGCAATCTCGAGCTGATGAAGACACACCTAATGAGAGCGAGCTTCACTTTTCTTGTATCTTATCTTACAACACGCAGACAAGTCAATTATTGTAACTTGTGGCCTTTGTTGCACACAGCTACCTACATGTATCTCCACCTCATTTGCCATTTTATTTGTAACACATTTTTTTTCTTTCTTGTGCTGTGGCAGTTTCATGTCTGAACAGGGCATGGGTGAGATATCAGGGCCACTGAATAAAAGGGTGTTGTATTCCTTTCACATATGTTACATAGATCTGCTCTCTCTCTCTCTCTCTATATATATATATATCTCCCTTCTACATTATTGTCCCGGACTCTCATTTGACTTTTTTGTTTGGGTTGCCATCAACTATTGATGATTGCTTTAAAAGGTTGCCTAAGTTCAACTTTTGTCAGTCATGTGTATAATTGTGAAGCTTTCCTAATGATAAAGTACTGATTCTTCTCTCACATTTTATTGGATAGCATGGGAGCCAGGTTATTTTTACTACAATATTTATTGCACTGTACATGTATGTTGTCATAAGGCATTGAGAATAACAGTTAACTAAGTTATTCATACCCCTTGTAAATTTGATGTTTTGAAAGTTATGAATTTTTGAAAAAGTATGTAAAACTATGGAACAATGAGAATCACGACACAAATTGCCAAGATGGTTATCAGTTTGTGACGTCATGTCCTCACAACTTATCAATTATCAACACAAAAACATATTACTTATAATCTAACTTGGATGCTGGTGTGAAGAAATAAGATTCTTAGGGTGAAAATAGGAAATTTATATTATCAATATAAAGAAAATAATTAGTGGATAGTGAGGACCATACGTCACAGACTCATGAGTGAGTTGCCAATTTGTGTAGTAATTTTCAAAGTTTTTCATGTCATTAAAAATTCATAACTTTCTTATTAGTTTTCCGATTTTGCTCAAACTTTTTTTGATTGGTTTGTCTGATTTTTCTGGCTCTATTGAAAGTAAGTTATTTTTGGAGTGGACTTGGGCTTTGACTGTACGTAATCATACTGCCAGACTGACTTTACACCAGCTCAAAACTGACCAATTCTTGGCCATTCAGGGGTAGTGTTTTGATTTGATCTGTTGTCGGTGTAGTGTCGGTCTGGTGTTGGTCTCGTTTGTGTGACTGGGGTATCACCCCGTTGCTAAAAAAACTTCATTGGCTCCCAATCAAGCAACGCATTGTGTTCAAGATCTTGACGGTTGTCTACGAGTGCATCCAAAACAAAGCTCCAGTGTATCTCAACTCTCTCATCGTACCCTACCAATCTGCTTGTCCTGGCCTTCACTCTTGTACTGACAGCACCCTGTTACACGTTCCTCGAACATACTGTACACCACAGCTGGCGACAATGCTTTCCAGGCATGTGCTCCTTGACTCTGGAATGAGCTTCCACGTTTTATTCGTTTATCACCTTCGCTGGATGTCTTCCGAAAGTGTCTCAAAACTCTCCTCTTTGACCATGATCAACAATATAGATTCTTTGATAATTTTTATGTAAAGCGCTGTGAAACAACAGTTAGTTTGTAAGAGCACTATAGAAATGACTTTATTGTATTGTATTATATTGTACCCTTTATTGTAGAGATGCTAACTGTAACAGTTGGGCCTTGTAATAGTACAATCTATATATACATTCACTATTCAACCAAACTTTCAGTTTGTTTGGTTTGGCACAAAGACCTGTTTGAAAAGGACATAACAGGAAGAAAGAGATCTCAAAGTTGTGTCTCTAGAGCTGTGATCTTTCCACATTGGTTGAATATTATATTGTTTGAGTTGTTTCCAAAGTTGCAGAAGGGCTTTAGATTCAGGATTAGGATATCGGTAAATAATTTTCAGTAGCTTCCTTTGACTGCATCTGTACAACACCTAAATTGTTTTACAGTCATAATACATTATAGTATTTTACTATTCTTTCATTAAAGGCTTAAAAATGTAGTTTTTGACCAAATTGTCTTTGTGTCCTTCTTCTAATAACAGTGATTTATTCATCAAAGCAATTGACCAGATAATTTTTGACACCATTCACTTTCCACTTCCTTCCTTTGGTCACTACCCACTAATCACTATGTCTACAATTTTTCGGGGAAAATTTGCTAAATCCAGCTAAATATTATAAATGGGAACCATTATGTTGCTATTTTGGAGGGAGAAGGAGGTAAGTAACAGAAAATGATGAAATGAATACATTTAGGTGAGAAGTTATAGTAACTTGATTAATTATTGCTTTATGTGTAACCAGGGAGATGGTGTAACTTCCTTTTAATTGAGGGTACATTCACATGTACTAAAGTCTTGGGGATTAATGTCAATATGAAAATCTAAACAAATAATTGCAGAGGATTTAAGAAATATGTCTTTCTCAAACCATGGTTACACAGTGATGCAGTAAGCCGTGAAACAAAGTTGTTACACTTACATTAATTGTAGTTTAAGAAGAGTTTTTAAAGAACTTTCTAATCAGACTCAAATTGTACTAATTGTTTGAGAGCTCAAAGTGTGAAAAGATATTGAAAAGAAACAAAAAAAATGAATTATCTACTCAAGTTTCTGAACACTTAGCCATGTCCCAAAATAATTAGCCAAGTGAGATGCTGCCCTTTTCCACTAATAGTGCAGTGTTGGCTGAATGTATCCTGTTTATATTCAGAGTGATCGTTATATCCATTGGACATCCACTCCACACACTTAGTTTGCAATATACAATATACTAAATTAAAATAAGTCTGAGAACAGACTTGTCTCAAAATTAAGAATTTAATGACATGCTGCCTTCTGCCACCCAAGTACACTGTTATTGTTAAGTCATTCCATACTCATTAGTTAACATCCTTCAGGTTTGCATTATCAATTAAATTTAAAACAATGTGACAATGGACAGGCCTCTTTCAAAATGATAATTCAGTGACAACTGACATGCTGCCTTCTGCCACCAAAGCACAGTGTTAAGCCAAGCTTATTCAAGTGATCTTTCTATAAGTTGTGAGGCTGTTCCATACACATTGGTTAACTTCCCTCGAGTTTGCATTATCAATCAAAACAATTATGATGATGGACCGGCCTCTTTCAAAATGATAATTCAGTGACATGTAACCTTTTACCACCAAAGTACCGTGTTAAGCCAAAGCTTATTCAAGTGATCTTTCTATACGTTGGGCGGCCATCCCATACTAATTTGTTTATGTCCTTGGGGTTTGCATTATCAATCAAAACAATTATGACGATGGACCGGCCTCTTTCAAAATGATAATTCAGTGACATGTGACCTTTTCCCACCAAAGTTCCCTGTTAAGCCGAGCTTATTCAAGTGATCTGTCTATAAGTTGGGCGGCCATTCCCTCCTTTGGTTTGTGAGGGTGAGATCATGGGTGAGATGAATCAAAACAAGTCTGAGAGAGCGTCCTTGAGGGAGCGTTGGACTGGACCCAATCAAAGTGAGTCATCCAAGATAACCACTCTCCCCTCTTTGGGTGCGTTTATTGTGCAATTTTTTGCCTAGAATCAGCGTTTTCAAATGTCTTTCAGGCAAATTTTTAAGGTGATAAACGCAAAGCCTTTTTCAAACGTCTTTAGATATGGGTATATTGAAACGCCGAAAAGAGTGTGTTTCAAATGTGACAAAGAGCCAGAATCACGTTTCTGAGAGATGATAAACGCAAAGCTGTTTTGAACCACACATACAAATCGGACCTTCCCAGGCTAATCTGCTTCCCAGGTCAAACGGCGCAAAGCAGCCGCGCAGAGACAAGGCCTTTATTTTGAATTGTGAAGAGTCAATAAATGCGACATCCCGCAAAACACGTTCGTATAGTGGGGTTCGATATGTACATATAGAAACGCTGATTCTGAGTGGCAAGACACGATAAACGCACCATTTGATGATTAAAGGGCAATCCAACCCTGATAGCTACCGTAGTTGCTTTGAAGGAGAGCAGAGAAATCATAAGAATTGATTGTTGAGTGGGGGGTTGTAAAATGGGGCAGATTATAAGAGAGTTTTGAAAGTTTGGATACTGAGATGAGATCACTGTTTCATAGAATTCTCCAATTGTTAAAATAAGTCATTTGACCTCTTGTTAAGTTGGGATAACTCTCCTATTTGTATACACTGAAAAATCATTAAATGTTATGGTATCTCCTAAGTAACTTTTCCCTTGGGACTGTACTCGATACATATTATGGAAAGCATATTCTTACGATCGTCTAAATTAAGAATAGATCTCACATAAAGTTTATCCAACCATACATCACATGCACATTTGCTATTAATTTGAAAATTCCACAGAATTTAAACTTTCAAAAATTCAGCTTGTCCATAATAGTTCAAACTTTTACCAGTCCTTTTCTTTGATTTTTCTACTTTGCTACCATTCAACTTAGTCTGCAAGCACAGTCTCTTTACCACAATTTCTAAAGCCTTGAGCAGAGCCTCTGTCTCTGGCTTTGTCAATAAGAGGGAATTTGTTAAGGTACAGCAGTAGACTATGCATTCAGTCTAGTCTCACACTGCAGAAACAGTTACCGGTACGCACAACTGACAAGGGCTTGCTCCTGCCAACTACCGGTACATTTAACTCGCTTGCAAGGTTGAGATGCTCTTTAAACTAGCTTGCTAAGATCTGCGGAAGAAAGGGAGATTTAGAAAGTGCAATGAGAATTTGATATCATATTTCCGTTTCAAGGTTGATATCTTTGCATTTCAGTCTCGTTCCTTTCTCCAGTAATATGTGTATTTGTGCAATGTCATGCCACAATGCACTTTGTTGACTTCATCTGGCCCCTTGTTGGGAATCAGGATTGGTGTGTTGGCTCATGAGAAGATTGGTGCTGCACTTTATTCATTCCTAAATTTATTCCATGTCCAGAATTGATTCATTTTGAAAAATCCCTTTACTGCTAAGTAGTTATACAATTTAAATCAATTCATTTTGAATTTTTCATGTAATACTATTAAGTAAATTATGATTTATTTGTCCGTTTTATGTATTCCATCCTTGATTTAAGACTTTTCATATTTTGGAAAGTCTTAAACATGTGCATTTTTCTTATTCAATGATAATTGTGAAAATTCCTGGTCATGCTGAGTAATTACACAATTTACTTTGCAATTATCTGTTTCTATTCTAGATTCAAAACTTGCCATATTTGGATTGCATAAAGTATTCAATTTTATATTCAAAAGGATTAGATATATTTTCATGTTCAATGGTTAATCTTTCATAGTTGATTATTTCAAATAATATTCACATAAGCTGCATAAGTTCCCATTTATGCTCTATTTTGAAGAGCAGTTCCTTTAAGATTTATGTTGGCTGAACTTGAATGTCACATGTTTGGTTTATAATTTTAGCTTCATATTTTTAGACCATTTTATGGGGCCCACTTGGCAAAATAATTTGAATACTTTTGATGAGGGTAGAGGAAATGCACTGTAAGTCTGTAACTAATTAAAATGTAAGATAATTTGGGATCACGATGTAATTATTAGTAATCAGATGACTTGCAATTTGTCATACGGAAATGTAAAAAGTGTTGTCTAATTAATCCCCAAACAAAGTTTGAGATTGAGGAAGGCAAGGGTTAGACTTCATTCGCACCGTTCAAAAAAGAGTTGGCTTAAGCCTGGATTTCTGGACCTGTAGGAAGAATAGAGCCATTCATTAATGGCTTTGAATAGAGCTATCCATCTGTAGTATTTTAAAGAATCATCATTATTGTTTATGTTCATATGTATGTTTATATGTTTTTTATACGGAAAATAAAACCAAACCATACCAAACCAAACCATAGCCCTGTTACATGTAAGATAACACAGGCTTCATTCTATATGGGGGCTCATGGGGGCTGCCTTCCTGGCTTCTGCCCCTTCCAAAATACTTCAAATGTATTTAGTTTGTTTGTTTATTTGTTTTTTATGAGAGTGTGTTGGGGGTAGGGAAAATGGTACAACCAGAAACTTTTGCCCGCATGAAATGTTTGCAAACATTTCGATTAGTTAAGATTCACAAAAGTTTCATGCTGGAATGATTTAATTACAACTAACCCAGCACTACATTTTTGTATAAGTTTCTCGCCGTGAAAAATGGCCATCATTTTACAAATCGCAATAGTTTCATGTCGCAAAACTTCTGGTCAACAGTAGAGAAATGAGGCAAAGGTAGGGCCCTTGTATCTAAAATTCTGGAGCTCTCTTATTTTGACAAGGGGTCTATATCTTTCCAGGAAGTCTGCAAGGATGGGAGTACATGAGGATGTAGTTTATCAAGACCTATTTTGTGAATTACCATCGTCAAAATATGTTTTAAACATTCTTCAAAGCAAGCGGCTTGGCTGGCAGCCGGCCAGGCAAAAAACGTTATGGCGATCTTTCAGCTTGACTTATTTTGACGGAAAAAGGATGACAAGCGTTCATCATCACGACAAAAAAAAAAATCTGTTTTGGTGTCATATTAGAGTTTCCATGGCAAAAAGATGTCTAGGTGTTTTGTAGCTTAAATTATCAGCTAAATTAATATTGGCTCTCTTTACAATATAAGAACCTTAACTGCAAACTGGCCACCTTTTCCTTTTTCCAGTCGGCTAATCTCATCCAAAAGTTGATTCTAGGAATATTGATAAATATGCAGCTTCTCTCTAACCTTGCATACCGGTATATCATAGATTTGGTGAATCTTGAAACATTCACTCTTCATTGAGGGTCATACTTAAAAACTGAGATGGGCTTCAGTCCACTAGACTGTTGACCCACAAGACCGACAGGCCACGAGACCGTTGACCCACAAGACTGACAGGCCACAAGACTGTTGTCCCACAAGACCGACAGGCCACAAAACTGTTGACCCCAAGACCGACGGCCCGCAAGACTGTTGACCCACAAGAATGACAGGCCGCAAGACTGTTGACCCGCAAGATCAACAGGCCAAAAGACCGACAGACCGCAAGACTGTTGACCCACAAGACCGACAGGCAGCAAGACTGTTGACCCACAAGACCTGAAATGTTGGTCTTGCTTGGTCTTACCCGAGTGTCCAAAAGGTTCACTAGGCCGACATTGTCAGTGTCATGAGCTGTCTGTCTATTGGATTGTCCACAAATTGGATTTTCATTGAGTTAGTACTGGAAAGTATAGAAAAGTACTGGAAAGTGCAAGGCTCTCTTCTTTTTTATACAAAATCAATGCTCTTCTAGTTCACAGCAGACAAATAGTAACTTATCAGCAGTTTGGATTAATTTAGATTTCAACCCATAACTGGATTAGATGTTAGTGGTTAAAGATTTATTCAGATAAGGGAATACATTTACAAGTAGGGTCACTTGCCAATTTGAAATAGATAAGTATGAGTCTCGTCTATGATACATGGGGCCAGAGTAAGGGAAGCAGACATATCAAATGTTAACCCCCTATCTAATGGTCTCCATTATAAGAAGGTGGAGATTGATATGTCAGTATTATGTAGGAAAGTAAGCAACTGGGAAGATAGATAGTTAGACATGCATGACGATAGGGGCAACTGTAATGTTATCATTTTTGCATCCTGGGGGGTGTTTCACAAAGATCCTAAGTCGAACTTAACTCTAAGTTGGACTTAAAAATTATGGAGAGCCATTTGTAGCCTTCAAATAAAATATATTCAAAAGCTAAAATTCAAGTATTTTAGAATGTTCATAAATTCCACATCAAGAACATGAAATCTCCTTGATAATAGAAAATATGAATGATTTGAATCAACATTTTATGCCTTTAAAAAAACTTTTACAAAATATTTTCAAAGATGCTAACGGCTTTCCATAATTTTTAAGTCCAACTTAGAGATAAGTTCAACTTAGGATCTTTGTGAAACACCCCCCAGGTTTGATAGAACCAATATTTTTTTCTTTCAACTTTCAAGTAAATAAAGTGATAAGGTGAGACAAGTCTGTCATAGATGAAAGCTGCCTGTAGCATTTCGATTTTTATGTGTGGTGTCTCAATGTGCTAAAGATTCAGGAGAGGAATTTTTAAAGAGCTCTAGTCTAATTCTTCATTTTGAAATGTTGAATTGTAAATTTAAAGAGTTTATCTAAAAACAGTACCTTTGATAACATTGTTAGAGCTAAGGCCCCCTCCCCTCCCACCCCTCCCCCCGATTAAAACCCAGGCTGGCGTACATGAAGTTATACATCACTCACAGAAAAGTGCCCAAATACTTGTATACTCATCAGGCACCTAAATTTATGACAATCTTGTCATTTTCTTTGCTTGTTTAAGATTTCTTTATCTCAGAGATACAGAGTACGGTATCGCAGATCTGCCATAGATTAAGCTCCCCATTGCCATATGTATCGCAACATGCTGTAATGCTTCCCAGGCAATGATTGGATCATTCAAAAGTTCGCTAGACCCCTTCAAGATCTTGTTGATATTCTGTCACCATGCAGACGCACCATAAACACCGAAATCAACTTGGAAATGTTTTGGATGTGAGCTTGGAGAAACAATCTCGGACATTCTGGTGACAGACATGCAGTGCATTGGGAATACAACTCACCTGTAGTCTTGTGGTACATGCTCTTGTATTACATCCTTTCTCTACAATGTATGCTCCTGGAAAAAATTAATAGCATTTGGACTCTTGGAGATAAGACCTCCTGTAAACTCCAAATTGAAAACTATTTTGATAATTAGCTTGATAATTGCACATCGTTGTATAATCAAAGTGCACAGCACATACAGAGAGGTGTGGCTCCATGTTTTGTTTGGGCAGGATAATTGTCCAATCAGGCTCCCTTCCTCAAAAAGCCCCCTCCACCTCCCCCCCTTTTTTTTGGGGGGGGGGGCTTTTGAGGAAAAAAGAGAAAAAGGAAAGTAAAGGAAATTTGGATTTAAAGTTCTTTTCTTGGTCAGTCCTCTTCATCCTCACAATTTATCCACCCACATGTACAGGTGGTTAAAAGAAGCACCCTCCCTTCTCCCTCACTAGAACCATGCTCTGCCACTGCTCTTGATGTTAGTTGCATTGTTATTGTCTGCCTTTTCATCACCTTTGACTTTCAATGCACTTTCTGTGATACATTCTTTTGTTGTTAGATGAATCTGTTACTTTAATGTCCATATCTTTTACTTAAAGAGGAAATGTTTTGATGTCAAGACTGTTTACTTCCATGATTGTTGATACCTTGTAAACAGGAATCAAGAGTCAATCTCTTTTATTCCATTGGGATATTGATGCATGCATCCTTGTGGCCTATTTAGTTGTTTCTATTGTTGTTTCTGATCTTTTTGTTGTTGTTGCTGTTTTCTGTCATTTTTACCCCTGCTCACTTGATGCTGCTCTCTAGTTCTTTCTGCTTTCCTTTTCCTTTTCCTCCTTCTCCTCCTTCTCCTATTTCTCCTCCTCCTCCTTCTCCTCCTCTTCCTCCTCCTCCTCCTCCTCCTCCTCCTCCTCTTCCTCTTCCTCCTCCTCCTCTTCCTCCTCCTCCTCCTCCTCCTCTTCCTCCTCCTCCTCCTCCTCCTCCTCCTCCTCCTCCTCCTCCTCCTCCTCCTCCTCCTCCTCCCCCCTCCTCCTCCTCCTCCTCCTCCTCCTCCTCCTCCCCCTCCTCCTCCTCATCCTCCTCCTCATCCCCTCCTCCTCCTCCTACTCCTCCTCCTCACCCCTCCTCCTCCTCACCCCTCCTCCTCCTTCTCCTCCTCTTCCTCCTCTTCCTCCTCCTCTTCCTCCTCCTCCCCCTCCTCCCCCTTCTCCTCTTCCTCCTCCTCCTCCTCACCCCTCCTCCTCCTCCTCCTCCTCCTACTCCTCCTTCTTCTCCTTCTTCTTTGTTTTCCTAATTTTCTTCTTTAATCAATATTGGAATGTTTCTTTCTTTCTAAAAAAATATATCATTCTACCTTACAACATATTACCATTGTTTCTTTATCTCTGTGTCTGCCATACCCTTTACATCTTTCCTTTTGAAATTGAAAATTGTGCCAATTATCATTCCTAGGTCATCAGTTAGTTTTATAATTTCTACAAATTCTTTGAAAGATTATATCATAAATGGAATTGTTATTTTGTGAAGGGGTGGTGTCTGTTTATCATTTTTACCATCTGAATTTAATAACGCTTCAAGGTTTAGCGGGAAGTTCTGGGGGGAGCCATCCGGGTGGAAAGGTCAAGGGAGTTTATAGCCATTATCTAGCATTCCGTACAGATATTTACCCTACAATTCACCGGAAATCATGGATAGAATACAAAATGATCTTTTATACAATGTATATCTTTTGATACAAGGAGAACAATATAAGACTACATTTATCACATTTCGTTTTGTACATGAACTTTAATGCTGCTGGTACTTATTTGACAAACTAATAACTTGTCGAATAATTTGTCATGCGTGTGGTCTTACTTGACAAATTTTAATTTGTCGTGAAAAGTGGTCTTATTTGACAAATTTTTATCTAGTACATGACAAATTTTAATTTGTCGTGAAAAGTGGTCTTATTTGACAAATTTTAGTTTGTCGTTTGTCATGCAAAGAATGTTGACTCTCTAGGCTTTGCTGGAGTGGAGTACGAGTGGTTTAGTCTAGACTATATAACGTTAGATCTGGTCTATATTTTATCAGTCTCAGTCCAGTTGACAATTTACATAAGGTCTAGATCTACGGTCTGCTTCTGCCTCAGCCTCAGGCGGCTCGTCGAGCTTTGGCTCTGGCTCGAACTGATAGTGATAGATCAAGACCTTATGTACATTGTCAACTGACTGAGACTGATAAAATATAGACCAGATCTAATGTTATAGTCTAGACTAAACCACTCGTACTCCACTCCAGCAAAGCATAGAGAGTCAAAATTCTTTGCATGACAAACAACAAACTAAAATTAGTGACCATATTTTCGTCATATCTCGACCCGTGAGTCAAGCGTGGAGATACCCTACTATAACAAACCAAATATCAACAAAGCACTTTGAAAATCCTTCAGGGGATCGGAAAACAGGCTGCCTTCCGCTAGCTATATCTTCGTAATAATAGGTACGCGCGTGGAGCATGAGCGCGGTACTTTTGCATGACAAATTATTTTATAATTAAAGAAACCCGTTCAATGTTCGTCATGAGCTGGGCGATCAGTGTTTTCTGAATTCGTAACATTTGACATAAGGTTCGTAGAGTTAAAGTAGATTTGTACTGTTCCACTTCACGTGACAACGCAAATTTGTAGTGATTCATTGTTGAACAAATGTATATTTGTACACTGTAATACCCCTCACAATTTGTCACTCGGGAATTTTCATTCGTCATTACATGATATTAAATCGTAATTACATTTCAAAGAATCTTCATGAGTGATAAAATTTGTCATACCACTCACGACAAGTTACTTGACAAGCTTTTGGGGATGAGCGACCAATTGATTCTTTCAGTTAATATTATTATTCTCAACGTAAGCATGGCTGCCATTACAGGGCTCTATTATTTTAAGCCATTGCCTGTGGGAACCTGTTTGTTCATTGTATAAAACCTATAGGGAATGAGAGAATTCAGTAGTCAGTGGGTCAAAGATACCCAGGTCTACATGATGTACACCTGGGTCAAGTGTGTCAGATGTAGATTGATGTCTTGACAAAGGATGTTAAGTGATGTTGCAGGGACTTGAACCCTATACCTTGTGGTCCCCAGTCCGATGATTTATCCAAGAGACCATCAGCGTATCCACACAAAAAACAATCTATCCCGAAACTCTATAACGATACGTCGTATAAAGAATCATCGTATAAATTCCAGGGTGTCCACACACAAGAAACGTCGTATAAAGAATCATCGTATAAATTCCAGGGTGTCCACACACACAAGAAAGTAATCCCAAAACTCTACAGCGAAATGTCGTATAGGTGCGCAGTTTGCTACTGCGGTCATGAAATGGAAGCGGAAATGAGAGGTCAGGTCTCCTTTCGCGCGATCCGGCGTTAAGCCCCGCCCAGTTAGACTAGTTCCGTCCACACACAAAATTTCTGTGATTAAGCGTGATTAGGCGTGATTAGTTATTGAGTTCTAGTTCGAAACGATGCCCAAACCTGCGTTTCGTTATACGACGTATCGTTAGTAAGCCTCCACACACACAATTTCATCATATAACTATTGCGAAACAGTATAACTATCGCGAAACGGTATAACTAATCACGCCTAATCACGGAAAATGTTGTGTGTGGACAGGGGGCATGGCAATTCTACTTTGATGTGATGCTCATGGCGCTTAAGACATTATTACCCCAGTTGTAGCTGAGCTGCCAAAGTAACAAGCACTCTTGAAGCATATCAGGTACCCATTTAACACCTGGGTGTAGAGGGGCAAATGTAGATTGATGTCTTGCCAAATGATGTTGAACCTTGTGCCTTGTGATCCATAGTCCACATCATATCTCGATAAATGACCATGTGAGCAACTCTGGCTATTTGGTCATTCTCTTTCCTTCCATTTCACCAGGGAAACATGAGTTAAGCTACGGTCACAAAGGTTCGTACGAACGATGCGTTCATACGAATCTTCCTGTTTTTCCATTGTTTTTCCGAATTTCCATTCTCTGAAAATCGTTCGTACGGCGTTCGTAGCAGTTCGTAATGGCATTTGTGACCGAGGCTTTAGATGTAAGTCGTATGGTTTATATGGAATGAGGTAGTCAACTCATCCCCACCTGTTACACACCTCATGTCCGCACCAATTACAAGTCTATAGATAAAAAACAGCCTTATTCAATAACATTCAGTATTTATGCTGATGGAGTGCAGTGTGTAGCTAATCTTGGGAATTACTAATTTTGCTTTATTCTTTGAAACAGAGGAATTAGGCCGGGGTTTGACATCTATTGTCCATTCTGATCACATTTCCGTTATGATGGTATGTCGGAAGCGGCTGAAGAATCCAAGGCGAGAGTATGACATGAGTTATCAGAGATCTTCATCATGTAGTCTAATTTCTTTGGAGAGTTTGGACCTACTTGTAGCCTTTTGTTGGGGATAATAATGATAATTACATGTGTAAATGCCTTATTTATATCACATATATCACAGATATGTCTCTATGCACAGTAATATGCACTGTAATTGAGAGAGAGAGAGAAAATAATAAGAATTAGTGAGAAGAGTGAGATACATGTAGCATATTTCCCGAAGTCACCAGTTAACATCGGAAAATTTTTTTTTAAAGAAATGTTTTAAGAGATGTCACCAGTACCGTATCACAATTTTTGATATTTTCTTGCAATTGATTTAAATGTTTGGTAGATGGAACCTGAAAAGAGTAGGACCCTGTATTTTGAGGGGAAATAAGGAGAGACTTTTGGGAAGCTCTGAGTTATGTTACTTTGTAAGCAGTTTGGTTAGATAAGTAGGAGACAATCCTTAATTGATTCAAACTATATATTGATAGGGCCCATATATGTTTAGTTTTGTTTACCAATGTTATCTTTTATTTAATGGTTGAAAGAAATCATCCAAAATCATTTTTATTTGCAGCAGCCATGGCGATCTATCATATTAACCTTATAGTTCAATATTATATTTAGAGCTAATCGGAGATGAAATAGTAGAACAAGGAACATCGGAGCATAGAGAAATCAGCTCTTGAAAGCTCCTAAAGAGGTCTGGTGAACTCTAAAAGAGCTATGATTTGAAGAAAATGAATAAAACACATGACTATTATTAGGAGGTCATCTCACTTTTCAGTACAGCAAATCCTGAAAGACCTCCTTGGTATAAACCAAACAATGTTTTTTCACTGGATATGATATTCATACTCGTGCCAAGATTTTTTTATTTTGTTGGCCTTCTCTAATAAAGTGACTCTGAGCAATTATTGCAAAGTGCATAATCAACTTTAGAGCCCAATTATGAGGTGAATTGCAGTGCATGTAAACATTCCCTTCAGTTGTAAATTGCTACATGAAACAATCTGTCTACTCTAGAGATCATTAGGAAGTCTCTATTACACTAATGAATTAAGAATCTCCGTTGCTTGGAATCTCAGTAAGGGGTACAACTTTGCTGCCAAGTAACCTATTTCAGCTTCCATGCATCAGCATGTAGCCTACAGCCTACTACACAGACTAAAGAAAAATGTATACAAAACTTGTATAAAGAAACGTTGTACAGTCAAAAATGTGTTAGTAGCCACCTCTCTATGAAGGCCACCTGTCCATAGTGGCCATGCATTTTGTCTCCCATGAGAGCTTAATGTGTGTTGTAGAACCTGTAGAGAAAAGCCACCTGTCTACAGTGGCCACTTTTTCTGTTTCCCTCGGGTGGCCTCAATAGATGGGTTTGACTGTTTAAAGAATCATCATATAGTGAAAGGAGTGTACAGATTAGAAAACAAAATCATATTTTTTATAAAGAAACATTGTTTAAAGAAACCCATTTTGAAGAGGCCCGTTGATATTTCAGCTGGCCAATCATCAGTACGCCCTTGCAATAAGCCCCACCCAGTTAGATGATTTTTGTTCAATACAACGTTCAGACGTTCAACGCGATGCTGATATTTATCAAGTTGTCATCGAAACGATGCTCAAACAGGTGTTAATTTCGCTGTAAAAAATTGCATTATTAGACGTTCAGAAAAAAGGACAAAAATTAACTACTATGATGATTCTTTTATAGCTATACAATGAATTCCGTTAGTCTGAAGGTGGGTTAGTTAGCTTGAGAAGGGGATCAGTAGAACAAGTCTTTGGAAGATGAGACTGATGGGTAGGACTAGAGCATGCCAGATTGATAAGATAAGGCAGGGTTCAAACTAAGACGGGTCCATTTAAAAGCACACCCCTAATAAATTTGCATCCAGCACCCCCTGTTTAAAATTTGACAGACGCATAAGGGCACGAAGCCCCAGTGTTTTATTCCGGATGCTCAGAAAAAAAATAGTGAGGAAGTGTTGGAAGTATGGAGCCTCTGTTAATACTGTCTTCCGAAGGATCTTTTATGAGGATTTTTTTCTTTTTTTGGGGGGGGGGGGAAGGTTGGGGGTCACAGGAATGACATTCCCCTTCCCTGTACAAAAAAAAATATAAGTCGCGATCCCCAAATTTTCAAAATATTAACATAGGGCATACAGAGTCTCAAGAAATCAATCTGGAACCCCCTGGGCTAAAGGCTGGCGTGGAGCCCTGCTTTAACTGTTTGAAATCCAAGCTACAGAACCCTGAGAATTAAACACATTGGAAAGGCATTTTGACTAAAGTGGAAACAGTCTCCAACAATGTATTTATACTGATTCATGTGGTCACAAGAGATTGTCATGATGCTCAGATATTTTCATGTTTTGGTTTAGGGCCAATCGGGTATGAGCTCATCTAATTTGATTTATAGCATGCCATCTGCCAAGCGTTTCATGAATGATGGTGTTTTGTTTGGTATACACCAAGATTTAGATGACTTGAAGTGTTTAGTGCATGCATGGGTCATTTGGTGTCAGAAGAGGATGCCGTGAGAGAGTTATCTTCTTGAGAACCTCAGACAATTATACTGATATACTGATGTGATTGATGCTGTGTAGCCTAATCATGAGAGAGAGAGAGAGAGAGAGAGAGAGCGATGGAGAGATTGATGACACATATATATGCACACTTATCCCCAAACAGACAGTAAGAGAGAAAGATCAGGGAGAGAGAGAGAGAGAGAGAGATAGGGGAAGAAAATAGATAGATAGTGCGATAGATATAGAGAGAAGAGGTGGAGAGAGGTAAAAGAGAAAGAATAAGACAGAGAGAAGAGTGGACAGAGTGAAAGAGCAGACAGAGAGAAAGAATAGAAACAGAGAAAAAGCAAGATATGATTGATAGGGTAGCAATGAGAGAGAGAGAGAGAGAGAGAGAGAGGGAGGGGGTAGAAAATGAAAATGATGACATTGCAAAGGAGAAGAGTTATACAAGTATGTAATATATCTCCTCAATATTTCTAATGCTCTGAAGTCCATATATACTTTGATAAATATGATTATGACTGACATCCTTCCCTCCCTCTTTCTCTTTCTTTCTCTCAATGTTCCTAGATCCGGATAGACCCAGAACACTGGCAGGCCTTGCTGAATCTCTCCAAGGAGCTCAAAGAACAGGGTCATCTGGATGCAGGCTACATTTTCCTCAAGATGCACAGAGACAAGATCTTCCAGTTCACAGCAACCCTCAGACATGTAAGTTAGTAGTCCAGATTCTGTCCATTTTTATACATTTTTTACTTCTTCAATCATCTCCTCCCTTACACGCATCCTACACACAGCGCGGTGTCTCCAGTCATTGCGCGATCCCCCAAACATCCGTCGAAAAGTAGAGAATGAGAGGCAAGAACTGTCTCCAAATCAGTGTTGAGGGTGTGTTATTTTCTCCGCTGATTGGGCGCGACACAGAAATAAGTTAGTTGGGACTACAGTGTCTGCAGATAAGAGCCAGAAGGGTGTTAAAACTAGCCCTAGATAAAAACTGTGTAAAATGATGCGAGTTACATTATTAACTCTAATGATTCACAGATGTTGCATGGTCCTGTATATTTAGTGAGGGTTTCGTCTTCATGAATTTCGCTTCTTTTTTTAGGGTCGCAACTGTAGGCAAATATGAGCTGGCAGTGCATATACATGTAGTATGTAGTAGCCTTTGTTAATTATCACAAAAACAACTCACAAATATGTCTCTATCCTTGTCATCTTCAAATGTATCAGTATATACTGTACAAAAGTCTGCAGAGTGGAAAAAGGGCATTAACTGAGCACAAGTTAATACCCCTCTGGTGCTCAGGAGATGACATGTGTACATCCTTACCACCACCCCTCCCCCCCTCCTCCCCCCTCCTTTGATGTAGTTAAATGTAATTTGATTTGATTTAGTTTAATGTAATTTGATAGGAATAAACTGAATTATATTATTCGTTTTTCCTCTACCCCAATAGGCATCCTACACCAGACATAAGAGCGGAGATGGAGTATATGAGAAATGGAGAGCTGGCAAGGAGCTCATGAATACAACCTTCAACCCAGATCTGTTAGAGGTAAGGAACTATCTCATTAACTCCCTTTGGCACTGCTGTTGAAAAATGGTTTGTCCTTTCATGACATAAGTTTGAACATGTGGGACTGGACTTGCATGACCATGTATAGGGGGATAGATAGACATTTTGCCAAATAGGTACTAAGAAAATATTCTATTGATACAAGACTGTAGTCTGAGAGTCTTTGTGTTTTTCACGAGGGAGAAATCTACCTACACGTAGATAAGGTAGCATGTGTGACCAGCTTGACTGCTATGCCTAGTAAAGAGTAGAAACTTTGCCCCCCAAAATAAGGCCTAAAAAACATACAAATCCATTTACTTGTATGCAATGGGAGCCTCTTTTTCTTCTATAGGAGAGAGAGAAGGGGAAGGGGGAGGGGCAAAGCTGAGAGAGGTTGGAAGGAAGCTAAGAGAGGGGAAAGAGAAGGAGAGAGGGAGAGAAAGAGAGAGACAGAGAAGGGGGCAATAAGTTCATCACTGGAAAATTATGAAATTAATTTAGACATAATCTTAAGAACATTCATTAAGTGCTTCCTAAAATGTTTCATCAACACCCCCTTAAGGTCATATTGTCTGTTCAGAGCCAAAAGAGCATTATATCTGTATTAACGCCCTTCTATGCCTAGTAAAGAGTAGAACTTTGCCCCCCCCCCAAAAAAAAAAGGGCCTAAAAACATACTCATACATGTACATGTATGCAATTAGAGTCCCTTTTTCTTCTTTAGGAGAGAGAGAGAGAGAAGAGGAAGAGGGAGAGACAAAGCTGAGAGAGGTCGAATGGAAGCTGAGAGAGAGAGAGAGAGAGAGAGAGAGAGAGAGAAGAGGATGGTTTAATCACTGGAAAATTTGGAAATTAATTGGGACATAATCTTAAGAACATTCATTAAGTGCTTCCTAAAATGTTTCATCAACACCCCCTTAAGGTCATATTGTCTGTTCAGAGCCAGAAGAGCTTTATATCTGTATTAACGCCCTTCTATGCCTAGTATAAAGTAGAAACTTTGCCCCCCCCCCCAAAAAAAAGGGCCTAAAAACATAAATCCATTCACATGTATGCAATTAGAGTCTCTTCTTGTTTAGGAGAGGTAGGAGCTGG
This sequence comes from Mesocentrotus franciscanus, assembly GCA_037976565.1. NCBI lineage: Eukaryota > Metazoa > Echinodermata > Echinoidea > Camarodonta > Strongylocentrotidae > Mesocentrotus > Mesocentrotus franciscanus. Next base: position 3,457,045 of record CP137683.1, read on the forward strand.
GAATGGGGAGGGACAAAGTTGAGAGAGGTCAGAAGGAAGCTGAGAGAGGGGAAAGAGAGGGAGAGAGAGAGTGAGTGAGAGAGAAAGAGGATTGAGAAAGATGGAGAAAGAGAAAGAAAGAGAGAGAAAGAGAGAAGAGAGAGAGAGAGAGAGAGAGAGAGAGAGAGAGAGAGAGAAGAGGATGGTTGAATCACTGGAAAAATTGGAAATTAATTGGGACATAATCTTAAGAACATTCATTAAGTGCTTCCTGAAATGTTTCATCAACACCCCTTTAAGGTCATATTGTCTGTTCAGAGCCAGAAGGGCATTATATCAATATTAATACCATTCTAGTTCTATGCCTAGAAAGAGTAGAAACTTTGCCCCCCCCCCCTACCAAAAAAAAGGTCCTAAAAAACATACAAATCCATTTACATGTATGCAATTAGAGTCTCTTTTTCTTCTTTAGGAGAGGTAGGAGCTGGGAATGGGGAGGGACAAAGCTGAGAGAGGTCGGAAGGAAGCTGAGAGAGGGGAAAGAGAGGGAGAGAGAGAGAGAGTGAGTGAGAGAGAAAGAGGATGGAGAAAGATGGAAAAAGAGAAAGGAAGAGAGAGAGGGGGAGAGGGGGGGGGAAGAGAGAGAGAAAGAGAAGAGGATGGTTTAATCACTGGAAAATTTGGAAATTAATTTGGACATAATCTTAAGAACATTCATTAAGTGCTTCCTGAAATGTTTCATCCACACCCCTTTAAGGTCATCTTGTCTGTTTGGAGCCAGAAGGGCATTAATATTGATATAATGCCCTTCTGTCTGTTTGGAGCCAGAAGGGCATTATATCAATATTAATGAGTTAACGTCCTTCTATGCCTAGTAAAAATTAGAAACTTTGCCCCCCCCCCTAAAAAAGGCCTAAAAACATACAAATCCATTTACTTGTATGCAATTAGAGTCTTTTTTTCTTCTTTAGGAGAGGTAGGAGCTCGGAGTGGGGAGGGACAAAGCTGAGAGAGGTCGGAAGGAAGCTGAGAGAGGGAAAAGAGAGAGAGAGCGAGAGAGAGAGAGAGAGAGAGAGAGAGGAGGAGAGAGAGCGATAGAGAGAGAGAGATAGAGAGAGAGAGAGAGAGAGAGAAAGAGAGAAAGAGAGAAGGGGGTGATAAGTTTATCACTGGAAAATTTGGAAATTAATTGGGACATTAATCTTAAGTACATTCATTAAGTGCTTCCTGAAATGCTTCATCAACACCCCTTTAAGGTCATCTTGTCTGTTTGGAGCCAGAAGGGCATTATATCAATATTAATGAGTTAACGCCCTTCTCTAGATCAATCTGGCTCTAAACAGACGATATTTAGAGTGTATAAAGTATAAAGAGTGTATTTATACAGGGCACCAGTCAAGTAGAAAATAATTTGTGTGCAGCTCTTTGTATAAAAATCAACCCCAGAAAATGTTAACCATCATTCTTTGGGTCAACACAGAGTATAAAGAAAGAAAATAAAGTATGACATACATAACCAGTGTGGATGTATGTGAGATCTGTTTATGTGCTTTTCTATGCAAGCCAATTGCATGTGTGTTGGTTTGTCTACTAACAAGTTGCCTTCACATTTCTTGAAAGTGTATTTAAACTATCTTGTTGAAGAGGTAAAATTGGAAGCTGATACTTTGGATATACATGTAGTTAGTTGTGATCTGACATTTGCTCTAGGCTTTTTTTTCGTTGTCTTAAAGGTACTTGGTAACATTGTTCAGATGAGAGAAAATAGTGCTAAGGTAGTGACTTCAATACTAGATGTACAATTAAAGATATTCTGAAAGTTTGAGTGAAAACAGACCATTATTAATGATAAAAATTGGGAAAAACTGATCTGATCGATTCCTTAGTTCTCCCAACTATATTATTACAATTTAGTTACATTTTAGGTGAATGTAAAGCATCACAAAGCAATGAATTGGCTCTATATACCATTCCAGACATTTAAGTGTTGAAAGATTTTTAAAAGCCTGTCTTATGTCTTATTTTCATGGAAAAACGGTTGGGAAAATTCATAAATGGTTGGGAGAATTTACTGTAAGAGGGTGATGCACAGTGACACCTTCAAAGAAAACCATAAATATCTTTGTGGTTTGAGAATTTTTTCAGGATTTCGTGCATGTTAGAGGGTTAGTACAGTAGAAGGAATATAATAAGTAACATTTCATACAAAAATTACAGTTTTTTCATCAACCTTCCACAATGTTACCGTGTCACTTTAAGTATAGGATTAGGGTTGGGTTGCAAATGGATTTAGGTTAGAATTAGGGTTTAGGGTTAGGAATTCGGTGGTTAGTGTAGGAAATTACAGCAGAACAATTGTTACCAGATAATGTGTCATACAACCATGGACTCACTAAGATGTGGAGCAATTTTTGTATGCGCCTTTTAAGGGCTTGACCACAATTTATAATGGATATTTCAGATTATATTGCTATCAGATGGGGCTTTTTAATTGCTTGTTGTTCATTACAGCTCATGCATAAAAACAACTCTCACGCCTCCTATTTTTTCTTTCTTCCTTTTTTGCGTTGATGCCAAGTTTCCTGTTTCATTACATGTGGTCAGATCCATCGGAATCTCATTTAGACCACAAATACACTTTTCACACTTGTTTTGCTTAACCCCGTACTTTGCTTAGCCCCGTACTATCCTTACCCCGGACTAACTTTTTTTGCTTTTCTCACTGCAATTCGTGCATAGCGTGAATATTCATTAATTCGCTCCATTGCGTAGTCCTGGACTATTTTTACGTTTCTGTTCTCAATCGTTTGCTTGGCACCACAATTGCGGAGTTAGCACCACAATTGTGGGGTTAGCCCTGCTATTTTGCAGGGCCAGCTAACCCCGTACTATAGGTGGGGCTAGCCCACCTTGGTAAATACGTTTCTGAACAGAAAGTGGAATAAGCTTAACCCCGGACTATAGGTAGGGCTAAGACCCCCCTTTAACCCCACCTATAGTCCGGGGTTAAGCAAATTTTTGCCAGTGTGAAAAGAAAGTGGAATAAGCTTAACCCCGACTATAGGTGGGGCTAAGATCCCCTTAGCCCCACCTATAGTACGGGTTAAGCGAAATTTTGCCAGTGTGAAAACAGTATTAGTCATGCTTACAATTCGAAAACTTCCTTATATGTGGTCCTCCCACTCGCTGTGGTCCTCCCACATTTTAATCACGAGCTAGATTTCATTTGTTTGCACTGATTTAAATAGAAGTGTGCTCATGAAAAGGAGATTGATAGTGTTAGAGAGAGAGAGAGAGAGAGAGAGAGAGAGAGAGAGAAATACAGACTGAGACAGAGACATAATGAAGAGAGTGAAATATTGAGAGACAAGTAAAGAGAAGACAGACAGAAAGAGAGGCAGAGGGAAAAGTGGGAGAATGTAAGAGGAAAAAAGAAAGAGAAAGGCAAAGAGAGAGAGAGAGAGAGAGAGAAAGAAAGAAAGAAATGCAAATATGGAGAAAGTGTTGGGGGAGAATTCAGATTTACACCCAAAAATTGTCTTTTAGTGTGTACATGAAGATGCTGAAATATGACCAGACTATTGTTTAATGATGTCATTTTGAATAATTGTTTATATACGTCTGACATTGCAGACATGAGACCATGTGATTTTGTATTCAATCTTTATTTAACTCCAACCCCATTTCTCAATGTTGGTTAGAATATGAATGATACCTTATATTCAGCTTCTACATGTATGTAGAAATGAGAAATTCTCTTCTATGTCTTTATGAATATATATACATGTATGCATGTTACAATCAACATCCTTTTTTTTCCTTAGTTACAGGGTATATCATATACATCTCATCTGATATGATTTATTTTATCTCATTTCGAAACCAAATGATACTGAATCGTAGTCAGCCAGCAATACAAAGTGTATGAATTTTTAATGACAGAAAAATTAAAACAAACATTGATATATCATGTTCATAGAACCACCATGGTAAACAAAAATTAAAATAAAGATACAGGTATGTACATACATGTCAATGTCCATCATTGATATGATAACTACAAAAACAAATTAAGACATCCAAATAAATATATCAAAGAGAGACAAAAATAGATCTTTCCTGAGATAAACAGATCTGATTTTCTAAGGTCACAAAAGCTTTATGAATGAGAATACTCAGCAAAAATTGAAGGACAGAGGTGGCACTAGATTATTAAAAAATGCTGATGTATCTGTAATATCTCCCAAGCCCCCATCGGTTCTCAGGGAGGTGAGGTAGAAGCATATTGTTAAACATCCCCCCCCCACCACCACCACTAAATATATTGATTGTCAGGAATTGTATAAACTTGCGCCCTCCCCCAGACTTTTTTTTCCTTCTACTTGTCAACACTTTTTTAAAGAAGACCTGCTCCCCCAATCATTAGAAAAGCCTGGATCCACGACTGTACTGAGTGTATCAGGAAAGCGTCAAAACAAGGAGATGATACATTTGGCAAAACATTGAATTCTGTTTGTTTGTTTGAAAGTCAAATCCTTAGGCTTGTTTATCCGATAGCGTAGTGGATTTATTGAGAGTATATTTTTCAAATACGTTCTACACTTTCTTGCAATGCTACGTGTATGGGGAAGCAAGAAATCAAATTCCCTGTTAACTTACAGCAATATAAATAACATTACTTCCTTCTTGAAAAGCAACATAAATTACAGTATGATGACAGCTCAATATCCTCGTTTCTCTGTCTCAAGGTCATGCGCAAGGTCATTAGAGTAAGGTGATCCAACTTTAGCTCCTACAATAATTACTCGGAGAATGTGGATTAATGTTTTGCCAAAAAACGTTAGCCCCTCGCTGAGATGTGAACCCTCAACCCTTAGTGAGTGAGAGCCAAACTCAACCTATAGGACTAGGGTTAGGGTTGAAATTAAGTTTTAGGCTAGGTCTAGATAGGGTTAGAGTTTGGATTAGGTATAGGGCTTGGTCCAGGGTTGCAGGTAGGAATTTGGTGTGTGTAGCAATATACATTGCAGCAAATGCTGCATGTGTAGTAGGTACATCATAAAATAACATTGGCTAAGCTAAATGTTGATACTTTGAATGATATAGGTAGGACACATATTTGCTTACCTACTCGCTCTAGCTCTGTGTTTGTTTGTTCAAACATATTTTCAATCTTCAATTCTTGAAAAGTCCTAACAATAACATTTACTTTTTATTTGTCCAGATGGTCTTTTCTAGAAAAAGGTGAGAACGTAAAAAATGAAGAAAAAAATTGTTGACTTGTCCCCCAGTAGTGTTGCAGATCCTTTTCATTTCATCAATATGAATTATAAAAGAAGAAGAAAAAGTTTAATGATGGTTGTGCAAATTGATGAATTATGGGGGTATACTGGGAAACAGAGCAAAGAGCGTAAGAGATTTATTGACCAAAGTAGCATATATGTTTATAGTACGTGGATGTGGAAGATGAGATCCTCAAGACATAGTTTTGGATCTCGTTCAGAGATTAGGAAGTTACATCTTCCCGATCAAGGAAATTGTGTATCTGTAGTTTTCAGATACCGGTTCAGAGTTCGAGGTACATCCCCAGTTATAATTAATACAGAGATATCATTATAACTGATTAGTGGAAATCTGCTTTGGAAACGGGTTGCATAGAACTCCTCCGAAGCTCTCTCACAATCTGTTCGGACTAGATGAAATTTATATGAAACTCGTATAAGTTAAAAATGTTGAATAAAGAATTGTTGTATAGGGAAAGGGTATTATACACATTGGATAACAGCATTATATAATGAAACATCGTATTGAGAAACTAGATTTGAAGAGGATGCTTGACATGATAGCTGTCCAATCGTCAGTGCTCGCTCATAAGCCCCACCCAGTTATATTGTTTTATGTTTTTTTAATGGTTTATATGATTTTCATATGTGAACAGGACCCTAATTCTTTATCAGAATCTTGTTTAAAACAGTGCTTGAAATGTTGCGTTATAAGACCTTCAGACCAGAAAAAATTAATTACTAATCATATAGCTAGATATGATTTTTGTGTACCGGTAATATAGCCAGTATCCATGCAGTGAATTTGTGTAACTAGTCTGAATGGATGGTTGATCTGCTTTCATGTATCCAGTGCCCCCAATAAATTATACTGAACTTCAAGAAAGTACTCAAAGATTGAAAAGATACCTGGTATTCATTGATTTACCCCTGAAAGGCTGAAAGTAATTGATATATTTTCTGATTGGGTTATTAATTTGCCCCAAACAGAAATTTAAAGAAAATTTTCGTGATCGACGTTATATGGACTAGGCTACAATGCAAGATAATGATTTGCCAGCCTAACCAGTTTTTAGAATCATTCTCAACTTCCTGTGCATAGTTCACGGTAAAGTGGAAGTTTTTTATCAAAATTTCAAAAAAGGGGAAATGTACGTGCCAGATTGTTCTTGGGCATTGACTCTGTTGTCAGTTTGGCTGACTTCCAAGGCTTTATAAATACTTCTATTTATGTCTGCCATGTTAGCAAAAATGTTAATCAATCATGGACGTTTGAGCATTTTTGTTTTATTTGATTAGCAGTTGACTACTGAATGATGTCATCCCCATTGGCTTAATACAGGGATTACCTAGTTCCCGAAGGCAAAGGATTTAAGTAGTACAATAATTACTGCACAATATTTGTTGCCACTGAAACTGATCCACAATGCAGTGACTGTGTACAGACAGACAGGGAAATGAAAACATGAGATTGAGGTGATGTCATTCTATTTGAGAAAAAACTGCATGGCAGTCATATTTTTTGCACTTGAACATGAAGCGAGGCAATTCAAACTTAGTCTCCTCGTGACCTTCTCGTTCTATAGATTTGATCTGGAACGCAATGAGTTACACAATGTTTTCATCGATGTCATCCAGCACATTAGACTGTTCTCACTGACTGTTCTACCAATTTACTATGTCTTCAATCCTCTCTAACCAACCATCCGGAAAATGTTGTCATTTTTGCCAATCCTCCGTAAACTTCGTTGTTGCTATGAAGCTGTAGCCACACCCGATCACCCCGCCTAAGATGCAGTAGCAGACTGTTACTGATTCCATCGTAATAATCGTATCCTGCGTCCTCATAAATTGCAGTCACCATATCTCCATTTTTCATCAATTTAATGTAGAGGTTGCGCGAGTTCGACCATTTGTTGGCATGCATGACAAAGTAGTAGGTTCCATTGATATGACATGTGAAAACGCTCCTTTCTGGATCAAAATCATCGCCGATATTCACAAACTCATGATTGAACTCCAGGATGCGGTCGTCATGGGTGGATGCAGTGACAACGTTCGTGCTGCCGAAGGAGAATGCGGACCACCGCTGCAGTGCATGGGAATTACGGCTGCTCTCGCCAGGCTCCCCCTTAGAGCCCCTTGTTCCAGGCTGCCCACGTGGACCCCTGGGCCCCAGTGCCTGTGAGTTGACCGCACCATTAGGCTTGCCAGGGGCCCTGGTATACCAGGGTCCCCTGCTTGCCCTCTCTTTCGGGTAGTCCTATTGGTCCCTGGTCCCCTTTGCTTCCATGGGTCCCAGGCGAACCCATTGGTCCTGCATCTCCCTTCGGCCCCTGGACTCCTGAAGGGCCGTTGTTGCCATTGTTCCCATGGTTACCTGGAGAAATGGATGTTTTTTATATTATTGTACAGTCGATCATTAATATATAGATTTACTAACTTCATATATGAAGTTTGTCACATTTTCTAGAATGTGAACTGAAGTTCCTCCCCCGCCCCCCCCCCCAAGAAAAGTTAAACATTTAAAATGTTTAAGGCAGTTCCCGTGATGTCTATGGCATGAGGAGTTATGTGAAAATACTTTCTTTCTTTTTTTGTATAAAGATGAAGATGATATTTTCAATCCAAATCATCTGCCCTGCATTTGAAAATTTAGTTGTAGAATCTCTACCTGATATGAAATATGAAATTCAGACAGCTGCAACAACAGTTTCAAAATCCCATCCAGATTCATGCTGTTTACTTCATTGTTTTTCTAATTCAAAAGAGGACTGAGAACATTGGATTTGAACTGATCCAGGTCCTCCTCTTTTGGGCTTTAAAGAGTAATGAAGAAATATAAAGCTTTAGATTCAGACATGTCTGCAGGCATTATCAAAATAGGAGCATGTTCCTTCCGCAGGGCGTCCAATGCTACCTGAAAACATCAGCCAGTGATGACAAGTGAATCATCTCTGGAGGGGTGTTCTTAGAACTCTCCTCCTGGCATCGCCCTTCCCGGAGGTTCAGAATCAAATATTTCCTATTGCCCTCCTCCTCCTCTTCCTCCTCTTCCTCCTCCTCCTCCTCCTCCTCCTCCTCCTCCTCCTCCTCCTCCTCCTCCTCCTCCTCCTCCTCCTCCTTGTCCTCCTGCCCCTCCTGCTCTTGCTCCCTCTCTCCTGCTCCCATCCTCTCCCTTCATCATCCTCCCCAGTTCATTCTTCTTCTCTCCCCTCCTCATCCTTCTATCCTTATTCCACCTCCCCTTCTCTTCCTCCCCTCTTCTTCCCCTCCTATTCCTCTTCCTCCTCTTTCTCCTCCACTCTTCCTTAACTTCCTCCCCACTTCCTCCCCTCTTCCTCCACTCTTCCTCCCCCCCTTCCTCCTCCTTCTCCTCTCCCTCTTGTATTCATCACCCAAGGAAAAGTCTTCTAATCCTCCCCATCCTCCTCCACTCATTATCTTCATCACCCTCTCAAAATCCCTCAACTTCATTATCCCACAAGTACTGATCATGAGCTAGAGGACAAATATTGTTTCAACATTTCCACGCCTCAATGTAGATTACACTGCAGACAAATAAAAGAAGGTCGAGTCTGGAGTGTTTTTTCAATGACTCAATTACCCAATCCTCCTCTAATTGACCACTTCCATTGTATAATGATTATTTTTTAAAACAGAACATTCCTTTGTTCATTCCAAATTTATTAGTTTACATGGACCTGTTAGTTAACCATGGGGGTAGAAAGAGTCCCCTCTGTGTGGAAAAACCTCATCACAGCACCCTTCATACAATCCCACAATTTAGCTACAGAATCAATCTTATATATATATTTTTTTGGCTGATATAATTGGAATGTCATTCAACCCTGCTTCGAACCAGTGTTAAAGGAACTTGTATTTAAATATATGTCAGCTTCCTGTACTTGAAGGGAAAGTCCATCATGAAGTAAAATTGGTTTTTATTAAAAGCAGAAAATTAGAGAAACAAATCAGTGAAAGTTTGAGTAAAGTCCAATGAAGAATAAGAAAATTATGAAGTTTTATAATTGTACTCAATCAAATGCATATTGGCAACTGTAAGACATACATGTACCCTTTGAGCATGCACCTCTCTGTTTGCCCTGTATGAGAAAATTCATAAATTTCCATTTCCTCTAAAAAATATATAGATTTATACATGTATTTGCACTGTAAATAATTGTTACACATGTTCCTACAAACTGCTGTATGAAATAGATTTATTCTTTCATCATCAACTAGTGTTTATTGTGTAATTTATGAAATTCCCAGTTGCAACTTGAACAAATCAGAATTTTCTTATTTTTATTTGAATTTTCCTCAACTGTTTACTGCTCGTTTCTCTCTGCTTGTCTTAAGTCCCACCCTAAATATCAGGGACCTGTTGCATAAAACTGTAAACTCTGCCATCAGTGGTAACTACCATGGTAACATTGCTCAACAGCCAATCAAAATCAGGTATTCCATGGAAGTTATCATTGATGGCAAAGTTACCATCAATGATGAGTTTTATGCAACGGGACCCAGAACTCCCCTTTAAAATGCAGATCCAGAACAAGTCCAAAATTCTTACCTGGTAATCCAGCTGGTCCTTGCACCCCGGGGTAACCAGGGTTCCCCTGTTGGCCCGGTAGCCCCCTCTCACAGCACTCCCTGCATGTGCCCCTCTCATCCTGCCCGGGAAGGGGGCGCTTTGTAGGACCTAGACCCTCTCCGTGGGTTAGTCCAAGTATTACCAGACCCAGGGACAGGAGGAGAGAGTGGAGGGAGAAGCCTCCAAGTTCCATTATAACTGAAAGATATTCAATATGAAATGATAATTATGTAATATAGGCCGGGTGTACATGTAAATAACTTTAATACAAGGAAATAGTCATATATACGCATTAAAGGACTCTGTTAAAATTCTATGCAGATGTTAATTAAAACATTTAAGAAACGGATGAAAGGTGACACTTTCTTGAACTGTCAAATTTGAGTTAATCTGTCCAGACCATGTACATTGTACCATCTTGTCTTCCTGTAACGTTGTTCCATGTGTAGGCCCTACATGTACGTATCCATTTTGGCATTGTCCAAGGTATATCCAGTTTCCAGCAAGTCATCTTTGCAATTAGCTGGCTTAAACTTTGCAACAGTTTATAATGATCACATGATGATTAATCACGGTTTTAAGAAGTTTTTCTTTGAAGCGAGTACAAGTTCTCACAATTGGTGGTAAGATTCTTGTTTTCTGTTGTGATCAATCAGGACAGCTTGTCCTTGAGAGGTGTTGTCCAATATCCATGTCTTCTTGAACCATTTCTGAACTTCCTCTCCCAATAAAGTGTTCACTGACTCACCTCGTCCATCCGAGGTGTAGCTCCCATTATTTCAATCATCGCCCTCGTCATTACCCCCCTCATTATTATTCATTTATTTTTTACTTTTTATATTATTACTATTTGGGGGGGGGGTTCACTGCTTCATACATTTCACTCATTTCACTAATATCAATCATCACACTCATCTCACAAATTGGCAACACTGTGACGTATCATGCGAGCTCCTCTCCAATTTGCTCTGTACGGAAAATTTCATAAACTTTCATTTTCTTAGATATTGATGACGGAATAGATTTGTTTCATCCAGGGGTTGTATAAAAACATACAGTTTTTTCAATAATTATGTTTAGGATGAATGTGTGATTGAAATGTTTCTGAAGGGAAAATATAGATTTTGGAAGTTTTTTAGTACAGGGCAAATGGGAGAAGAGTTTGCAAGAAACGTCACAGAGTTGCCAATCTGTGTTTGATTAATTGCACCCTCAACATTTCATAACTTTCTTATATTTAATCAGTTTTTGCTCAAACTTTCACTGACCTGTTCCTCTCATTTTTCTGCATCTATTAAAACCAATTTAATATCAGGCTGGATTTACTCTTTAACTTGATTATGTAATATAGCATTTAGCTGCAGCCTTTTTTTTTATTGATGCAGTTTACTACATCTCTTGTGAACACGGCATTATATAGGTTGCTAGGTCAGCCAGTAATTTTACAAAATATGTCAGAGAGCCCAAGTTTGATATTTTCTGATTCATTTCACCTTATGAATGGGAACTTTTGGCCGGCTGATAACAACTGTCCTATTAGTACATCAAAATGTTGACATCGTTGATCAAAAATAGGAATCTGATAAGCGCCAGGGGCGTGCTTGTTAGGGACAGATTTATGACTGACTTGATAAACTTTAAACTTAGTGCTTGTTTCTTCGACATCTTGCTGAATGTTTATCAGATGTAAACTTGTAAGAAGTCGTCAGCGGATGATGATGTGAAGGGCATGACCTAAATTCCTTTAAAGCATGACTTTTAACTGAATTTTGGCCAATTATAGGAGTTTTTGTAGATAAAAAGTGCTTTTCATCTACAACTTGACTTTATTCTCTTTGCTCCTGCTTTTTGTTGGTCTTCTCACAAATTGGTTCCTTTATTTCTTGTTATTTCTCTACCGTATTTTCTCATTTCATTCTCTATCTCTCCCTCTCTCTCTTTCTCTCTCTCTCTCTCTCTCCCTCTCTCATTCTGTCACTCTCTCTCATTCTGTCACTCTCTCTCATTCTGTCACTCTGTCTCTGTCCCTCACCTCTTTTTGCCTCTTGTGCTTCGTGTCTTCAATCTTTCTTCCTTTCTCTATATCTCTTCCCCAGTCTGTGTTTCTGTGTACGTTTCTTTCTTTCTCACTCTTTCTACTCTTGCCCTTTATTTACCCCCATACTGCCTTAGTGCCCCATTCTATCGTTGCAAAACTCTGACTGCAAATGTGCATCTCGAGATAGCTGGACTGAATTAGTTGAATCGAGGTTATCCTAGTTTTCTCCCAACATTTCAATATTTGGATAAAAATTATTTAACATATTTTCGTCAAGGCAGAAAATTATTAATCAAAATGTTTTGCCCCAAAATTAAACACCTCAAAACACTGTTTTCTAACTGCTACTCCTGCTATTACTACTACTTCTACCACTACTACTACTACTACTACTGCTACTGCTACTGCTACTGCTACTGCTACTGCTACTGCTTCTGCTACTGCTACTGCTACTACTTCTACTGCTGCTGCTGCTGCTGCTGCTACTACTACTACTACTACTACTACTACTACTTCTTCTGCGTTCTTCTTCTTCATTTCTTCTGCTTCTTTTCTTTGTCTTCTTCTTTTTCTCCATATTGTAGTATGTCAATATACTGCTAGGTATATGATCTACATCTACATTACTTATTGTATTTGGGTTTTTTCTAACCCCCAATCCTCTCATGAAGTGTGTTCACTCTCTCACACTCTCAGGAATTTAACCAAAACATACTGGGATCTCATTTTGAAGATGGTAATGTGCTTCCAAGGTGCAATTAAAGGGGAAGTCCACCCTGATATTGAGTAAGTAGAATATAATTTTTTTTTTAAAGTTCACTGAAAGGTTGAGCAAAAACTGATTGAAAATAAAAAAGTTATACATTTTTGAAGGCACATTCAATCAAACACAAATTGGCAACTCTTTCAAAACTTTTACTGGCCCGTTTCTTACATTTTCCTGCTTTTATCAAAACCAACTTAATATCAGCTATCAGGGTGGACTTCCCCTTTAAGTGTCAGTTCTGAGAACTACTCCAATTCGCAAGGTCAGAAACAAAGATGTTTTTGTCTGTGGACATCATATGGAAATCAAATTATTTTTCTGAGGATCCTTGCAACGGAGTCGCGAGGTTGATCTGGTGCAATTTCTGTATCTCAGGTAAATGGGATATTAAATGCACCATTTCACATTTTGAGGAGATGGAAAATCGGTCAAAAATGTTATGGCTTGCAAGATAACTACAGAAAGCCAACACAAGTAGAATATCATCAACTCAAAAAAACAAAATTTGAAGATGATTACAGGATACTTTTTTTAATGTCTTCTAGCCAAAGAAAGAAAGAAAACATGGACTAACAAAAGAGGCAAATCTTTAAGTCAGTATTAAAAGACTCAACAATAATTCTTTTGTGTTTAACATTCCATTTTTTCCTCAGCCCAAAAAAAAAAGAAATAAGGAATATATTCTTTAAAGGGAAACCTGGCCTTTTTTGTGGACAATATATATTAAACTAGCTCATTATGTACCAGGGCTTATAAGCAAAATTAATTAAAAACCTTACAAAATCTTGATGCAAGTTTCCTATCTACTACTAGCTAAATTAAAAAAAAAACATCCATATAATGATATATTGATTGTAAAATAATTTCCACTTACCCCTAAATGTATGTCAATATGCAAAGAGTGATTGAAAAGACGAACGGGGTAAACCCAATTAGATCCGATTCACACGTCAAGCAAAATTCAAATCCAGAAGTCCCTGCATGGGCTGAGCTTCCATGTGCTTGCACTGGAGTTTCCTCGGTTTATGAACCCATGACGAGTCTTGTGACAGAATGAGGGGATTGACTGAGCAACTGACTGACTGAGCCTCTTGGTCTGCTCAGCCCGGCCCGGGAGAGTTCACAGATGGGTACTGTTTGTGAGAGAGTTGTTTGTGGGGGGATAGTTCATTCAGACTACAGGAAAGTTATTTGAAATTCATGCATAGTGAAAGGGGTGTTCACACATGAAAAGGTATCATACATGGAAGCTTGTTTTGAAGAATTGACATGATTATGATAGTTGGCTAATCATCAATGTGCGCTCATGGTCAGCCCTGCCCTGTTAATTGGCTTTGGTACGTTTACATTAAAGGGATCCAGTAACTTTGTCCCAGATTCTGAAACAAAATCCTGGAATTAGCTCATGCTGCAATGATAATTATAAACCTTTAGGTCAGTCATGAACCCCATGACTTTTACAAGCCGATCGCCTGTCTGATTATCAAGATATTTATGATTGGAATCGAAACCAAATTTTGTGTTTTCCTAACGGTTTTCATAACACTACAGTCTATTGTGGAAAACGAGTATGGTAAAACCAGTCACTCAAAGATTTTTTACTTTTTTGAGACACTTCTTGATCATTTTGAAGCGCAATTATTTTAGGGCTTCAATATTACACCGTATCACAGACGTTGATAACACGTAGGACCGTGCATCCCAGATTTATAAATTTTGCTTGTCTGAACAGGGTATAGAGAGAGAGAGACAGTCCATGAATAGAATGAGGGTTTTTTTCTTTCTGATCAGCTGGATGGTTGGTTGAGCGTCTTTTTATAGGTTGTGGTGGGTGGCACGCACTGATTGAGGCTTGTGCGGTGGGACGAAAGTCTCACTTTTGAAGCGGAAGATTGAGGGTTATGGGGGAGGGGGGATGAGGATTATGTAATGAGGGAAGGAGCAGGTAGATGATTAGATCTATAGATAGATAGATATAGATATGGATAGGTGAATAGATAGAAAAACAAATGAAAGCAACTTTGAGGTAGAGAAAGTGGAAGTTTACACAGCCTGGCAATTCAAAATATCTACATAATCACCATATATTTTAGCCTATTATCATGTTTGTGCTGGGGGGGGGGGGCAATGGTGTGATTATTGTGAGGTTTGACATTTGGGAAGAAAAGGAAGGAAACAGGAAGAATTTATTCGCTTCCTGTATGTGCTCTCCCACTTCTAAATTATAGGATGCAGCCGGATCTCGGGTGAAACTGATAAACTCATCATATTGTGTTCATATTTCAATTATATACATATAGAATCACCACACACAATTCTTGTGATGGAATTATTATGAATATAAACAAACATCAAAATGTTTTTTTGTTGTTGCCTGATCAAGTTAAATTTTAGCTTTTATAATACCAATATTTCTAAATGATGTTGTAATTAAAGACAGCACTGAGTGGCATGCCTACTATTTGTTCTATACATGTAATTTCAACTGTGTATCTGAAATTTAGTTCCTTATATTAAAACTTCTTTCTAAAAATTTCAATGAAAATAGTAAAGCATACACTGTTGTTCACATTCATATCCAAAGTGAGGTTGGAAAACCCAAAGTTGTTAAACCCATACATTCTGGAAATAACTGTCATGGTTTTTTCTGAAAAATGCACTGAGTCTGCAGAGTAGAATTTTCATCATGATTGAAATTACATTTCAAAAGATTACAATTCAAGATTATAATTATTATACTGTCTTCCTAATAATAGAGTGCTTTCGCAAACACGGCGGACAGCAAAGACGACGGTAACGCGATTGAAAAATCAATCTGCGCATGCGCGAACCAGAATTTTCTCCGTCTTGTTAAACACGACGGAAGAGCTGTATCGCCGTAATTCTCCCGCCGTGTTTGCTTCTGTCGTGTTTGTGAAAGCGCTCTAATAACCAGATACCAGTACTCAAGAAATTCACTGTAGATCTTGGTTTGGCTGCACTTACTTGTCTCATTTATTCTCCTGTGTATATATAAGTGAATAAGTGAACTATGCAGAGTATCTCATGTATCAGAAAATAATGACTGAATTTAGTGGTTCACCGTAGCCCATGCTGTGTCTGCTGCATCTACTTGTTTCATTTACATATGAGTCATAAGAATATTATAAGTGAACTATGCAGAGTATCTCATGTATCAAAAAATGATTATTGTCTGCTTAGTGGTTAGCTTTATCTTAGCCCATGCTGTGTCTCGCCCACAATCAGAGGGAGAAATTGACTTCAAGTTTCAGATGAAGTTGAGTTCTGGGGGGTGTTTCACAAAGATCCTAAGTTGGACTTAAAAATTAAGGAAAGCCGTTAGCATCTATGAAAATATTTAAAAAAAGTTATTTCAAAAGGCATAAAATGTTGATACAAATTATTCATATTTTCAATTATCAAGGAGATTTCATGTTCTTGATGTGGACTTTATGAAAATTCTAAAATACTTGAATTTTTCCTTTTGAATATATTTTATTTTAAGGCTACAAATGGCTCTCCATAATGTTTAAGTCCAACTTAGAGTTAAGTTCGACTTAGGATCTTTGTGAAACATCCCCGGTCATGCAGTTGCATTGTGAAAGAAACAGTCTGGAAGCAATCGTTATGTAGTGCATGATGACTGATACATTCTGCAAAGTTTATGGAATTATCAAATCATCAAAATGATAAGAAATTGACTCGGTCTTGCTGGAAATTACTGGCATTGCACCCAGATATTAGTAGATTGAATTACAGTGTAGACACACATGGTTTGGTCTAAACTTGTCAGCTATTTCTCATCCTTAAATGGAAATATGAGGGCATTTGGAGAAAAATCTTAAAAGACGGAACATTTCTACTGTAATATTCTTCCAAATTGATGTAAAAAGAATGAGAATGCCCCCCAAATTGTTACCAGAATGTAACCGTCTCTTTAAAGATGCACACATGGTATTTATTTGACTCTTCTGATGCTGGCTTCCAAGTCTCCATAACTTTCACTTTCAATTCCTTCATATGAAGCTCTCTTCCTGTCCATCTAATTGTATTCATCTTCATCCTAATAAAATTGTGGATTTTTGTATCGGCCTTAAAGAGAAAGACCAGTTCTGGTCATGCGATTGCATTGTGAAAGAAACGTTGTGGAATCGATCAGTAAAGGTTGATCATCTAGCATATAAGTATTGGTGTGTACTGCAAGGTTCTGGAATCATCAAAATGATAAGAAATTTGGCCCAGTCTTGGTAAAGTTACAAGCACTGTACACAGAAAGATGTATATGGGACTACGCGACCACGTGCGCGATATCTATTTGGTCCCAATAGATATAATAATTTACCAAATATATCAATTAGTAGGCGGTGTCCCGACTTTCCCGGCAAAATTTGTATCATCACGTATTAGTCAAAACATATTCTTTCACATGATTGGTAATGAGAGCTTCCATTTCATTTTTTTGAGAGAGGGGCGTTTCCAAAACTGGTGTATACCTATAAAGGTACTGCATGTGTCCCAATTGCAGGCCAAAAAAATGAAAAAGTTCAATTCTAACGGCATTTGAAAGGTAA
Organism: Mesocentrotus franciscanus; assembly: GCA_037976565.1. NCBI lineage: Eukaryota > Metazoa > Echinodermata > Echinoidea > Camarodonta > Strongylocentrotidae > Mesocentrotus > Mesocentrotus franciscanus. The sequence continues at coordinate 3,474,278 of CP137683.1, forward strand.
TACTAATTTAGAACTTCCTTCAATATGAAATGGCTTGAAAATGTCTTTTTGTAGGAAAATAAAGACTGTTAGTTTTCGAATCGACTTGAAGGAATTGCAGTCCTCTTATTATAATAGTCTGATTTTCAGACCCTTGTACCTAATGGTCGTACGTTTTGTGCTGCACAAAGATTCAATCAGTTTAATTTTGGCCATTACAAGAAGTGGGTCATTGATGTAGACAAATGCTCATGTACCCTTTACAGCTCATTTTATGTATGTTATTACCAAAGTAAAAAAGAAGTCAGTCAGTCACTCAATAGTGTCTGACAGTGAAGTCTAGAAAGTAAACGGGTTTCCTTGCATAATGTGAATACTAGGACACTGCTAAGTGCTAACATATAAATTTCACAGATAGGACATACGTGACATATTCATAATTCCGGCAAAGTTCTACAGAATTTGATGTTGGCTGCAAAAGGGACATAGTACCTTTAAGAGTCACAATGATGGTAGAAGAAGCGTCCAGAGGGAAAATATTAGACCATTCAATTTACGGGTCAGCTGTCTAGGTGACAATCGCTAATTGTCACCAAAGGAAACGTGACAAGCAATATTTCAAGTAGGACAATATACAAATTTTATGAGACATGCCTTTTGTCTCGTTGAACAATTTTATTGATTTTGGTGAACTCGGGAGAAATGAGAGTAAAAAATTAGGCCAAAAATTGGCCACATAATGTCTCATAACAATTGATCAGGAATTGGAAGAGTTATTTTATTACAGTTCTACAATGCCATGTGGGTCATTGAATTATTAGATTTTTGTCACTCCCTGAAAAATGTGCGTGAGTCTTTTTTCCCCCTCCTAGTTAGGCCTGTTTTCATCAGCTCGAGATTGCCAAATAACCCGCTATTTTAACTATCCAGATCGCAAATTATCCAGCTAATTTGCGTCTTCATCAGCCTGCAGTTGCAACTAGCGGGATATTTGGCCGAGATAATCATCCCAAAATATCTCGGGCTAGTTTGCAAACCATCCTGCTATTTGGCAAAATATCCCGCCATTTGTCCGGTGCGTCTTCACCAGCCTGAAGACTCGCACTATGCGCGAATGCTGAGCAAAATAGCTCGAGCTAATTTCTCAAGCTCGAGTTTCAAGTTTCGAGCTCTCATCTCGAGCTGATGAAGACGCGATTTGTAACTTCAGGCTTATTTCCCAAATCAGAAATAGCGGGCTATTTGGCAATCTCGAGCTGATGAAGGCAGGCATTATGTGTGTGTCTTCATTAGCCCAAGCAAAGAAGAGCTCAACATTTTGACCGATTCCCAAGAAAATAGACACAGTTTGAGATTTTTCTTCTCCATTTGTAGTTGAGCGATATCACTGCTCAAAGAATTAACTTGAGCTACAGCTGTACAAGAGCATGATAGTCCAAGTGTTACTTCTCTAGGAGATTAGCCCATTAATTGACCAATTTTGTGATCCCATTGAAGGAAATAGCCCAGTTCACATGAGGGAGATTATCGTATAAGCCCAAAGAAATGTATATGATAACCATAATATCAAAAGGATGACTCCACATTGGTTCTAACGTCTAAGAACAATTGCTCATTGCTTTATTTCATTAAAGAAAAAGGGTTTTGGGTTTGGGTAAGAACTTTGTTCCAGGAATGAAGTTATGAATTTGGCTAGTGTATGCAAGGAGTTGTAGTGTAGGGTATTGCCTGCAGAGAGAGATGGATGGATGGATGGATGGATATAGAAAGATAGGTAGGTAGATAGTTATGTAGATATGTAGATAGATAGATAGAGAGAGAGAGAGAGAGAGAGAGAGAGATAGATAGATAGAAAGATAGATAGATAGATAGATAGATAGATAGAGATAGAGAGAGAGAGAGAGAGAGAGAGAGAGAGAGATAGAGATACATAGAGATAGATAGATAGATAGAGATAGATAGATAGATAGATAGATAGATAGATAGATAGATACAGATGTAGGTATGTAGGTAGAAAGATCATATAACTTTTCAGTGTTGTAAAAGAAAAATTGTAATGGAGGATGTGATGAGATGTTAGTTAGTTTATTTAGGTATCGGGGTCACGTGGTGGAAGTGTATGTGTGTTTAGAACTTTAGACAGGGAATAGAGATCATTTTCATTCATGTTTTTGTTTCTGGTTTGTTTATTATTACCTCACTGGATATATGACACTTTCAGTTCAGACATTATAGGCCTATATGTATAGCTTTAAAGGGCAAGTCCACTCCAAAAATAACTTACTTTCAATAGAAGCAAAAAAAATCAGACAAACCAATCAAAAAAAGTTTGAGCAAAATCGGATAACTAATAAGAAAGTTATGAATTTTTAATGACATGAAAAACTTTGAAAATCACTAGACAAATTGGCAACCCACCCATGAGTCTGTGACGTCATGTCCTCACTATCCACAAATTATTTTCTTTATATTGATAATATAAATTTCCTATTTTCCCCCTAAGAATCTTATTTCTTCACACCAGCATCCAAGTCAGATTGATAGTAATATGTTTTTGTGCGAATGCACTAATATAGAGTATTGTTTTCCAGTTAAATTATGAAAAATGTGAATTTTGATAAACTATTTATATAAAAATCAATAATTATGAATATACAATATTCAGAAAATAGTATAGATTCTTCAAAGTTCATAAAAGATTTTGTGAAATGTCATGCACGCAATATGATACAAATCATATAACCTGGGCAAAGGCATGGGGAAATCAAGTTTTGGGGATAAAAGGGAAATTAATGGGATTAAACTATATAAAGCAATTGATAAATAGTGAGGACATGACGTCACAAACTGATAACGAAATTGGCAATTTGTGTAGTGATTTCCATTGTTCCATAGTTTCACATACTTTTTCAAAAAGTCATAACTTTCTTATTAATAGTTATCCGATTTTGCTCAAAATTTTTTTGATCGGTTTGTCTTTTTTTCTGCTTCTATTGAAAGTAAGTTATTTTTGGAGTGGACTTGTACTTTAATACTTTCTTGTAATAAGATTTGAAGATAGCCTACCGTATATAGGCCTCACATACCTACTTTTATAGTATGTATTCATAAACAACCATGAAGATTTTTGGAGTTAACAATGGTCAGAATGCAATTTGCAAATATCCTGTATAGTTTTGTTGTGAAAGCCGTAAGCTCTCAATATTGCCTGTAAAGTATAAATAGGCCTGTTTAGTGTTTGTGAACTGGTTAGGAGCGATTAACTACGTCAGTGGGAGGTGCACAATCAATTTCTTTTAAAATCTCTGACAAGCAAGAACAAAAGGGGGAGGGCATCACATTTTTAGATGCTAATTTAGGAACTCAAAGACAAAAGTGCATCACTTTATCCAGTGCCAAGAACACAATTAGGGGGCATATCTTTTGTACATTTAAGGAAGTTAGGTAATTTGTAAATCGCGTGTTCAATTGTGTGAAACTGTCCGATCACAAGTGAGCTCATGGAAAGGTTGGGTCTGGAAGAAACTGTGATGGAAGCGGTAAAGGGATGTGGATTTAGATGGATGAGTCTTGTGTTGAGAAGGAAGATGATGAACCTGTGAAAAGAGCATGGGATCTGGAAGTGGATGGGATAAGAGGAAGACTGAAGATTTCATGGAAAGATCTGGTGAAGAAAGAAAGCAGTAAGGTTGATCTAAATGAGGGAGATAGATGCCTGAGACAAGAAGAAGTTGAGTGAGAGAGTGTCATCATGGCACGAAAGTCAGTAACCCCTCGTAAGAAGGTAGCTGACTTTAATAAATGATGATGATAATGTTGAAATATGAAATTAGTTTAGATTTACAAACATTGCGTTGGTTTATTTTTATCCTTAAAATGGAGAATCTTTTGCTCGTAACGTTATATCACTTGCCCTGTTGGGCAAGTGATATAAACTGAAAATTCATTTGCTCATCTGACCATTCCGGTTGCTGTGGGATGTCGGGCAATTTGAAGTACCCTGCCTCTAAAGGCATCATTCTATACCGCAAACAGGGGGTGACAGGAACTGATCTTCAAAACAACAGGAGAGCTGGCCAACTTTCTGGAAGAGATTTATCAACAGACGTCATTAATAACCTCCTCTGAACTTTAATACTAGAGCTTTGTAACACATGTGCTGGTAATAAATGGGTACAGTGAATGCTACAGTGAATGCATAGCTGGATAAATGGGGGCACAGGGGGCGTGTGCCCCAGTGCCCCACCCCCGCCCATCTGTTGGCTTCAATCTCTGCATTGCAATTCTGGACTCTGGAAATCCAGTTGAAAAGAAAATGTCAAAAATGATCTTTTCAGAGATAGGAAGAGTCATCTGCTTTTTTTCCTGATTAGGTGACAGCTGTTACTACTATAAATATATCCTCATCAAACTTATTTCTTGGTTGTTACCTTGCCGGTATGTTGTTTTTTTATGTTTAGGTGACAAACCATTCATGTGATAAGAGTATTTTATCCTCGAAAGATTCCATAAATGGAACAGTTGTTAGGTAGTAGCTTGTTTCCACAATACTAATTCATCCAAAAGCATTTTTTTATAGATTTCTTCATTGTTATTAATCTTTAAAAGAAACTTTTCACTTGGATGGATATTGTAACAAAACAAAGAATCCCTGTGGGAGAGGGAATCATTAGCTGTACAGAGGCCCATGAGGCGTGGGGGGTTCTTTAGTGGGGGATGAACCATACAAAAATATTTCATGTAAAATGATCATCCCCTGGTACTATTTAGGAGATAGATGGTATTCCAAGGCAGTCAATGATATCATCTGTTCAGAGCCAGAAGGACGATAACCCACTAGTTTGTTTGTTACACAGAGTTATATAACACCATTCTGTCTCCAAACAGATTGCATACCCATATACATTTGTTAATTAATTGTAGTCAATTAAAGCCTACTGTAGATTACAGGATAAGGAGTATGAAGCTTTCAAGATTCAAGATTCAAGATTCAAGATTATTTTATTGGTCCATGCATGCAAACATTACATAGAAATTTTGCTTCCAATGGCTTTTTGACAGTGAATTAACATACAAATGATAGAGAATACAATACAAAATTCAAGAATAGAAAAAAATGTACATAAATATGAATAATTATTTACAATGTGCATGTGCCCCTCAATTTCATTCAAAGACCCCCCACTCATTGACATTTTAGGCTACCATTTTAACTTCAATAGTCCGATTGATTCCAATTCCAATTGGCAAAATATCTGTCTGCGTATGATTCTGCCCCAATCTCTATTTGTAGCCTCACTGACCCTCTCCATTGTGCTGGCTGTTTACCTACCATGTACTGGGGTATATATAGGAGCCTGTCTTTGAAATGTCTCAATGAATATTGTCATAACGTTTCGGGGAGCATCTCAAAGGAATCCATAAAGGAAGTTTAAACCTACACCATTGTCTAAACCACTACATGTAATTTACGCTTAGGGTGCAAAAAGGGGGAAATATCAAGGGAGGGGGGAATCAGTAAGATAAGGGCAAAACAAAAAAACATAACTTAAAAGTTGGCCTAGGTTTTAAAGTTTTATGACAAAGAACATGTTTGTTTTTACCTACTCTTTATGTCTTTTATGATTGAATTCGATGTTCTCCAGGTGTTTTGTGACAAAATATATTTGATATTTCCTGTGGATGGTCATTTAAAGTCATGTGTTTATGTTTTGGCTAGGGGTCCAGTAGATCCTAGATGACACATGTGTGACCTATCCTTTCTTCAAGGGTAAAGGGTTAGTGCAGTGTCCTCTTACAATTTCAATTGTTAATCACATTTAGATTGTGAAGAATGTAGGATATTTTCATTGACATGAGTTTGTGCTGTATGCATTCTTCCAACCATTAAGGTTGATCATATTTGTTTGTTTAGTGGATATAAGTCATAGATTATGGAGAAAGTCGCAATTTTTGTGTTTATATGGACCAGGGAGGTGGGAGTTAAGCACAAATTGTTAGTTGTCGATTATTTTTACATGCAAAGGAGTCATGTGATTTGTTGGGTTGTTAAAAGTGTATGATTTATGTGAGAGAGATAGTGAGAGAGATATACAGCCAGACAAAGCAAGAAAGAGAGAGAAAGAGAGAGAGAGAGAGAGGGAGAGAGAAACATATCATTGTTAAGCAGATTTGTTTGTTGTATTCAAAGGGTGAGGAAATCTTGATGGGCAAGCAGGTGCAATACGCTGCCCTACATTAGGTGAACGTTTGTATGATAATAAGCCCACAGATTCATATGATGTGTAAACTTGGCACTCTCAGAATTTGACTATCATTACCTTCAATTCCTGATACAAAACTTGCCCTGTGGCTCTATCCCACCTCTTTGTTTTTCATCTTCTCTCTGCCCCCACACCCCTCTCCCCACCCCTCTCCCCACCTTCTCTCCCCACCCCTCTCCCCACCCCTCTCCCCACCCCCTCTCCCACCCCTCTCCCCACCCCTCTCACCTTCTCTCTTTCTCTCTGTCTGTAAATGAGCTGCATGATTTTGTGATGTTGTGAACCTACACATAGCACCTACAATGTAACACCCTGAACATTTGAAAATCAAATGAGAGTCCCTCTCCTTCCTTGCCTTCCTTCCTTCCTCCCCCTCTTTCCACCCTCCCTCTCTCTGTCTCTCTCTCTGTCTCTCTGTCTCTCTCCCTCTCTCTCTCTCTGTCTCTCCCCTCACTCTCTCTGTCTTTCTCCCTCACTCTCACTCACTCTCTTGCTCTCTCTTTCTCTCTGTATCTATTTCTCTTGTATCTACATGTATATGTATGTCATAGCATACACAACCAATATCAACAGATGAAGCTAGATACGGGTTATCAGGTGAACCTCTCAAAGTTGATTTGATATCAATTACTGAAAGTAGCAGACAAGTCCAGTTAAGCTGGAAAGAGCCTCATAAAATCCAATTTATTCTATACCCTGCTGTTTAATATAAAATCTATTTCATGAAGCTCATTCCTTGTCCTCTTATGAAATGGAGTATTTTTCATCTCACAATTTGTGCATGTCATTTTTTGTCTATTTATTTTGTAGCAACTTCATGGCATACACAACCACTATCAGCAGATGAAGCAAGATATGGGCTTCCAGGATAACCTCTCGATGAAGCTGGTTAGAGATTCCATGGCTGATTACATAATACAGAGGTGCTCCTGACCCCTCATCATCATCATCATCATCATTTTTTTTTTTTTTTTTAATTCAGCAAAGACAAAATCAAGTAAACAGTGAAAACAAAACAACAGTAAGGTTTGAAGAGAGTCATGAGGGTGCTGGGAAAAGATTAACTAAATAACTATTACCCGAAGATCTTCTTTTTCTACTCATGTGACTTTTTACATAAATAAATAGCACAGAATAGCAAGATATAACAAATTATGTATTGCAAGTACAAGAAAAAAACAATTAAAGATAAAGACCAGTTCTGGTCATGCGATTGCATTGTGAAAGAAACGTTGTGGAATCGATCAGAAAATGTTGATCATCTAGCATATAAGTATTGGTGTGTACTGCAAGGTTCTGGAATCATCAAAATGATAAGAAATTTGGCCCAGTCTTGGTAAAGTTACAAGCACTGTACACAGAAAGATGTATATGGGACTACGCAACCACGTGCGCGATATCTATTTGGTCCCAATAGATATAATAATTTACCAAATATATCAATTAGTAGGCGGTTTCCGGCAAAATTTGTATCATCACGTATTAGTCAAAACATATTCTTTCACATGATTGGTAATGAGAGCTTCCATTTCATTTTTTTGAGAGGGGGGCGTTTCCAAAACTGGTCTTTACCTTTAATGTCACATTATGTACATGTACATGTATATGTTTCCCACAAAAAAAGAGAACACATGTACACAACCTAACATTATGAACATTAAACATAACATGAACCTGGAGAGGGTGCTTTGCAACTGAATACCCTTGTTATTACAATATGACAAGAACTTCTTGAGGTATGAGCTTCAAACATGGTGACAGTATTACTAGAGGAAGATGATCCAATTACATTTTGGGGCTAGTAGGTCAAGATCATAGTCATCCATTGACATTTTAATGTAGGCTTTTTGTTTTCATTGTGATATGTCACAAATAATTCCATCCATTTCCTATACTGAATTTAGGGCAGAGGCATATAGGAGGTGCAGTTGCATTTGTCTCGTTTTCTATATAGCACGCCTCTCATTTTCAATAGATATTTTATAGGTCAATGTAAGTTATCTACTGTTTAATTGTTTATTATTCTCAATTCACTCATTTTCTTATTGATGTAATCTCATCACATTGTTATCGAAGGAAAGGAAAGGAAGACTATTCACTTCTCACGTCTGTTTTTAATTGTTAGGATTCATGCTCACCAGGCTTCTGACGATGATGAGGATGATAGCGAACAAGAACGGGAGGCTAACCCAGCCCAGGAGAGAGCTGCCAGGATTGCGCTGATCAAAAAGAAGTCTTTCGCTAACAAAGGACAGGTAAGGAAATATGAAGAGTAGGAGGAAGAGGAAGTAGAGGAGATAGATGTGAAGGAGGAGAGATGGAGGAGGAGGAGGAGGGGAGGGGAGGGGAGAGGAGGAGGGAGGGGAGGGGAGAGGGAGGGAGGAGGGGGAGGGGAGGGGAAGGGGAAGGGAAGGGGAAGGGAAGGGGAGAGAGAGAGAGAGAGAGGGGGGACGAGAATGGTAATGAAGATGGTGAGATGATAAAGTTGATGATGATGATGAGGAGGAAGAAGAGCAGTAGGATGAGGAGCAGGAGGAAGATGATACTGAATAAGAACAAGAAGATATCACAGCTCAAGAGCAAGCTGCCAGAATTGCCTTGATCAATAGAAATCTGTCTCTATGGTGATTACACAGATTGTCATGATGGAGAGTATGATGACAGTGCAATACATGTACATGAATATGACCATTCCTAGTCTTCCCACTACCCAAATATATCAGTGAGATTAAGATGTATTTCGTTGTGAACCATTAAGCATATGAAATTCACTTCTCGAACGAATATTTGTTTTTATCAAAAATACTCTTCATAGCCATGTATTTATAAATATATATATGCTCTTCAAGTGACTGAGTTCAATGCAGTACAGGATACTTGCAAGATGCCAATGATACATGCACCCATGACTATTTCAAATTTCCCACCCCCTTTACACCACCTCCTAAATCACCATGGCAACACAGGGTTCCAGCTCCCAGCGTCACCTCCAGGAGGCTGCCATTACCTCCGCTTCCGAGGTGGACGAGAAACCTTCGCTCTCCCCTGCCAGGGCTGCAAGGCGGGGCCGCAAGAGGACAAAGAAGATGCCGGGGAGGAAACCGGTTGAGAAAGACCGACCAGCCACTGAGATGGAGAAGAAGAAGGCGTGGTCCATTCTTCCGATGAGGAGGCTGATTGATGTGGAGGAGGAAGAGGAGGAAGATAATGATGAAGGTGATTATGCATTGACAGCAGGGCTTGACTTGGCAGTACTTATGAACTGGCGGATTAAGGGGGTTGGTGTAGCACATCCAACTCATGCCCTTCTCCTTTTTAAGATGCATGGGAGTGGGCTCTCATGGGGATTAATAGGTGTTGTCAATTTCACCAAGTCAGGTGTCAGCAATTTATCTCCTACTGCATTTGAAAATAGCCGACCTTCTCCCTTTATGTATTTATTTATTGATAACAGTTTGCATGATATCTTATGCAAATCAGAGTTTAACAAGTTTGAAATCTGTTCAAACTCTCTTGATACGGATTCGTAAGGCGGTTTTCTGCTTAATTCTGCATGATGCTGAACATATTGATTTCCCTGAAAATAGCTTTGTTGGTGAGGATACATTGTACATGTATTATTTATTAACAACAGCTTTATGTAATCATAGATGACAGTTTTTAGGCAAAATATCTGCCAATAAGATTGGAATTATTGTATTTTATTTTTAAAAAATTGTGTGACTTAGATAAACTTAGATATTAAAGGTACATATACTTTATATTGACATGTTGAATTGTTTATGAATCTGTCTTAGAATGTAAGAAACGTCCAAAAAAAGTTTTCAACCAAAAAAACAAACAAAGGGTTTAGAGAGGGCAGTATTGATGCTTATGTCCAAAGAGTAATACTTGTCCCATGGTAAGATCAACTCTAAAATTATCATTATCATTATGAAGAATAATTTTTAAGGAATTCCATACAGTTTCCATTACCCATACAAACTTGCATCCTGTAATCTTTTAGACTGATTTGTCAACATGTTTGTTAGCAGTTTTTATTAGTATTTCAAGGGATTGTTTCTTTAAGCAATTTTGTGCGGCTATCTATTTAAATTCCACATTGTTGTATATTCATTCTAATCTTTCTGTGCAGATTCTGATGTTGAGCAAGGCAGGAAGAAGAAAAAAGCAGTGGGAAATTCAGCTGCTATTAAGACAGGTGGCAAAGGTGAGGATAATATTCATAGGACGTCATTCTTGTTTCCATCTCTTAAAGTCAATCATCAATATGATCTCTATATTGTATAAATTACCATGGTGCTCTATAAATGTTGCTTAACTCATATCCTGCCATAAGGCCGCATGCACGCTACTGTTATAGTGCTTTGTACACGCGAGCACTCTATCGATTGGCTGCTTAATTCACGCGAGCGAACCGACGCTTTGCTGCTTAATGCATGCTTGCTCGCATTCGTAATAGCAGTAATTGTTCATGCTCATTGTACTGTGCTGAGTGCTTCGCACGCACTATTGTTTATAACATCGCGTGCATCAGATTATCTCAAAATAAACTTGGCACACGGGGGATTTGTGGCTTGGCACAATGGGGAATTATGGCAGAGTTAAATATGTGATGACATTGTCATACATATATTATGAATTACAACAATTTAAGCAATCCTTTTGGAGTTTTTCAATGAAATTTGAAGAATAGGCCAATTCTTTTCTTCATGCGCAGCACTCGAATATGAATTGAAATATATTGCTTTTACATATTGTCTAAAGTCTCTTCAGAGCCAGAAGACCATTTATCATTCGAGCTAAATGCTTGACTGGTTCCAGACAGTTGGTGTGTGTGTGTGTATTGGGTTTTTACAGATGTTTATCAATCAGATATGATTATTTATTTATTTATTTTATTGGTATTATGGTTGCTGGCTTATATTATGTAGTCTTTTCTTGGAATAATGCTGGGGTTGCCTGTATGTGTCAGGATTTTACATTCAGCAACTATATATTCATTTTCTGTATTTTTTTTTTTCTTCACAGGAAAGAAGAGCTTAGAGAAGAAACAAGATGAGGGGAAGAAGAAAAAGCAGAAGAAGAAAAAGAAGAAACCGAGGAAATCTGAGTTGGATATATCAACAGCAGAAACATCCGGCAATGATATGAGTGAAAACACTGGTAGCGCAACATCAGGAACGGAGGACACAGGGTCATCATCACGGAAACAGCGAGGTCGGAAGAGAAAGAGGGGGTTGTCCACGAGCGAGGCTGAAAGCAGTGATGGGAAGAGGAGGAGGAAGAAGGGGAACATGTCTGATTCTGATGGGCAGAAAGATGGATGGACTGAGAGTGATGGAGACGAGTTGAACTCGACAAAGGGGGAATCCCCTCAAAAAGGGAAATCCCCCCAAAAGGGGAAATCTCCCAAAGGACATACTGCAAGGATTTCCTTCTTTGAATCTGATGATGAGTGTTTTCCTCCTGAGACATCGACACTGGCTAGGAGTGAAGATGAGGAGATTGTCTCTTTTAAGCGGAAGAGACGGGGGCGACCAAAGAAGTCGGTCATGCCAGAAGAACACGTGACGGCTTGGAGGAGTGTCTCGGATGATGCTGGTAACCATGATGATGATCATCATCATGGTGATGGTGGAGCTAGCACGGGCAACATTGGACAGGTTAACACAGGTGTTCATTTTGATGTAAGGAAAGAAGGACCAGAACCAGTAAACAGATCACCCCAAAAGAAAGTGTTACTTGGTTTGAAAAAGACACGATCCCGAAAGGACCCTGAAGTGGAGGAATCGGAGAAGGAATCGGAGAAGGAATCGGAGAAGGAATCGGGCAGTAAAGAGCAAATGGTGGAGGGGGGAAAGAGTTTGGAGGTGAAGGGGATGGAGAAAACACCGGAAAAGACGAGAAAGGGAGAGGAAATGGAGGAAAAGAAAGAAAGATCCCCAAGGAAATCTGCAAGGCCAAGGAAAGTGGTCAAATACTGAGAGTTGATCATTTGTTGATCTTTTTTTTTTTTTCCCAATTGCCAGTTGGTGTCTGAGCTTGGGAGCCTGTCAGTTTGATAGATTGGCAATTGGTTGATCAAAAGGCTGTTACTTGGAGTGAGCAGGTTATGTCAAAATCTTGGTCTGTTCCTGATAATCACTTAAATGCTCATGATGTTCTTTTAAACATCACTTTATTAGTTTATGATAATCATCATCATCATCATCATCAGCAGCAGCAGCAGCAGCAGCAGCAGCAGCAGCAGCAGCAGTATTATCAACATCATAATCATCATCATCATCATCATCAATGTCGTCATCATCCTCACCATCGCCAAAATCTCCATCCTCATACTCACCATTATCATCAACATCATCATCTTTATCACCATCTAAACAACACATACAAGTGTGTTGTTTTGTGCAGTACCTTTGAGCTGCCATTCCAATTAATGCCAATAATTTCTAGTAGACAAGGATGCTTCTACTCATTCTGCATCCCCCCAAACTGAGTATATTTTGATCCTTTACATCTGCACATATCGATGTGCGCATGGCATAATGTCATTACTGTGCATTTAAAGATATAGATTTATTTTAAACCTAGTTTAAAACATGTAATTGATTCAAAAATTGGCGCACTAGTAAAAAAAGTTATGAAGAATAATATGATCACATTTTATGCAAAATGACTTGGTAGTTTTCAAGATAAAAAGAGATTTATTATACCCCGGTAGCGACATTTTGCTTAGGGAAAAATGTTCCAAGGAAACGTTCCAAGGAAACTGGTGCAAGTTGGTAACAACATTTGCAAAGTGCACAACAGTGCGCACACCAGTCACACACAATGGCGTAACTAGCCCAACGACAAATTGCTTTATATAGATCACAAATAGAAGTACACTTCATCTGATAGAGCTGTGTGAACTCTTCCAACTTACCAAAAAATCTCAAAATCGATATTTGGACCCAAAATCGAGCTAACGTCATTCGATATGATTCATTTTAACAGTGACATTTTATTTCTTTTTCATTAAAATATGTGGATGAAATTTATCTATAAATACATATACTCCTTTTTTACTCCAAAGAAGAGTATTGTTTTTAAGAAGTTTAATAATCTTTGTCATCATTCTGTGACTTGTAGATTTCTTCTTAATGTGCAGTTTGTAAAAGAGTGAGAAGACGAGGAAAAAACAGAGGCCAGTGAAGACTATGAAGGCAGTGCCATTGATTGGGAGAGTTTGGCCAACCCGGTCACAATCTGGCAATGACTGCTCTGTTGTGCAAGCACAAAAGTGAAGAATATACGGCATGCTGTGACCAAGTTGAACCAAGTTGGACTAACTTTGCGTGTCGATAGCTCTGTGTAGAGGAAGAGACAAAAAGGGAAATCAGATAAGACAAATAGAGAGTGAGAGAGAAGAGAAAGGGAGAGAGAGAAAGAGAGATGATATGATGATGGTGATCCACAGCACTTGTATGGGGCCATTTATCTGTTTCAAACATTCAAAGGCACCCACTCCTCCAGTAGTCATGGACTACACATTTGCTTGAAAAAAAATGGGTTTTGAGGCCCGACTTAAAGCTTTCTAGCTCGTCTGTGTCACGAAGAATAGGAGGGAGGGAGTTCCAGAGACCTGGACCAACTGAAGAGAGAGAGAGAATGAAAAGAAAGAGAGAGGTGAAAGAAGAAAGAAGAAACGGGTAGAAAGAGAAGGCAAAGGAGAGGAAAGTGAGGTGAGAGAAACAGGGGAGGTAAACTGAGATCACAAAGAAGTCGTGCATTCAAAGAAATTTATAATTTTTTGAAAAGTTGTGACGTTTCTTTTTAATCTTTTTACATTACACTCCTACAAAACTATACAGAGTCTGAAATGATACACACACCATTTACCCAACACACCGGGAATAGATTCTACAATCAACGACACTCTGACAGAAATTGATAGCAACACTCTTTTTACAATTTATAAAATCTTTCTTCTCTTGCATGTACCATTGAAAATTTGTTAGACCTCTTGCTCTTTAGACTGTACACATAATTTATGGACAATTATGTAATTTTCAGATTAAAACCAAATTGAGCAAATTTCCTTCAAAATGCCCTGGACTGAATTTTGCATGGACAGGTTGGTGACGTATCTGAAAAACTATAAACATACATACATGTACATGTAGATGCAGTTTATTTCAATTTACTAAAACAAAGTGTAATTTCAAAGTACTAAATCACATGATGACATATTACATGTACCATACATGTATGCAAAGGAATCCGAGAATGAAGTGTTCTTTGTACAGACATTATACAGGAGTATTACTGTTGTTATTTGGCAATCACACTTGGTCACACAGTACCATGTTCGTTTAGACAAGCAAAATGAGATGCAGATGTACAACGTACATTTATAGCACGTATAACTCATATTGTGACAACCTCTACACATACAGATGTACATGTATTTGTACTTCTTACAAGACAATTAAAGCTGTCAATGATCTTGATGTACAATTCTTTTTTTTTTTTTTAATTACGCTATACTTACAGCTGGGTAATATTTCAATATTTCAAGAGTTCTTGTTGGTCTGGTAGCTTTTTCTTATTCATTTTAGAACCATTCATTTAATATGTTAGGTAAGATACAATATGCTTAAAATAAAGTACAAATTTGATTGGCAATATGGTAGATATCACTATAATCATAAGGGAATGTTGAGCGCAAAGATATGACATGAAAACAAACCATCTCTCTGAAAATATAGTAAAAGGCACATAGTTTAATTTGTACAATAATACATGTAACATAATGTCAATAAAATATCCAACTATACTTCTAACACCAAATCTAACCTCCTGTTATATATATTCCTATGTAGTCTTCCTCGTTGCAATAATACTTTTCTTTATGAAGCATGCAAGAATGCAGAAAATACATATTATGCCATGTTTAGTACAAGCCTGACTTTATACACGTATGAAGCATTTGACATGCAATTTGCAGTGGCAGATTTCCTTTTATACTACATGTACATGTACTCACAACACATAAACATGTATCTGTAAATTTGGCCTCAGTGCATGTACACATTCCTCATAATAAGGCCTGGTGCAATGGCACTGTAATTGTAGTGATGCAGCGCTTCTTAAATCTTCAGAACCAGAAATGGCAGAAAATATTTTTTATGACTAAATAATCTAGACGTCATGTTTAATAAGAAGTCTGCGACAGGAATTCGTAAATGTACATGTATAGAGACACTGCAGCATTGACTGTACAAAGCAATTGTCTTGTAAATAATTGAATCATTGAAATAATGACAAGTTCTACAAAATGGCAATGCATTAAAAAAAAAATATTGCTTTTGAGAGTTGTAATGGTTACAAAATTGAGGGAAGCTGCTGTAAGCAATATTATGAGTACCTTGAATAATCAAAATCAAAATTTAAAAAAAAATTATAGCGTGGTCATATCGCAAATATTTATAACTACATGTATGTCCTGGTCCAGAAAGCCCCTTATACACATTCAAGAGGCAGAAAAATGCTGTGGAAAAAAACAAATTAAAATTTGTTTGAGATGTGTAGTTGCACTGAGCATGTCTCATCTTTGTATATGTAATATATGACAATCAATACATATTGGGACAGATGCATACAGCTTAGTTTCCATCCTACTTTCCTTTATGTCATTCAGTTGTGAACATAATGGTTTACTTTAAAGCCCCACTGCACTACTTGTAGCTACACAATGTACTTGCTCCCTCTATATAGAAAACAATGCCTAAGCGGTGCCCGTTGGTCTCCCATGATCCTCTTTTCCTTATGTTAATTGAGAGCTGAGTTGATGAGATAACCACCTGTCAGTGACCATGCTGGGAGGTCTAATCCCTCCTGGCCAAACAAGTGCAGACGGGCTTTAAATATGTTAGAATGGGCAATACGATGTTATGAATAATCAATAATGTATTTTGTGTTGAGATTTAACATTGAGTGTTTCTCCATGTTTTATTTTTTCTTAAGCAGCATAATATATTTGGTCCCACATGTCCATTTATAATGTATCATCCACACAGAATGTCACAAATAGTTAACCAGACTACGGTATACTTCCTTCCCATTTACTTGTAAAATGTCCCAAAAGGTGGAATTCAATACAATCTACGCTTGTACAACTTGTATCACTTATGAGAATCACATCATCATTTCTTACACTACACAAGTTAGGTCATAGTCCCATTCACTACAACACATAAACTAATGGTTCTAAACATTGTGCTGTAATATAACTTGGTATTCCCCCAGTATAAACTAAAAAAAGAAACAAAATACCACAAACAAACATATACAAAAAAACGGTGTCTTACACCCATCAGAAAAAGAAAAAAAAATCTGAATTAATTTTCACAAAAGAAGGCTGAAGAGAATATTGATAAACGTGCAATTATTTCAGTTCTGTTGAATCGTTTGATTTCTCTTACTTATTAATAGGCAAAAATATTCAAAAGCATAGCAATATTTACATAATGAGAAATTGAAAGAAGAAATCTCTAAAAATACCACAAAAAAGTAGAATGAATATGCACCAGAATATAATATCAAACAATGTGACGAAGGACAAATGGAAATTGAAGAAAAAAAAGGAGAAAAAAAAAGGGAGTAGAAAAAAAGCAGGCTATGAATTTTTGTAATACAATCATAAATGTACCTTGAGTGTTATAAGGACATAAAAAACATAATATATTGAATAAAGTAACTGGCATTAGACCTTGTATGTTTACTATAATTGGAATTGGTGAATGATTGATTGTTGATGTTGATAAGAGCAGCACCTGATTCACAATTACGGGCTACCCTGTTGACATTTATAAGTAAATCAATAAAATAGAATTTACACCCAACAAAAAATACAATCAAGCATCTTCAATGACACAAACAGTGTTTGGCATACATGTACATCCAGGCTTATGATTTGCTACCAATGCCTATGCTTGATTTCTTGTTAGAAAATGTGCATAAGTGGGTATTGGGACATTACAAGAAGAGGTACATGTAGATGTATAATGTAATACAAAGAAAGAAAGTACATGTATTTATCATCTAACAACACGGTGCACATTAATGGACATCTAGTATAAAAGTAAAGCCCCCTCACCACCCCCTCCCCTTTTTTGTATAAACATACATATACTGTCATGGCATATCAAACTTTATAACAAACTTTTTTGGCATAACAAATTTGTTCCTAGTACGATAATTGTACAAGTCCAGCTGGGGACAAATGTTTGTTTCCTTGCCAAAATTTGCAATTGGGAGGGGGCGGGGGGTCCTTATAACACAAACCATGTTTTCTTGGCCAATTTACTCCAGACATTTTGAACTCACTTGGGGTATGGCATATATTCTTGTTGAGATGTCTTGCTCATATTTGGCAATCTTCCACATCCTGCAGGCTTGCAACATTAAAGAGGACTGAAGATATGAAAGTACAAAAATAATCCAATGAATTCAATCTCAACAAGATCATTTCAATGTCAAGTCAAATTCTAGATCTTTAAAAAAAAAATCATGGTATGTGAAAACATTTTGTTTCAACTCTTTTCAGCTTTGGTCAACTTCCAGAAAATACAATGGACTGCTTGCGTTGACGTTTGCCATAAGCACATGTCTAGTGTCCATGGAACACCATCCACACACAGATAAATTTGGCAATCTGGGGATTACATTCCCGGCACACAGAGTTCTTGTACTAAATGATATAATAGCAAAAGTAATATAAAGTTATTCAAAACCATAGCGAAAAAACTGCTTTTTCAAATACAGCTATATATAAAAAAGTACAAAAATATCAATAGACATGTCATTTTGTAAAGCCAATCAGCGACTAAAAGCCATGCCATACTGAGTGACTAGGTTGGCTTGTGCGCGATGTTCATGCTTCATAATGTTGGAGCAAGCGAGTATTTTGGAAATACCACACAGAATATGCAGCATGTTTGTTGACCTGTGCGATTTACAAAGGCAACCTCTGGCAGGTTGACTACACCAACTCATTAATAAGAGTATTCACAAGTACTCCTACATATCAACATCCTAGGGAGATTTCTATAACAGATATATAATATTTACACTTTATATTTCTCTATCTCTTCTTTAACTGTTCTATAATTTAAATTGATCTGGATATATAAAAGTCGTTGTTTCACATAATTTTGTAGATTTCTTTCTCTCTTTTTTCTTTCACACACTAAGAAAATAGTCATCTTCAACATGTATTCTTATAAGAGGCAATATTCTACACATGTAAATCATATGTAAGCCTAGGAAAATGCTATAGAAAATCATAATATGATGAAAGTAAGCTTGTTATTATCTAGTATTTGCTTTGTACTATGATGACTACATGACACACAGTTTCATAACACCAAACATATTTCTTCCACAGGATCCTATATTCAGCTTTAAAAATGGAATAATTTAAAAAGAGTCCAATCTATTTGGGTAACAAGATATTCAAGTACATTAATACTGCGAGTACCATTTCTCCTCAATATGGATTTTTTAATGATGATAAGTATCACCCAGTCGTTATGTCTGTTTGCAAACATACCTACAACTAGGGTCACCTAAACAATAATCATTTTTGCCTAATAAGAGTCTTTCTTGCCTAATACTAATCATTCTTGCTTCATGTTTTCCAATACATTATTTTTTCAATTTTGCAATGTTTCCAAACTGTATGCTCAGTGCAATCACATAGGAAGAAATGAAATTAGATGTATTAAATGGCCATTTTCAAATACCTTGACATACCTTCACTGCTTTAAGCTTCCTTTTCAGTTTCTCTGACCTTATAATAGTATACTCGTAAAGTTATTTGAAATGAAACATATCGCTGTAAAGTGAGAATCAGAGCTTCCAATCATCCCGTTCTGTAGAATTTTTAACCAACTGACTATAATCCCATAACTAGCAATGCATCATATACGTATTACACATCTCCCCATCATCTTAAGAGGACAATTTCGTTGTAGAGCACAACATCACCAAGTCGCATGACTGGATATGTATCAAACATTGCATATATGAAATACATGTACTTCTGAGAATTCATGTATGCTTTGGCCGTCATTTACACCTTACAACCAGAAAAAAACTCTCCAAGATTAACACTTTCGCTATGCTGACAAAATCATATAGTGAGGAAGAGGGAAAAAAATACAGGCGCAAACAGACAAACACAAAGGAACAGAAGAAGATACAAGGGGGGAGTGGGGACGGAGTCAGAAAGAGGGATGCAGAGAGGAGAGACAGAGGGAAGAGAGAAGGAACAAAGAGAGGGTGGGAAAGAAGTTCAGATAGATAGACATGGAGAAAGGGAGAAAGAAAGAGATAGAGAGACAGAGAGAGATAGAGTTTGAAAACAGTACAAAGTGCTAAAAAGAGAATAATTGTATGAGATAATTAATGGCAAGCTCAAAAACATACTAAAGGAAACACAAAAGTCAATGTACTACAGCAAGAAAACAAGAGAATTTTACAAAGGGGTAGCAAGTAAACTCTTGAAGAAGATGAATATGTCGATGAATCATGTCTGAGTTATGTCAAATCACGGATGGAATGACTTGTCTGGTGGATCACATCCAAGGACATAGGTCATTGTCACCATCTTGTAGTTGAGACATCTGGACGGGGGCTGCAATGGAGGGGACATAGCTAGTTGAGACAGTGCAGGAATCCTGAACTAAATATAGTTCCCTCCCATAGATATTGTAAGGGGGAGAGAGGTATTCCAAGCTCCATGATTTAAGTTCACCTTTGACTGCACTCGCGTACGAGTGTCACAAGTATCTGTCTCAATAGGCTATGGAAGTGTGGAGGGGTGATCATCGCTTGCGTCGACAGAGTCTCTTATGCTCTTGATGCCAATGGACCTGCTGACAGCTAATGCTGCAGTACGATGTGTTCCAACAGCAATGGTACATGGCTTCCTTTTCACAGTTTATACACTGAAAGATGGAAAAGAAACCAAAACATCAGTCAAACAATGGACCATCGAACCATTTCAGCATGATTCTCTTAACCTCATTTATGCTACTAAGTTTGCAGGAATTCATGGCGACAACGATCATTGAATATTTTAAAATCGCATATGCTTCCAATATGTTCATTTGAATCAAATTCATGACCCCATACCAAAACTTTGTATTACCTTTAATAATCAACATCTTTACTTTCAATTACAGTTTAAAAAACTCAATACTATGCTTCCACACTACTCACCCACTGTTTCTTCTTAGTCTGGGATATTTCATCTGTGAGTTTTTGGAACTGCTCGTTGAGCTCCTTCTTGCATTTGTGTTCCGTCTCCGTCTTCACTCTCTGAACCTCAGCGGCAAGTTTGTCCTTCGCCTCTTTCAGGAGCTTTTCCTTCTCCGCTTGCCATTCTTGTTTGGCCTAGGATGATGACACATTCAAAGTAAAGGTCATATGTCAAAGATCATGAGTCAAAGGTCACAATGTAGTAAATTCTGTGTTAAAGCCCAAGTCCACTCCAAAAATAACTTACTTTCAATAAAAGCAGAAAAATCAGACAAACCAATCAAAAAAAGTATGAGCAAAATCTAATGTAAAACTATGGAACAATGAGAATCATAACACAAATTGCCAAGATGGTTATCAGTTTGTGACGTCATGTCCTCACAACTTATCAATTGCTTTATACAGTTTAATCCCATTAATTTCCCTTTTTATCCCCCAAAACTTGATTTCCCCATGCCTTTGCCCAGGTTATATGATTTGTATCATATTGCGTGCATGACATTTCCCAAAATCTTTTATGAATTTTGAAGAATTGATACTATTTTCTGAATATTGTATTTCATAATTATTGATTTTTGTATAAATAGTTTATCAAAATTCAATTTTTTCATGATTTAACTGGACAAAAGTTACTCTTTATTTCTGCATCCACACAAAAACATATTACTAACAATCTAATTTGGATGCTGATGTGAAGAAATAAGATTCTTAGGGTGAAAATAGGAAATTTATATTATCAATATAAAGAAAATAATTAGTGGATAGTGAGGACCATACGTCACAGACTCATGAGTGAGTTGCCAATTTGTGTAGTGATTTTCAAAGTTTTTCATGTCATTAAAAATTCATAACTTTCTTATTAGTTATCCAATTTTGCTCAAACTTTTTTTGATTGGTTCGTCTGATTTTTCTGGTTCTATTGAAAGTAAGTTATTTTTAAGATATAAATATGCAAGGATTGCAAGCAGTCTTTATTTACAGGTTCTTTTCAATACATGTATCAATGAGATAAATACAGTGAAACATGTACATGTATATAAAGACCACTGAAGGGAGGCAAGAAAAAGCAGTCTTTAAGGGCTAGAGGTCTTGTACAGGTTCTTTACTACAATGAGAAAAACTATTCAAAGGAAACAAACATGTGGACTTTATAGACAGGTGATCTATCTGGACATGTGTCTTAACAAGTTTGTAAAGACTATAAATGCACTCTGACCTTATCTAGCGCTTCTTTGATAGCCTTGTCCATCTTCTTCTTATAATCAGCCTCTAGTTTTACTTGGAGAGCTGGCATAGTCTTGGAATTATCTTCAAGTCTGCTGGGGGCTCTTCTTAAACTGGGCGTTGTATTGTCGCTGGTACCTTCCTCCTCTAGAGGTGGTGGTGGAGTGTCATCCAGGGGGTCATCTAGGGGATCGTCATCTAGGGGATCATCATCTAAGGGATCGTCATCTAGGGGATCGTCGTCTAGGGATCGTCATCTAAGGGATCATCGTCGTCGTTGTCTTCATCTTTCGGTTCAGCATTGTCGACCTCCGGACCGCATCCATCGGTTCAGGGTCCGTTCCGTTCTGGTTTCGTTTCTGGTTCCGTTTTGGTCTGATGGGGGAGGATAGTTGGTTGAAATTTCTGATTAGGGATAATTTTTTTGGGGTCAATATTGATTTTAATCTGATCAGTTCATCCTAATGTTCTTTTTCTCTATTCCTCAGAACTAATTTTCAGTTTCCTCCCTTTCACTGATCCCCTCATTCCTTCTCTCTCTCTCTCCCTCCCTCCCTGCCTCTCCAGAGATGCCAACCTTATGCGACCAAAAAAAGGAATCATGATGGCAAAAAAAGGAATTTCAAAACACAGGAATTCATTAAAACAAAACTTACAACCACGCGCGACACACTTACAATGCTTCTTTTTGAGAATATTTTTCTCTTCAAGTATGTTTTAACCTTAGTTTTCTATTGAATTTGTGATCAAAATAACATTAGGGCAGTTCTTTGACGTGCGGTATGTTAAAAAAAAAACGTAATTTGGATTAAATAACAGAATGGATGGCAGCTCTGCCTCTCTCTGTCCCTGTCTGTCTGTCTCGGTGTGTGTCTCTCTCTTTCACTCTTTCTCTCTCCCCCTTCCTCTCTCTCTCTCTTCTTGTTTCCATGCTACATGTACATTCAAGTCTTTATTCTAACAGATGTCTTCTTTACCCCCCCCCCCTTCTTCATATCCTTTCTTCACTCTCTTTCACTCCCCTCTCCCCCTTTCCCCTTTGCATTTAAAACATCCACGGCATTCAGGTAGAAGGCAAGACTTACTTCCTTTGCCGACTTTGCTCCTGCTACCGACGACGATGAACCTTCCTCTACTTTGGGTTTCTTGCTCACAGGTCCATCCAGAACTGGGGGTGAGGTCTGGCTTGTGCTAACACTGTGGTCCTGTTCCGTAACAAAGAAAAAAGATATAAGGAAGTGGTAAGCAAATATAATTGATAATAATATATAATTATTATCGTTATTTCATTATTGCAACCAAAACTTGAGGTTGGATTTCAAATACAAATACAAATAAAAATAGATAGAAAACAATGGTAGAAATAATGTACACAAAGTCAAAGAAACTGTAGAGTCTGATACATAAATATATGAACAACAATGTGCTACAATCAAATTATTACACATCAAATAAATTAATATAAGCTCATGAGTACAATATTTCATAATGATTGTATAAGATTTGTAAGGCGCCACATCCATTTGAAAATCAAATGCTCAAGACACACTAGTGCAAAAGATTCAAGGAGGATACAATAGATGAAAAGAAGAAGAAGAAAAAGTTGGCACATGACTGGCACTCTTTTCTTAGCAGTGAAAAGAGGAAAACATATAGGCCCAAATTCACAAAGGAGGTTTAAATTTAACCCATGGTTTAAACCCTCATTTACATAACCCATGGTTTAAAATAAGCGCAAAATAAGCGCAAAATAAGCTCGACACAAGTCAGAGGTCCAATATTAGGCGCAAGGCAAGGTAGCCTTAATTTGCGCTTATTTTAAACCATGGGTTATGTACATGAGGGTTTAAACCATGGGTTAAATATAAACCTCCTTTGTGAATTCGGGCCATAGAAGCGGAGGGCAATTTAGCTCAGGTAAGCTCCGAAACAGCTATGAACCAGCAATGATACATGTAATATATGAACAAATCAAATCCACAAAGTACATGTATTTGGTAGAGTTGCTTTTCCATCCAGTTAGAAAGCACTTTCCACTTTGCTCCACTAAGTACAATAATGCAATTCAAATGATCAATAGAGACATTAAACACATCACATCCATATTCTCTAACAAAATGCAATATGTACAAAATTTCTGAGTGACAAATGCCCTTTTACAAGATGAATAATAAATCCCAAAAGTACAAGTTAAAAATTAATTTGAAAACATATTGATTTAGCACTTTGTAAGATCTCACAGTAATAAACCAGTGCACCATTTCCACTTCTTCTGTAGTCTGTTCTGTAAAGCCCGTAGAGACATGCAATTATGCCTGAGTGTTATGCGCTATACAAAAATGTTGAATTATTATTATCATTTAAAGTCACTTTTAAAACTATTTCTGTCTCACGGTGTCCTTGTTCTTCAACTAAATACGTAACACTGAATTCAAATGAAGGACTACCACTTGATCAACTCCACAGAATGGTATTTCCACTGGCTTCTAGCACATGGCATATAAGCAACGAACGTTCGTCTTACAAACACACTAGCAGGTCAAAAAAATTAAACACATATTGACTGTTTTGAAGGGCATGATTTAAAGAGGACCCATTCACATTTTTCAATTAAAAGATATTAGTTATTACACTAATCCCTAAATAAACTATAAGAGTTATTCAAATGGAACACAATTAAGGAACATAAATTGAAAAAAACATTATTTCATCATTAAGGTCCACAAGCAACTCAACTCCAACTAAAATTCCATGCATGCCAAAATATATAAAGCAAGTGTGAAGATAGCATACTCCTAAGGTGTTTCTAAGGTTTCTAAGGTGTTCTAAAATTTGCGATGTCACTTTAAAGAAGTTTTCAAAGCGTATATTTTGAATATGATATAAAAGCATGAATAACAGTGGTTGATAGCTGATGTACATTACATGTACATGTATCATTTCCATCATAGGAGATGCTCAGGGTGCCTACAAAGTACTATTAGTACCCTGGCTTTAGCCCATCTGCCTTTATAAGGTACTGAAAGCATTCAAGGAATATTTTCCTACTACATTTAAAGTAAGAATCCATTTACTACACCCAGGTAGAGAGTGCAAAATGTAGATTCATTAACTAAACCCTAAATCTGGAGAGCAGAATTGTTAATAGTGATGGATACCCTTTAATGTTTACCCCTAGGTGATCACAAGAGTGAACTATGCCCTGAGACAGAGTCTTAAGTTCACAAGGGGCTATTCATTTTAAGAATCCCAGAAATACAGTCAATATTTGTTTTTAAAACCAACCTGCATCGAGTTAGTAAACAAATAGCAACTACATTGTAGGGCCCTTGTATGTGTTAGTCTCGAGCCTGGGTAGTTCAGACCCTACGGCTGAAAAGGAATTGTCCATCGATCCTTGTTTATGAAACTCCCTCTCTTCTTTCTGATAGTCTAGAGCAATTAAAACCAATCTGAAACTAACATACTTCATCAGGTGTTTAGATACAGATTTGGTACGAGGAGCCAGCACTTTTGAACATTTTAAACAGACATATGGCCCGAAATAAACGTGCATCATAATCGTTATCATCACCATCATCATCATCAACACTATCATCATCATCATCATTATTATCATCATCACCATTAACATCATCATCATCGTCATCTTCAGCATATTTCAACATCACCATCATGATAATCACTGCTACCATCTTCACCGCTACCATCATCATCATCCGTATCGGCATCACCACTGTCATCACCATCACCACTTTCATAACATACCTGTCCTGCATCTGTTGTGGAGCTTGCCCTGATGACATGCCTCGCTTCACACTGTGCATCCTCCTCCTCCTCCTCATCCTCCACCATGCTACTATCCTCCTCGTCATCCTCCTCCTTCTTTAGCCTCCTCTTCCGCCCCGACGATGAGGTCCGGTCCTTGGATCTGCTTGCAGCCCTCTCCTGGAATTCAGCCAGAGTGGCCTTGTAGAGCTCCATCTCCTTAACGGCAGAACGCCAGCCCATCGAGGGCTTCAGCCTCAATTTCTTCCGTTCGGTGGTGATGTCGCGCACATGGATGAGGTCAATCCAGGCCCTTAAGGTTTTTCAAATGAAAAATGGAATATATTTAGTTAGTGAAGAACAGTAGTTTGTATAATGTGCATGAATTGAAGAGTGAGAGGAGGAGGGGGAGGAGGAAGGAGAAGCAGAGTTAAAAGCAGGGAGAGAGACAGAGAGAGATGGGGAGAGGGAGAGAGAGAGAGAGAGTACATGCTAATAAGGAGAAAGTAAAGGAAAGATAGAACAAGAGACAGAGACACAAAAGATAAAGAGAGACAGGGGGGGGGGGAGATAGAGAGAAAAGCAAGATAGAGAAATATCATAACAGAAAGAAGGAAATAAAATCAGAAAGGTGGGAGAGATGGAGAGGGTGAGAGAGTACACTAGAGACACAGGATGAAGAATGACAAATAGAAAGAGAAAGGAGATAGAGAGACAGAAATAAAGAAAGAGAAAGGAGATAGAGAGATAGAGAGACAACAAGAAAGAAAGAGAAAGAGATAGAGAAACAAAAAGAAAGAACGAGAAAGGAAATAGAGAGACAGAAAGAAAGAGAAAGGCGATAGAGAAAGAGAAAGAAAGAGAAAGGAGATAGAGAAACAGAAAGGAAGAACGAGAAAGGAAATAGAGAGACAGAAAGAAAGAAAGAGAAAGGAGATAGAGAGACAGAAAGAAAGAAAGAGAAAGGCGATAGAGAAACAGAAAGAAAGAGAAAGGCGATAGAGAAACAAAAAGAAAGAAAGAGAAAGGAAATAGAGAGACAGAAAGAAAGAAAAAGAAAGGAGATGGAGAAACAAAAAGAAAGAAAGAAAAAGGAGATGGAGAAACAAAAAGAAAGAAAGAGAAAGGAGATAGAGAGACAGAAAGAAAGAAAGAGAAAGGAAATAGAGAGACAGAAAGAAAGAAAGAGAAAGGAAATAGAGAAACAGAAAGAAAAGGGTGAACAACAAAAAGAGAGAGAGATGGTGTGATGAGGGGAGCCACAGGTAAATGTTGAGGAAGATTCACGAAAGGGAAAGATAAAGAGTAACATAGAGAGACACACAAGGAGAGACAGAACGAGAAGGAGACAAAGAGAGTAAAAGGAATGGACAATATGTACCTTTCATGCCGTGACCCGAAGAATCTAACATCTGCTCTTGTGTCGGTTTTCTGTAGTACTTTAGCAGGCCAGTATCCGAAGCCAGTCATCTGGGCCCAGACAAGCTCGTGAGGCGGATGCTGTTTCACGAACCAGAGAGATATAGGCGACAAAGGTATAAAATGCCTTTTCAAAAATACTCATTGTTTAACCCTAAAGCCTGGTTCAGATGTTATGCAGTAAACTGCTCTGTTTCTTTGTTTGGTTTTTTATGACCACATTTCTGTATCTCATAACAAAGAGCTCAGTGATTATGGATAGGACCTATGTTGAGCACAGTTGCCTTTCATTTCCATTCTTTTGTTTAATACTATATAATATTAAAGGTAAAGACCAGTTTTGGAAATGCCCCTCTCTCAAAAAATTAAATGGAAGCTCTCATTACCAATCATGTGAAAGAATATGTTTTGACTAATACGTGATGATACAAATTTTGCCGGGAAACCGCCTACTAATTGATATATTTGGTAAGTTATTATATCTATTGGGACCGAATAGATATCGCGCACGTGGTCGCGTAGTCCCATATACATCTTTCTGTGTACAGTGCTTGTAACTTTACCAAGACTGGGCCAAATTTCTTATCATTTTGATGATTCCAGAACCTTGCAGTACACACCAATACTTATATGCTAGATGATCAACATTTTCTGATCGATTTCACAACGTTTCTTTCACAATGCAATCGCATGACATGCACTGGTCTTTATCTTTAAGGGCAATCCAACCCTTGTAATAAGTTGAGTTGTATGAAAGTAGGAAATTAACAGAAACAGTTTGAAATGAATCAGAGAAATAGTGAGGAAGCTATGAATGTTTAAAATATGAGATCACTAAACATTTTGTATTTGATCAATAGGGATTCTTAACCCCCCCCCCCCCACCCATCCCCTCCCCACAACTTAAACACATTTTTCCTCAACGGCATGAAAATACTGACACTAATTACTGAGGTCTTGCTTAACATACTATATGGAGTCCTTAGTCCTTAATCTGTAATACATCAAATTAATTCATAGTTGATGAAGGAATATCTAGTGATACATTTACATACAACTCAAATCTTGAATATGACATACGAGTAGTAAATGTGACAGCTACGAATACTTACACAGGGTTTGCAAAACCAATCTTTTTGTGTTCGATCATTGGACATGATGTAGCAGTCTTTGCAGAGACGGATTTCAGATAACTATTAGGGTCAAAGGTGAAGAAGATAGAGAGGTCAATTTAGGTTGAAATGTATACCAAATAGTAACAGATTATTCAAAACACTTGAGCGAAGCTCAAATGGTCTCGACCAAAATATCCCAATTAAAGCTAATCTGGAGTTCTGCCGTGGAATTGCATTTGACGAGGAACTGGTTGAAATCAATCAATTAATATGTAATTAATTGGTTCATTGGACCTCAAAAAAAAAAAAAAGTATTTCCAAAAGTACATTAAAAGTAATATTATCAAAACAAAAAATAATGAGTAACTCATAACATTTACAAGTAAGGTAGTATCTTGGACTTTATCATAAGGAAACTAAATATAATACAACTGATAAGGAAACTAAATATAATACATCAGGGCCCCTTCTTACAAAGAGTTGATATCAATCGCAACTTATTTGCGATTGATATCAATCGCAACTATGTACATAAGAGATAGGAGACTGCAAACTTGCGATTGATTTAAGGACTTACGATTGATTCGGATCAATCGGAACTCTTTGTAAGACAGGGCCCTGAATGAATATAAGTCAATAAACAGCAAATCCTACATTTGGGTGTCAAGACCACCGGCTACATATATATATGCTCTTGGTGGAGTCCCCTAGCTTTATTCATATTTCTTTGCTAATTATTAAGCTTCTTACATGTTCTATCAAATTTATTAGGCAGATATCATTTATTTGTCTTTAAAGGGAAAGACCAGGGCCCCGTTGCATAAAACTTACCATTGATGGTAACTTTGCCATCAATGGTAACTACCATGGAAACCTTGATTTTGATTGGCTGTTGAGCCCTGTTACCATGGTAGTTGCCATCAATGGCAAAGTTACCATCAATGGTAAGTTTTATGCAACGGGGCCCTGTATTGGGAACCAAAAAAAAAAAAAAAAATTGAAATGGAAGCTGTTATTACCAATCATGTGAAAGAATATGTTTGTACTAATATGTGATGATAAAAATTTTGCTGGGAAACTGCCTAATAATTGATATATTTGGTAAATTATTATATCTATTGGGACCAAATAGATATTGCGCACGTGGTCGTGTAGTCCCATATACATCTTTCTGTGTACAGTGCTTGTAACTTTACCAAGACTGGGCCAAATTTCTTATCATTTTGATGATTCCAGAACCTTGCAGTACACACCAATACTTATATGCTAGATGATCAACCATTTCTGATCGATTTCACAACGTTTCTTTCACAATGCAATCGCATGACCAGAACTGGCCTTTTTCTTTAAAGACCCTATCCATGAAAATACAACTATTTATCAATGGAAAGCTGAATGAACATAGAATACAAATATAAAGGAATTCTAAATATTTTCCCTTTCAGTATTGCACAAAAGCGAATTAAAACCTTACTTTCCGCACCTCTCCAAATTACAGGTCAACACGGGTCAAATTTGCCAGTTACAGTGACGACATAATATGTGCACCCAATCGGCTCGCCTATATAGCTGAGGCAATGAGCCGTGCTTAATTAATGCAAAGTCATTGTGAATATGCGTACTCCACATATGATGATGTCATTAATTCGATAGCTAGTTTTTAGTTCAACAACTCCCGAATTTCAAAGCTTTAGATTTCAAGTTTTCAGAGAGCTGTTACTCGTCTGGCAGGCACTAAAGTAACATATAATCGGTATTATTGTAATCTATGGCTCGTAATCTTTCCTTTGATATATAATTTATCTATTTCATTTTCACTTTCGACAGGGTCTTTAACCTCAAAGTGTACTTTTCATTTGATTGTGTGATAATTTACTTTCTGTTATCAACCAGAACTACCTGACATTTATATGACCTTTGACCTCTCACATGACCCTGCTCAATATGACTACAAAAAAAATCTTCCAATATGAACTCACATCATAGAGGCAGTCTTTCAGGGTCTGTACACACAGTGCAGCTCTCTCACTGGCACGACCATGGTAAATATGGGAAATGTGAACCAAGGCATTAGCATCACCTTCAAAGTCTTCTAGTGAGCGATACTTTTTCTCTGACAGTTTCTAAAAGGAATGAAAATTAATAAGAATATTTCACTCTTTGTAGCACATAACTATTTTAAAGTAAGAAATAACCTGGTGATTATGTTGAGCCCCTGTTTTTGTTGTTTTTGTTTGTTTGAATCTCTATTTGCTTTGGTTTGTTCTGATATTTTTAGCAGACACAACTGAACTGTAGAACAGCTTATAAATATGTATATGGGCACATTCGCATGACTACGGATGTACAGGGAACACAAACAATAGAAATATTGACATTTGTATTTAAAAAAATAATAAAAAATAATAATAAAGGAGAAAGGAGTAAACGACGCAAAGCATCAACAAATATTGTTTTCATTTTCATTTACAAATATGTAGTAAACTATGTCAATTTCAACTGTCTGCCATTTAATACTGCATTAAAAGTTTCTGAGAAAAGTTTAACTTTCTTCATACAAGTGTATAATTAGAAATGGGTCCTTTTATTGTAGACCAAATATATCAATGAAGTAGTATTTGTATTAATATGAGCAACAAAAAAGCTCACTTATGACTTACGGTAAGACCTTTTGCTTAAATTTATATTTTGTGGACACTTTAAAAATCATGTTGTCCTTATACAGATTAATCTGTTAAAAAGGAGAGAGGAATTTACTTCTTTTTGCAAGAAGATTAAAAATGGGTGTTTGTCAATCACCAGGATTAGCTTTCAGTTTCCAACAAGCATGACCAACAAGCTTTATGTAATGCTCTGTCTTTTCCCCATATGGTTAAGTCCTTATCTGACATTTGCATCACCCGAAGACTCTCCGAGAGAGACGAGAGGGTATTTCTTGATTGGCCTACAAGTTTGCTGTGTGCAGACTTGTACACCCATTAATGGTATTTCCACCAAGTCTGGTGTCAACGAATTATGACCTTCTGCACATGGAAAATAACGACCCAATTCTTACCTCCATCATGATGGCAAGATCCATGTGCTGATAAACTAGGTTGTAGTAATTGGGTAATTCATTCAGATTCAACTTCTTCGTTAGATCTCTGGACTGAAAGACAAAATGGAACTGTTTTTAAAGTGAGAAGAACACCATTTCAGAAGCAGGGGGCCTTTTCTTGAAAGCGTCATAAGTCTAACTTCTTGGACATCCCATTGGAACCTTCCAGGAGGCTGCTCTAACCATCATCAGAGCGTTGCCTCCTCCTGTTGGGTCCAAGCTACTGTACACTCCTCGCCTTGGTTTTTACTTGCACATCCACCGTTTTATTGTAAATAATAGACATCATTCACTGTTTTGAATTATTTCATGCACTGTCACTTTGCTGGCACGTTGCACAGACATCCCAGTTTAGCTGTATGATAAGCTGCTATCGGGATTATTTCTACAAGGTACAAGGTACAAGGAACATGTTTTATAGAATTAACATGTGTTTGTATGGGATGTCCTCGAACTACGACTTGCGACGGTTTCGAGAAACTGGCCCCAGCAACCCAATTTGATTGCCTATACGGGACTCTCCTGCTGGCATGGCAGCTGTCAACAGTTATCTGTTGATGCCGGAAGTGGCTCTTGTCTGTTATTGCACAATATTTTATAAAGAAAATCATAAGAGTAGGTGTAAATGTCTTAGAGTTATTTACTAAATTAGTCATCAAAATTATTAAGGTCAAACCATCCAATTACAGGTAGGTTAAAATTGAACTCCAACATCCCATGGGTGGTATTCTAAAAAAAAATTGACTTTATTACAGAAAAAAAGAATCTTAGTGAAAGTGTTGTAAAAAAAATTTGAATTGCAACTTTATATTGGTATTTCAAAAGGTGTCTTACACATAACCTATGCCCAGTCACCAACCAATGGCTTATCAAAATTCAAACTTATTATGACAATAGAAATTTTTGTCCCTCATAATTAAAATATTTTCAGACATTCATAGTATGGCCCTTGGCAATAACAGATTAACGAGTATGGAGGCCACTGTTGTGCGCATCTATGTATTTCTATGCACCTTTTTCTATTCATTTACATGCACAGTTTTACTTAGGCAGTCGTAGAGGCTATTCTCAGCATCAATTCCCGCTACCGCAAGTACTGTATTTTAATTTGGCCATAGAGGGCAGCACCGGCCATGGGTATATTTGGCAATGCAGTTTTGGTTCTAATACAAATACAATGGGTCAAGAATTGGAAAGTCCAAAAGAAATTATAGTTTCGGAACCAATAAACTATAAATAACAGATTACGATGGTACCTACATATATCTCATCAAATCATTGGGGAGTTCATGAAACCTGAACAATAATTTAGTAAAATAAGGAATAAGTTGACACTGCTGTACATTCTCTATGGAAGCCGGAAGAAACCTTTCCTTATCGTCTTCCCCAGTATATCGTATCTGCGCAAGTGTTGACCTGCGCAGTAAGGGAGGAAGGTTACCATCTACTGTCGAACGTACTCGCGGTAGGGTCAATTCTGAACGGGGGAGGGGGGGGGGTTGAGAGTGGATCTCTTGCTAACCTTTTCTTTCATTCTGTTGAGAACATGGAGTAAGATTTTGTTGAGATCCCATTTGCTCATCTGGACAGTCTTCTTCTTGCAGCTCTGTAGATTGGAAACAATAATTTATCAGGGCCCTGTTTCATCAAACTTGATATCAATAACAAGTTATAATAACTGTTATAAGCTACTGAAATCATGGCATCTGATTGGCTGAGAGCAAATTTGTCATAGAAAGTTAGCATTCGTTGTTGATAGCAAGTTTTATGAAACAGGGCCTAGATCAGACAACTTAACATTCTACACAATGAAGTCAATGAGAATGTATGACAATCCTGTGACTTCTGAGCAAGACAGACTAAATATCTTTTCATTTTCAGTTCGGACTTTCGTCTGGATGTATGACGTGTGGGGCTGTATCCACGCACATCAAGCATTAAAAACTTGACTCCCAATTTAAGCTTGCTGTGATACAGGCATTTTTAGAACGATCAAAAGGCACTTCAATGTTGTTTCAAGAGCTTCAATTTATTTTCCTTCATCATAATATCAAGGGTAAGCCATTATTTGGGGGATCTTTTGACAATTAATGACCATCGCATTTTAATTTTAATAGTCTGATCAGCATTTTGGTCTTGTGTGTGGTACTATCGTAACTTGCTCAGTCCTCGGCGAGTACTTTTTTACTTCCGTTTCTGAACACGCTCGGTACTGCGAAGTGTGACTCCTTCCTTGCAGCCTCAATTTTAGATGGATAAAAAGACCTACCGTCATCTGAAACGATGTCCATTAATTTCTAAAGCATATATATTCAATTAAATTGAAATTTAAGTTTGTGAATTGTATATGTTAAGTTCTTTATTGCAAAATATCAGTGTGAAATTAGATTTTGAAATACCCAAAATCGAATATTCAAACCCGGGTTTCGGCCTGACGGTTGGGGACCGGGCAGGGAACCGTTTCATGCTGTGTAGCATCTCCCACAACAATGATTTTTAGAGTAAGCACAAGGTATCATTTTAGAACCGGACTTGATGTCAGGAATTTGGTACGTGTAAGAAATTGATTACTGAGCAAATGTTGCTAAAGCATGCAGCAGTGTAGAATAGATCAACCCTGAGGCTTACCTCACAAATGGGACAGATCCAAAGACTGAGTATCTTCTCGGGGTCATCGACCTTTACACAGTCTGGGTGATAGACTCTGTAGCATGTCCCACAACACAATACATCTCCTCCTGCATGGCACTCAAAGCAATACCAATCATGGGGCTCCTCCGACTAAGGAAAGATAGGAGACAGAGAAAGAATAAGTAAAACAGAAGAAATCTAGGGGGAACAGTAATTAGGGGGAAAAGGAGTCTCTTTGATGTTATCAATAGTATACAAATGATGCATGCAAATGAGTTCATTATACAATCTTTTCAGAACGAGTTGAGGCTGTATGCATATATCGTACGAAGCCTGACAGCTTGGTACGATAGGTGCATAAACAGTAACAGCCTCACCGAGAGAGAATAGATCCTATTTATATGAACAAATGAAAACATTCATCATTTGTTTTGTACAACAAAATTTGTTATTTGATGTTAAATGATTCATTTCAAGATTGTTTTGTGTCATTGTCGCTGACAAATAAACCTTAAAATTAATAGGCTTATTTTAGCATGCACACAGATTAGCGCCTTTACCTTTATACACATTTACACTCTGTGCTATGCCCGGTAAAGGGTAGGCCCGGTAAAGGGTAGGCCCACACCGTAGGCCCACACACAGTATTTATAAAGTGTTTTAAAATCTACAAGCACTGCTGTGAATTGCATTCTGTAAAATCATTGGATAGTACTGGAAACTATTGCACGTTTTTTTATTAAAAAATCGTGGGATGGTCTCATGAAATGGATCACACATGACTGCATTTGAAATATCATTTGATTAGGATCTAGGAGTGAGTTATAAAATAAAGAATATCAGGGATGTATTGCATAAAAGGTTGTGATTTAACGGAATCTTAAATTGCAGACTCAACTTAAATTTCATAAATTCATAATATGGTTACTCCAGATGAGGGAGATTATTTTTCAATGTTCAATTCATATCAGGGCTGTCACTGACAGGCCTTTTGTTGACATTTTGTTGAATTAGTTTTCCTTTGTCAACATATTTTATAGCAAAATTTGTAGATCTTGAAGGATTTTTAAATCACCAATCTGAGATGTCTGAGAGTAAACTAGTGATGCAACACAGTTATCTAATATCAAATTAATTTGTAATTGCTTTATTTGTTTTTCTGCCAAAACACATTAACCCAGGACACTTAATTTAATTCAGGACAGAGCCATTTCAACAGTCAAATTTTGATGTCAAAGAAATATACAAGATTTTGTGGCTGACCCCTTTTTTCATGATATATTCAATATAGTGCATTTAATCATGGATTCAATCTGTCCAGAAAATCAGTTTTGTTTGCACAGTAATATCGACATAGTGTCAATGTTGTTGTGAAAGTTGTGTACCCACATGTCAGTAGAAAAAATCAGTGCCAATGACTTTACCTCTTCAGTTCTCTCTTCAGCACACCAGAAGGCATCTTGTGTCTCTCCCACCCTCTGCCCCTGCTTGGCCTTCGACAACTCCTTCACCAAGAGGCCCTCCTTCACAGCGAAGGCCATCTGCTTCTGAACCTCCTTGGTAGGGATTTCGTAGGAGCGTTCCATGAAGCGGTAGATGCGATCCAGGTTGGCCACCTGCTTGCCTTGCCGGATGCACGTGATGGCCTCCCATAACTGAAGGATGACCTGGGGGTTTGATAAGCGACGCTTAACAGTCTTCACCATCTTATCCTACATTTAGAAAAGGAAAACAAAATGGGTCTTTTTAATCCTTGACAGAGATATTGTAGAAGCTTTCCATGATGTGATTAGATGCCCTCCAGATTGGCCACCTGCTTGCCCTGCCGGAAATGTAGGAGAGGAAATGTTCGATTTCCTTGGAAGAGACATCCTTAATGTAGAAGGGTGCTCCATGAAGTGATGACAGATCTACATGTATGTGCTCCAGCTTCACTTCCGAATTCAGAAGCAAAGCCAAAGCCGCTAGGACTGCCAATACTAGAAGACATCCGAATTCTGTATTTGCTCGAACTGATGAGGATCTATCTGGGGCTAAAAACGTAAACATGACGGAATAAAAATGATAATGATCAATTGAGAAACAGATCGATTTAATAACGATCAGCAACCAGTTTTATCTTAAGTGGCTCTTATGGAAGTTATATAAGCTCACAAACATGAAAAAAATAAATTAAAAAATAAAAATAATTTAGATAGGTCTAATAAAGTAATATCGTAATAAGAATAGATCTAGAAAAGAAACATCCAATCCGATCTACTCATCTAGAGATCTAGATCTAGACCTATTCCAAGTTAGATGAACATGCTGAATTTAAATAAGCTTTCACAAGACCTGATAACTTTAAGTCTTGTTGTTTCTTCTAGCCTTATTTATTATTAAGCCTTAAGGGCTAGGTGATAATATGAAATATGATGTAAACAAAACCTAGTAAAATGTGCAAGGTTTGTCGTTGCGGGAATGGGACCTTTCAAATGCATTAATTATTTTAAATCTAAACATTTTTTTAAGTTTGTTTACATCACTCTTCATGGGCATGGCCACAGGCACAGGCAAATGGGTGCCAATTTAAGGCTAGGTGATAACAATATCATAATTCATATTATCTTCTTGTTTTTAAGGCTAATACTAGCAATAATAGTCATGATAGTGGCCTGGAGCTCCCCTCTCCACCCCCGCCAGTTCCTGCCGCGGGCCCCGGCCCGAGTTAGCCCAGACCGATCCCCCTGATCAGAGCCTGTGCTCCGAGCTGCGAAGGGCATCGGCATCGCCATCGGCTTCTGTGTGGTCGCTTGTAATTCGGGAGGTTATATTCACAATTTTCAAAATAATATGGATTGGTTTCAAGTTTTATAACACTCACATATTTCATTCAAAAGAAAAACATCCTTCAAAATTACATAGACTCACCAATAAACGCAGATTTCTCCGAATTCTACGTCAAGTGGTGCTCAATTCAGAACAAGATACGTACATGCACAGTACATATACACACGTCACGTATAGCTAGCTAGCTAGCTACATACACGAGTCAAGCATATATATACGTGCGTATGCGCTATATACTTCCGTGTATTTTGTTTTTGGTGCAGTTGTATTGTACGATTTGTATAGCGCAGAATGCACAGACGCTTCTCGGCTGACGTATACATAGAATACACTGAAATTTGACTTCCGCACTTTGGTCACGCATATAATATCAATATGCGCATATTTACATACAGCTCTAGAGCTAGAGAATACTAGGTCAGTGCCGCTCGCTCTATGGTCAGTGCCAAGCTTTTATAAATATATCTGTATGGTCAGTGCACCGCCCAGCATAGGGGGAGCTCGGAGGGGGTTGACACACAAAACAAACAAAAAGAGATACGCGCATATCGTGGAAATATTGTGAGAGGATGGGAAAGCGTGTGTGTTTTTATGATAGGGGTGAGAAGACAAGAGCCCCTGAACACTGGCATACTGATGGGGGGCAGTTGCCCCCAATAAAATTCAAACGTGGTTTATTTCTTATTCGATACCAGTGATTTACAAATGTTGCTGAAATGATATGATTTTCCCGGATTTTTCTCATTTTTGTTTGTAAATTATACTTTTTTATGCGTTTAATTGTTGGAAAATTACAAATTCCCAAATCTAAAGTCAGGCCAAAAAATATGCTTATTTAGAAGCCTTCATGTCAGGATCTGCAGAACGGCGGGGGCTCGGGGCTCGAATCCCCTCACTTTTTTTGAAAAAGTATGATAAAGAGAAAAAGAAAGAAAGAGAGAAAGAAAGAATGAGTATAACCTGCCAGTGTCACAAATAAGGTATCAAAATATGCTCATCTGACCGTAATTAAATGCTTTAAATAATGTTAATAATATTCAGCTTTTATATAGCGCTTAATACATCTCGGACGTCTCTAAGCGCTTTACAGATATATTATTACCCCGGTTATTGGATTCAGTGCTTGCCCGCACACACTGTGTGCACAATCTCCACTCCCTGGGGAGCATTCCAGCCAGGCGTTACTTGACGCTCAAAAACTGTTTGACCAACAATGACGGTCGCATCCTACCGGGTACCCATTTAACACCTGGGTGGAGAGTAGCAAGTGTAGGTTAATATCTTGCCAAAGGATATTAGTGCCGTGTCGGGATTCGAACCCTCGACCTTCGCATTTCCAGTCAAGCGCCTTAAACCACTCGACCACGACACTCCTGAGCTTACGGGGGCTCCGCCCCCTGGACCCCACCAAGGGCCCTAAGGAGGGCCCCTGGATGCTCATCTGACCGTAATTAAATACCTAAAACCCCTGGGCTTCGTGGGGCTCAGCCCCCTTGACCCCCCGCCAATTAGTGACCTGCCAGTGTCACAAATATGGTATCAAAATATGCTCATCTGACCGTAATTAAATGTCTAAAACCCCTGAGCTTCCGGGGGCTCCGCCCCCTTGACCCCACCAGGGGCCCTAAAACGGGCCCCTGAATGCTCATATGACCACAATTAAATGCCTAAAACCCCTGAGCTACAGGGGCCCAGCCCCCTGGAACCAAATAAGGTATCTATGCTTTTCTGACCGTAATTTAATGCCTAAAACCCCTGAGCTTCCGGGGGCTCCGCCCCTTGACCTTTTTGCTCATTACGCCACTGCCCCTGAAAGGTGAGCCCCCTGGAATGCTCCCCCAATCCAAAACTGCTTCCGACGCGCCTGTACATGATTATTGCATTTAATGCAAGGAATCACTGTTTTCTATCAAAATTAAAAGAATTTCCGATAAAGTCCTCACCAATGACTTGTGTTTAGAGACATCGCATTTAATTAGAACAATCGTGTAACCATAAATATAAAAAAAGTATAATTGTTGCAAATTTATACCTTGTATAAATTATATCCTGTCCTGAAAGGGTTATGCTACGGTCACAAAGGTCCGTATACGAACGATAATCTCGTACGAATCTTCCTGTTTTTCCATTGTCTTCCCGAATTTCCATTGTCTGAAAATCGTTCGTACGGCGTTCGTAGTAGTTCGTAATGGCATTTGTGACCGAGGCTTTTATAGAGACTTTTAGATTTGCACGAAGAGAACGTGGACTGCTACGTGGACATCCTTTTAAGGCAATGTGACGTCCTTTTAAGGCACACTGCCGGGCACTGCCAGTGCCTTAAAAGGACGTCACATTGTCCCTACTGGTTTACTAACATATTCAAATTTATGGATGTTTCTTTCCTGGCCTGGGGACCTCGTGACGAGTTATTCCATTAAACTGTATACTCGGATCCAGTCTGCATACATTACGTGTTGCTATGTCGGGCAATACATATGATAATTACACTTTGTACTTTGACAAGTGCTCCTTTTCTTTTCTAACAAGTGTCCCATTTTCCTCTCATCATTAAACGCGCCCCTAATATCAAGCGACTAAAAGCAATTTCCCCCACAGCTCGCTCGCGATGATCGCTCGCATTTATAGATTATATAATTATGTTACTTATGAAAAGTCTTTTCAGTCTTCCGTTATGAGAATGTGCTTATAATCTCTTGCAAAAGTCCATGATAATATGATGTCGACTTGGCCCTTGTCCTCCAACATCTTAGCAAGATCATTGACGGTCAAGGCTAACTGGGTCTCACATGAGTGGCCCCTACGGAAGCCATGCTGTTTGTCGTTCAGGTATCCGATTTTCTCTAGGTGAGACAATACGCTATGATAAATAATATGTTCCAAAATATTGCATGGGATCGAGGTCAACGACACAGGGTGGTAGTTATAGCTGGTTCTGACGGATTACCCTTCTTGTACAGGGGAGTGACATTTGCTCGTAACCAGTCTCTTGGAAGTTCACCAGTAGATATTGATTTCCAATAAATAATGGTTAAGATAGGTGCAATGCTACTGGAACATTCTTTAAGAACTTTGGTGTTAACCCATCTGGACCAGACGCCTTCCGTGTATCAAGTCCTCGCAGAAGTTTCTATACACCCTGAACCGTCACATTAATGGCTGGCATATGGTTTTACATGTAGATCCTGGTAGCACAGTTGGTATATGTGTTCACGATCCTCCCTTGTGAAGACCGATAGAAATTGATCTTTTAATGCATTTGCTTTTTCACTTGCAGATGTTGCTATCCCGTCTCTTGTGTTTAAGGGTGCTACCCCTGAAAAGTTTTGTCTAGAGTTCTTGATGAAACGCCAAAAGGGTTTGGTATCATATCACCAGATTCCAGACTCTTCCCGACGTTGTAGGCCTACAGGAAAGTTGACCGAGCTTTACGGATACTACGATCTGTTGCCCGACGAAATGATTTATATTCATTCCAGTCTTGTTGGTTATTCGTCTTTTAGCTTTATTATACAATCATGTACATCCGTTGTTTTCGACGAATCATTAGGGAATTTTAGATTGTACACGACGAGAACGTGGACTGCCGCGGTGACATCCTTTTAAGGTAATGTGACGTCCTTTTAAGGCACTGCCGGGCAGCGTCATTTTTTTCTGCGGCACAGATTGGGGCTTTTTTTTAAAAAGAGGTCTTGATTTAACCCTAACCCTAACCCTAACCCTAACCCTAAACTTTCCCATAGGCTCAACACGCACCTAACCCCAATCTGTGCCGCATAAAAAAATAACGCTGCCGGGCACGGGCCAGTGCCTTGAAAGAATGGCACACGTGGCAGTCCACTACGTCGACGTGCAAATCTAAAAGTCCCTATTCTTACAGTCATGAGACCCCTTTAACCATGGTAACTATGAGTGCTGTCTTTAGATAATTTATTCGGAATGTTCTCTTCGATTGAGGAGAGAAGAACATTCTTGAAGTTATCCCATATGTCTTTTACTAGAGCGTGCAATGATGCCATCATTAAGGGAATTTGCAAAATCCTGAATATCCTTGTTAATCTGTTCAAAGTTTCCTTTTTGTTAATACAGGTAGACTTTCCTACGTGGGGCTTTAAAGATAAAGACCAGTTTTGGTCATGCGATTGCATTGTGAAAGAAACGTTGTGGAATCGATCAGAAAAGGTTGATCATAAGGCTAGCATATAAGTATTGGTGTGTACTGCAAGGTTCTGGAATCATCAAAATGATAAGAAATTTGGCCCAGTCTTTATACTAGCACAGCTGTACACAGAAAGATGTATATGGGTGAACATGTAGCATAAAAATCCGTCCCGATTTTTATGTTGTTACATGCCATATTTAGAATATGAAGGCATTTGAAGAGCCATGCTTTTCAGGGAACATCTTTTATCTGATGTTCTTCCACACTTGCATAATACAATGATAACGCTCACAATTTTTTTTCACCTCTTCCCAGAACTCAACTTTCTCTTTAATCCTTTGTGGAGTTAGTATACTGCATCAACCAAAACAATATCATGATCACCGAGTCCTGACAAAATATCTATATTCTGAAAAAAGTTGGTGTGTTCGTAAGTACTAAGTCGAGAATATTTCCATCCCTAATTGTTGGTTCAGTTACCATTTGTCTGAGATTTAGTTCTGTTGCTAATTCTAGCATTTGCTTACTAACTGCCGGATACCTGCATGCCTCCCGGTGCGAAGCAGGTTTTTGCCTAATCTACATCTCCTGAAAGCCAAATGTGACTGTTTGGGGGGATTTTGTGAAGGATCTGCGAAAGTTCCTCAATACATTGCTGGTCATCACGTATTAGTCAAACATATTCTTTCACATGATTGGTAATAACTAATAAGAGCTATTTCCTTTTTTTTAGAGGGGGCGTTTCCAAAACTGGTCTATACCTTTAAACACTGTATTTTGAGAGACTATCTCGTCACGATATCTGACATTTGATAGAAAAATAACTTCGTCACTTTGTGACATATGTAACGGGAAGTGAGCTGGACGTACAGTACGGAAAATTAATCTTGCATTCGTTTTCAGTTTTCAAATAAAAATGGGCTCTTATAACAATTAGCCCCTAACAATATTTTACGGGCTTCATAAACATTTCTGCGCGATATTGTGTAACAAATGGTGTGTAACGATATCCACTAATACACTTTTGGGGAGTTTGTCTTGACTTTTCTGCAATCGACGTCTGAATTGAGGCAAGTAAATTGAGCGTGATAGAAAGTTACATTTTATTATCGGTCTTTTAGCTAGTAGATACGTAAGACATGTATAATGCATAAAATCATGCAAAATGAGCGACTCTAATGAATTAGCACTATTTTTTTTTGCCAGGGGAGGGGGCCCGTCTTCCTTTTTTTAAACAAAAAAAGGTGTTTTTACCTGTTTTTTTTTTTTGCCAGGGGATCCGCCACTGCATATACGTCATAACATCTAATGATTTGTATACCAATTTATAGAAAGATCAACATCTACCCGTTCTACAGATGTTTTTTTTTAACGCAAAAGTAATGGGGAAAAATAGCACTGAAATGAAAGAAAATAAACTTCTTTTCACAATATCCAAACCTATAGGTTCAACGTGTGACCTGTAATTATATAGCCCCCGATCCCTGCCCTCCATGCACCCCTTCCCTCCCTCCATCCCCCTCCCTCCCTCCCTCCCTCCCTCCCCTCCCTCCCTCCCTCCCCTCCCTCCTCCCCCTCCCTCCCCTCCCTCCCTCTCCCTCCCTCCCTCCTCCCTCCCTCCCTCCCCCTCCCTCCCTCCCCCTCCCTCCCTCCCCCTCCCTCCCTCCCTCCCCTCCCTCCCTCCCCTCCTCCCTCCCTCCCTCCCTCCCTCCCCTCCCTCCCCTCTCCCCTCCCTCCCCTCCCCTCCCTCCCTCCCTCCCTCCCTCCCTCCTCCCTCCCTCCCTCCCTCCCTCCTCCCCTCCCTCCCTCCCTCCCTCTCCCTCCCTCCCTCCCTCTCAAAATGAAGCACATCAAACGTCCACATAATACATCATAATGTGTTATGTAACATGCAACCCACACCTGGTGGATCCGGATAGACGGATAGACAGCAAAATATATATCGCATATCTCTTCTGTTCGGTTCCATTCACTGAACTCTATTATGCATGCTACGTATAGTAGTGAGTCAAAGCGCCGGACCAATCCGATAACCGCTTAATAGTCTTTATTCCATAGCTTATCATATTATTGTTATATATTATCTGGTAAATATCGACCTTACATTATACTTAGATTAGTATTATGTTTTTAATACTCTATCATTCTTATACTTTATTCACTTTAAATCAACAAGCTTATAAAAAACTAAACATTATTGATAGAAATTTCAGGAGAATATTAAACAAAAAGTAATACATCCTTAAATCTCAATAACAAGTTAGCGTGGAAAGGAACTCCTTTTCTGCTATTTATTGAGGTAATTCATTGGCTTTTATTTCGGAATTTTCGTTTTAAGTTTACTTAATGTATGTCATATTTGTTTAATGATAATCTTGAGATGCTCTTTGTTCTTAGAATAGGATATTTTGGTCCTTATTTTCTTGCAATATTGTGATATTATGACTCGTATTAGTCCATATCCAGACCAGGCGCAGGCGGAAGAAATTGGAAATGGAATACGAATAGGCCTAGACTAGGCTAGAGGGCTAGCTACCGAATAATAGCCTTGCCCTTGATTGAGTTGAGACTTGAAGTTGAGAACGTACGTACACTAATGACTAAGTAAACTAAAGGCGAGGCTCTAAATTAAAGCTATGCTAGGTGAGGGCTAGATGAAAAATATCTGGTGATAATTAATATGAAATATGATATTAAGGCGCTAATGCGGAATCATATCCATAGTACTTTGACCCGTGGCCGTAGCGTAGTAACTCCGGCGTGGAGATACCCTAGGTACTATATTACTAAAACAGTCCTAAAATCAAGTAAATATTCATATTTTCTTCAAATAATGGCCATGATTTAAAAGTCGTTATGTTTCTTACCTGGATCTGGATCGTGTCAATTTTCTTATCTTTTGGGGAGTATTTTTCCTAAAAATGAAGACTTATAATAGGTCTAGATACACTTTCTAACGGCAAACTGCTGCACAATACAATTGCATACCGTACCGACGATGGGGTGCGCGCGCAACCCACCGTCGGTACGTGTATACATGTACAGTGTATTGTGCAGCAGTTTGCCGTGAATCCCGTGAGAAAGCGTATATTGTAAGTCTTCATTTTTAGGAAAAGAACTTAACCAAAAATGTGGAAATTAATTACCGGAGTGATATCGATTTGCTTATCTTCCTCGTGTTCATGATGATTATTGATAATAAGCTAACGTGCAATTTACATTACAAAAAAACGCTGACCTCTTACACTTACAGGACGAGTTCGCGATCTTGGTTATGCTGGAAACGCAAATAGATCTACACGCAGTGTACACAAAAATAAAAATTTTTGCATTGCCAATTTGGTACTTTATGATAATAGCATTTAGTGCAAAAAGAGGCGTGCAGGGAGTTCACTACATTCAGCGTAATTTGTATACCAGTGGAACTGAGTCATAAATTTTACTAAAAAAGGATTTTCGTAAATTAATGATTCAATTACAACAATTGATTATCAATCATCTAAGAGTCGGTAAAATTACCATACATGTACAAATTGAGAATAAGAAAATAGGTTCA
Organism: Mesocentrotus franciscanus; assembly: GCA_037976565.1. NCBI lineage: Eukaryota > Metazoa > Echinodermata > Echinoidea > Camarodonta > Strongylocentrotidae > Mesocentrotus > Mesocentrotus franciscanus. The sequence continues at coordinate 3,518,631 of CP137683.1, forward strand.
TTATTACTTCAAGTTTTTGTATACTAACCGGCAAGCCAACATTACATACATGTATGCATGTGCACACACAAATATAAACGCAAAAACATGCAAGACGATATAGGATCAGAAGTTAAGAACAATATCTATCACAGAGACAATCCACAGAACACATTCACATGTTGTGCTTAGCTGGTTGAGCTGCAAGACCACTGAGGCCGTGGCCGACGTGCATGCATGCGTTTATGATAGCAGGGCCGGAGTGTCGCAAGTGATGCACAACTCTTTTACTACAGCACAATCATGGAATGTGTTTGAACTCTTTGTTATTATTTTAATATTTTGGGGCACAAATACCACTTTATGGTATACTCAGACGTTGTGTGTCCGGACAGTCGATTTTAAACAGCAATTTGAAGAAGTTTACAAATGATATTTCATAAATCTTCTAAGACTTATGTTGGACAATATTATTGTTATTATGATAGTTAGTGCTACTTGATGAATATTTTTCGTTCAATCCGAAGGCAAAAGAGAAGGCTTTATGTCTGTGTACTGTCCGGACACACAACCCCATCATACTTTTGCCTGGTTATTGCCTTTTATGTAGTGTTTTCTTGATGTTTTGAATACCACTGTCGTCATGAAGTTTTAGATATTCAAATATCAAAAAAATTCATTGTTACATGTAGGTGAATATTCAAATAGTGGAAAAAGTGGTATTCGAGTGCCGATTGGCAGTAAGCTATTTGAATAGTTGGAATATTGGTCCCAGGCCTAATGCTGTTTGTCTCTCTTATTCAACAGGGTTGTCCACTGAAGCAATAATTGAACTGACTACTTGTGAGAAGGAGAAGCGAAGAAAAAAAAATGCATCTCTCCAAATTCATCCTCGTTTTACTGGTCCTTGGGATAAGCCTCCCAGCCCTGGTCCAGTCCAAGGGAGCAGCTCATAAGGCCGAGATGGAAGACAATGAGTTTGCAGAGTTTGAGGATCTGGATGAAGACGAGGATGACGACTTCATCGCCGTGGAGACAGAAGAGGAAGAGGAGGATGACGGGGAGTTTGATGATGTGATGGCTGAAGACGGGGAGGGCGTGTCGATCGAGATGAATTCGGTGATGAAGACGAGGATATGCTTGATGTAAGAATTTTCTCTATTTTCTATAACCTCTGCTATAGTTAGTACCAAATCAACATAAACCTGGAACCGATGCACATGGATCAATGAGTGTGAAGCTGGACTCTCAAATTTTGAATTTAAACAGAGGGCACCTGCATGCAGACCTTTAAAAATGGATGGAAAATAAATTACTGAATTAAAAGGAAAAAAGTATCTAGGCTCGTCGCTAATAGGTATATTATTTAATCCCATTTCACAAAAGGATTTTGAATTCTTGTTGTCATGAGAAGTCGGGAAATCAATATTTATCGCAAGGATCACATTTTTATGAAGTCGTAAAATTTGGCAGTCATGTATGCTGGTGTTACGTAGCTGAAACACTGCTTTTGATTTTTGTAAATTTCATTACCGCGTACTCGATCGGATAAACTACCTGTGTACACGGATAGGAAATTACACGCTAACTCCCAGCACTACCTATAATAAACCATCTACCTTGGAGACATTGGGTGGTATTCCGATAGCGCGTACTAAGTTAAGCCTGGCTTAACTTAGTCCACACTTTTATGGAGTGCCTGTTGCCACCTCATTTACCCTATACAAATTATTTTAATCCTGCAATGAGAAGTGTCCAAAAAACTAATTTTGCAATGAAATGGGAAGAAAAAGATAATATGAGTATGAACTGAATTTCAATAAAGTCTTTGGTAGATTATCTTTGTCATGAATATTGAAGGAGGAAGATGAAACCTAGCATTCCATAGAAGTGTGAACTAAAATTCTTGTTTAGTCTGGACTTAGTCCCGGCTTAACTTGTGAGAATACCACCCATTGTATTTTTAAACAGTGTCATCTAATCCGTGTCAATGTACTTTCTGTGATGGTTTAACATTTTATTCAATGAATCGCAAGCGTGGTATCTTCTTCCATCCATCAAAGTGGCTTGTCATAATCTGATGTTGTGTTCATCTTTTTGCTGGCATTGCAAAAACTTGAAAAACTTGAACATTTTATTTTTGTAGATATCACTGAGAAAGGCTTAATAGGTGACCTACATGTACGAATAACCCATGAACTTTTCAATGTAGGATTATCATATTTTCAACCAGTGTCATCTGTCTCTGTGTACTTTTTGTGATGGTTTAGTTGGATATTTTCTTTGCTTTTCTAGGATGAAGATGACTTTGACCACTTCCAGGATACAGAAGAGTTTGAGAATTTTGAGGAGCGACCTGCGAAAGGAAAAGGGAAAGAGGCACCCGATCTTGAAATCACTAAGGTAATTAGTAGGCCTGAGTCATAACAGATTTTTAAAAATGAAGCCCAGTTGTCTGAGAGTGATTAAAGTGTGATAAATCTCTACATGCAGGACAACTAGGCCTGAGTCATCACGGTTTTCTTTTCAAATGTGGCCTGATGGCTGAATGGTGGTAGGCCCCCAACGCTTTGATTTATTTCTGCATGTGAGACAAGAGTATATAGATTTTTCTTTGATTTTGTTAATACCTAATTATCGTGTGCTGGTTTGAAAAACGGCTAGAATTTCACTATTAACATCCAGAAAAATCTTATGCCATAACTAATTCTTTAATTTACAATGATGCATTATCCTTACAGGGCAGTTTGTCTGAAGTTAGTGGAGGATGTGCCCATTATTATGAGAGCTGTGTGTTTACTCATATACCCTCACAGTGTTAATACCCTTCAGGCTGTCATCACATGATACCATGTTTTGTCTATGTTCATAAACATAGGTAACATTGGTGCATGTAACACCAGTGAAAGACAATAAAACTTGAATTTTGAATCTTGAATCTTGAAGATCTGTCCACTGATTGATATCATTGGTTATCAGGGAAATACCTGAATGGTTTCAAATTACCCTTGAGAACCCGAAGATAATGTGGCTTTAAAGGTAATACAAGTTTTGGGAAATTTTGAAAATGGCCGGATAGTGATTCTATAAAATTTTGATATATTTGGATGCTCCTAAAGATGTATTATAAGCATTAGAAAATTTAGCCCCTAAAACACTTCTGCTTTCGAGAAAAATTGAATATCAAAATTTACCAGTGCTCCTGGTAAATTTTGATAAATTTCAAATAGCGCCTATACGGCCATCCAATGATAGCTGCGACCATGAAAATGAAGAATATGCAGTTGTGATATATAATTTCCAAAAGGGAATAGCCAATTGGTCGATATTAGTAAAAAAAAAAACATTTTTTTAAAGCTAAATTAATATCTTGACCTTGAGAGGGAGCTATACAACTTAAAGAGTTTATTATTTACAATTTCATCACTTTAGACTCGTTTTTAACCACGACAACGATCACTGAATATTGTAGGATCGCAAATGCTTCCAATATGTTCCATTTGAACCGAATTCATGACCCCATACCAAAACTTTGTATTACCTTTAATGTACTTGGTGTTGTTCCCCTCAGGTCCCCCTTCATCTGCGTAACAGCTGGGACAGCTACTACCTTGAGTTGCTGATGTTGGCTGGTGTGGCTGCTTACCTTCTCAACTACATGAATGGCAAGTCAAAGAACCAGCGACTTGCCACAGCCTGGCTCAACTGCCATAAGGAGCTCCTGGAAGCAAACTTTGCTCTCGTGGGTAAGTTGGAATGTTGGAGAATGGCTCATCATGGAAAATATAGAGGTGTCGTGGTCTAGTGGATACGTCACCAGACTGTGGATCACATGGTCGCGGTTCAAGTCGCACCACGGCACTGATGTCCATTGGCAAGACATTAATCTACATTTGCCACTCTTCACCCAGATGAAGTAAATGGGTACCTGGTAGGAAGAAATTCCTTGAATGCTTTAGGGCCTTATCCTGGCAGCTCAGCTACAGCCAGGGTAATAATATAACTTTGTATTAAGCACAGTAGAGTATATTAATATAGTAGCTGCGCTATATAAATGGACCTATTATTATATTAGCATAAACAGTCCAGACAGCAAATGATTTTTTAAACCTCTCTTATCTGCCACAAGTTTTTAAACGGTCATCATAAATGAACTTCCAAGAGTAAATTTTTACTTTAAAAAGTATTGGGGGAGCATCATAGTGAAGGCTCTTGACTCTCATCTCACTCATCTCACTAGAGAGGTCCTGGGTTTGTTCTTTGCTTGATTCTTATATCATCGGACAGTGTTTTGCCCGCATTTGTCTCTCTCGACCTGTATGAATGATGACCTAGTAATTCTTGCTATCGCCAATAACCCCAAATGCCCAGATTTTTGCCTCTTGCATGTAATTTCGAGCCACTTACGGGACTTACATACTCCCAGTGTACGGTACATGCATGCGGCGAGCACTCGTTTCATGTACTATGCATGCACAATGCAGGTATCCGCAGCTATTTCTAGATTCCTCTCTTGTTGGCTGCTACTGACTTCCTTGGATCTTTTGCAAGTCCATGGTTGTTCCAGAAGAATTACTAAGGGAATCCCACTGCATGTCCATCATTTTGTAATTGTTCTTTGTCAAAATGCTGCTAAGAGTCTTCGGAGTAACTTTTTTCAAATGGATGTCATGTTTTACAGGTGATGATGGCTCAAAGGAAATGCCTACTTCAGTGAACCTGCTGAAGCAAAGTGAGAACAGATACTGTCTCTGGTGTTCAGGGAGAGTTTTCTGTGAAGGAATGCTTGTAGAACTGAAAGTAAGTAGCTATTAGGGCAAAGCCCAGGGTATTTGCTCATTTTTTGTCCCGTACATTACCAAGTATTGTGAAGTTATAACCATAAATTGACATACCGGTAAATTAGATTCTGCCTCATTATTTGGTCTGATCTATACTCTAGTAGGGCTGTTAGCTAAATACAATGATCAGGACCTTGTCTTATAAGCAGTTGTGATTAATAGCAACTATGTACATAAGAGATAGGAGACTGTAAACTTGCGATCAATCCCAACTCTTTATAAGACGGCGCACAGACATACTAAAATCTGAGATATGGTGGGTAATGTATGGGACAAACTAGCTTGGATTGCCAATTATCATATATTTGTTTCTAGTACCGGTATTCATGGAGAGTTTCTTCATGGCATACAGGTTGAACTAAATGTAGGCTACCATGTGGGTGATTTTTCTTGAAATTTAAAACATTTATACATCAGGGGAGTGTTTCACAAAGACTAAGATCAACTTTAAGTTGGACTTAACTATGGCAGGCCTTCATGCCACTGGTTGCTCTCGCCATTATGATCTTTAGATAATATTTTTTCCCTCAAAAATGAATTATCAAAAAATGTAAATTCTGTAGATTTGTGGCCATGATTTGTACGTCCCTTGAGAGACAAATAACAGTAAATGGTGAGAGCAAACAGTGGCATGAACGACCTGCCATAGTTAAGTCCAACTTAAAGTCAATCTTAGTCTTTGTGAAACACCCCCCAGTTACACTACCATCCCGACCCCAAACAGACTCCAAACCAACCGATTCCTAGCCATTTGTGGTAATGTAATATTTTGGTTGGTCTGTTGTTGGAATGGTGTCAGTCTTACTGAAGTGACTAAAGTATGAAGTTGTCAAAGACAAGTTTGTTAAATGTATATGGCAGTTGCCCTTTTGTTCTGTACATGTTCTCTTAATTTGGTTTCAACAGGGTCAATATATTGGTGATCTTTTAAATAGAAAAAGTGAGAAATACTGAGTGTGGAAAGATATTGATGCAGAAAAGATAAATTTGCACATATATTCATATGTATACTAATACAAGAATGAGTTGTTCAATTTGCTCCCAGCATCTTGAAATCATGTATTTACTTTTTATTTTTCTTTGACAGTTCCTAAAGAGGCAGGATCTCCTGAGTGTTATATCTCGTACCATGCATCCAGCGGGGGATGAAATAGTGAGTTTTTATCCTACATTTTTTAAGCATTCCTTTATCAATAGTGAAAGAAATGGGGGGGGGGGAGGAGATTACAAACTGACAGAATGGTGATAATTATAATAACTTGATTGTCGTATGTTATAATTATGGTATGCATAGAGGAATAAGAGATTTTAATATTCATGCCTCATGAGAATATTTGCAAAACAAAACAAGGAAAGGCACTATAAATACCTTCTTAACTCTGAACTATGAGAGACTTGGACTTTAATTAAATTTTCTCTGAATAGTGATTTCACTTTGTTCACATTGATATACCGGTTTGCAAACCTCCAGCAGTAGCTTTTTTGTCTTTATATGACTCAAAAATTCATGTAATTTTTATTTTAGGGCTTGTAGTCTTCGACTGTAAATGACCACCTTCACGTAATATATCTGAAACGACCGTCTATCGAAAACTTCAACAAGATTTTTCCTGAAAAGTGATTACGCTCTATGCATATCAATACATTGGTTTGTAAACCTACATCAGTAGTTTTATATTGATGCCTCTAAACTTGATGTGCTTTTGATTGTGGGGCATGTAGCAAAGCTGCCGAATATTCCTATTTTGGAGTAATGATTCCAAAATTGTTGAGCCCTCAGGCTAATGTTAAGAACGCTAGATTCCTCCTTTATCTGACATCTTCTGTTTTAGAAGCATATGAAATACTGCTTTTCTATTTTTGACCTTCAGAGATTCCTACGTTTCCTGCAGGTATGATGTAGTCTTTGACCTCCTTAACCCGTTGACAGCTGGATTCTCACATTCCCATAGGCTTAATACAGGAGCCACCTGGTTCCAGGAGGCAATGGGTTAACATAATATATTTACTTTGACTTGTCTTCCACAGAAAGTGACGGTGACCCTGGATGCAGACTCCATGGATAGCTTTGTCCTCTTCTTCGGGAACAAGAAGATCACCAACCGCATGCTCAAGGACATGCAAGATCTGGTAATAACAGGGTGACCCCAAAAATTTTCCCCACCAACATTTGCTCCGGGCTCTTGTTTTGTCAAATGAATGTACAACCAACTGAAAATGTGGCTACTAGTTTTAAAGAGTTTGTTTAAATTAAGTTACATTTTCTCCTTCACAGAGTTAATATTGCTTTGATAAGAGGGAACATGTGGGGGAAAAAGATGGAATCAAGTGAAATTTAGTCTTCATGACTCCCTCCGATAGGACGTTAAATGGAGGCCCCATGTAGAGGAGAGTCACCACCTTTGTACGTTAAGAACCCACTGCACTATTTGTATAAGAGTAGGGGGAAACCCCGGTGTAGTGGTCCACCTGCACAATCCAAATCAGTTATTCCGGGAGGAGAGACCCGAGTGTTACAGTGATTCAGTTCGCTTTTCGCTTCCCAGGCTCAGGTGACGCCCAATACATATAAACAAATAAAAAAAAAAAAATGCCCCTAGAAAGAGGTGTCCAAACATGCTTCTGGAATTTCTGTCTTATTGATTCAATCGTCATAGCGAGTAAATTGAATACAATTGAATAAAAATGTAATATAAGTGTTTTTCTGTCTGTTAACATTTTCTGCTTCACAGAGTCAATATTGTGGCGATAAGAGAGGTGGTGACAAATTTGGGTTGCCTGCAAGCACAGTAGTACTAGCTGAATTAGGAGAGGTTGTCAATGGTGTTTTGGATACTAAGGTAAGTCAAACACCTGTATATAAAGACCACTCAAGGAAAACAAAGTGGCCTATATAGCCAGGTGGTCTTCGTACAGGTTCCTTTGAAAATAGGTTGCTTGCAAACAGTAGTGCTAACAAATTAACTGGGGCCCGTTTTCATAAAACTTGTTATCTATAACAACTGCTAAATTTCTATGACAAATTTGCTCTCAGCCAATCAGATGCCATTATTTCAGTAGCTTATAACAGTAGCTTATAACAGTAGCTTGTAACTTGTTATTGATATCAAGTTTTATGAAACAGGGCCCAGAGGTGATTTTCGGATACTAAGGTAAGTCTGTTGCCATACCCAAGTCAGACCTGTATATAAAGACCACTCAAGGGAAATATACACGTTCATCTTTAAGTTTTAAACCAATTTGAAATGAATTGATTCTGGTTTGTTAGATATAAGGTTATATATTAAGTTATAGCTAAGTTATTCTGTATGTTAACAATGAGTTATTAATTTCATTATTTGAATGTTTCAGGAATCTTTTCATATTTCAGTCTTATTTTTCTGCCCTTATTTCAGGTTCTGAACTGCTTGAACAGCCATCCAGAAATGTTTGATTATATGCATATCTCGGACCAATTTTCTGGTCCAAAACCTGCGGCTGAGTAAGTGAATTACCGTCAAAGTTTCGTTATTAAAAGGCAATCTAACATTTGTAGTAAGTTCATTTGTATGAAAGCAGAGAAATAAGAGAAACAGAATGACAAAAATTTGAAATATATCTGACCAATAGTAAGAAAGTCATGAATGTTTGAAATACGAGATCACTAAATATATGCAAATCTCAATTGCCAATTTGATCAGTGGAATTTGTTGTAGTCTTGGACCACTCTCCCATTTTTGTCACGTACAAAAATATCATTAATTTCTGTTTTTATGCCTCTGTCCACTGAAGATGGTGCCGGAGGAGGCATTATGTTTTTGGGTTGTCCGTCCATCCGTCTGTCCTGCTTTCTCGTTATTACAATATCTCAAGAACCACATGAGATATGAACTTCAAACTTGATGATATTATGCATCACCATAGGAAGACAATCCAATTAAATTTTTGAGTAACTAGGTCAAAGGTCACAGAGGTCAACTTTTGAAATTCCAGGTATTGGCCTCGTTATCGCGATATCTCAAGAACCACTAGAGATATGAGCCTCAAACCTGATCATAATATGTATTACCATAGGAAGACGATCTGATTTTTGTGCATGAAAAATACAATTTTTATTGAATTGAAGTACCTGTTTGAAGGTGGCAGAATAAATTATTCTTGTACATGTAATACAAAGTAGAATTTTGTTCAGGGTATTATGCGCCTATTGTAAAATGTTTTGATTTAATCCGATTCTGCTAGATTTATACTTTGTATCACCAGACTTTTGTCCCTCTTTGTGTATTTTTATTAATTTATTATTCTTGTTTATTTGATACAGGGACGAACAGCCAACTACAATGCCTCCAACTGAAAAGGTGCTCATTTGTAACTTCAAAGGTAATAAATAAGATACTTGGGTAAACTAAATTCGTCTGCAATGTTGCATCGTTTAACAATGTTAAATCTAAGATGCATGGCCCTACGTGTTATCAGTGTCTGTGACATGGTGTAATATTGAAGCCCTAAAAAAATTGTGCTTCAAAATGATCATGAAGTGCCTCAAAAAAGTAAAAAATCTTTGAGTGACTGGTTTTACCACTCATTTTCCCCAATAGACTGTAGTGTTATAAAAACCTTTGGGAAAATGGTTTTTGAAATTTCGAATTTCAATCATAATATCTTGATAATCAGACGGGCGATCGGCTTGTAAACGTCATGGGATTCCTGACTGACCTAAAGGTTTATAATTATGATTGCAGCATGAGCTTAATCCAGGATTTTGTTTAGAATCTGAGACAAAGATACTCAATCCATTTAAATGTTGATTAAGATAATTATTAAGTTTTACAGTGCACATGTGAATGCTGTTTGTGTTTGCAACCTCTTCCATAAAGAGATGAATTGAATGATGTAGAAAGATGATGAATATGTTTAGGTTTATCTGTGAATTAACATTGAAAGGACCAGGCTATTTTGGTAGTCGTCCCCTGGATCTCGACCACACAGTGACAAAGAAGAGAGAGTGCATCTCAGCATCTTATACTGAATAAGTTTCACCTGTAAATCTCAAAGTTTTGAAAGAATCGTTAATTAAATATTCATATATTTAACAATTCTGGGTATTGAACAATACAAACGAGGAAATCCCCCTTTGGCTCACCATTTGTTTGACGCTGTGATGTCCCCTATGGTTGAAAATGTTATAAATTTGGTATTAAAAGATATCGGAAATCTTGCAGCATCTTAACGTCTCTGAATTCTTTCTCATGTATGCATCAGTCCCCGGCAATGGCTCTAAGAGCAACATCGAAGACATGTTACCCATGATGAAGATGGTCATCTATCTGGTGGATAAGATCAAGAGATTCCGTCTCTCCAAGGAGGTCAGTATTTATCCTGGTCCTGTGTATTGAGAAATTTGTGATTTGTCGCTTCATCACCTGAAAACTTCCATAAAGGTTGTGAATAAAATCCTCAATATATATCAGTCTTCAGGCTTTTTTTGCATTGTTTGCTGCGGTGGTTTTTTAAAGTGCACTTGAGCGTATTGCACTCAAGCCTGATAATTTCCTGATGGAATTCGGTTTCCTGATTTTTTGTATTTTTTTTTTTGATCAGGATTTTTTTCTCCAAAGATGAATAGTCCCTGAGAGCGATGTTAATCCGGTTTAAAATTAGGGGGGTGAGGTGCCATTTTCATGATTTGGATGAATGCCTTGCGCAAGCGCTCGGCACCTGGCTTCGCTTGGATTTCTAAAGCCTATTTTTTTATGCCTCCACTACAACGTAGCCGGAGGCATTATGTTTTCGGGTTGTCCGTACGTACGTCCCGTTCTCGTGATCTCAAGAACCAATTGATGGATTACCGCCAAACTCAGGTCATGTATGTATCTTGCAGAGCTAATGAAGTGATTAGATTTTGGGGTCACGAGGTCCAAGGTCAAAGGTCACAGGGCCCATTATGTATGCAAAAATAGCTTGTGATCGCGTTATCTCAAGAACCGATTGATGGATTACCGCCAAACTCAGGTCATGTATGTATCTTGCAGAGCTAATGAACTGATTAGATTTTGGGGTCACGAGGTCCAAGGTCAAAGGTCACAGGGCCCATTATGTATGCAAAAATAGCTCGTGATCGCGTTATCTCAAGAACCGATTGATGGATTACCGCCAAACTTGGGTCATGTATGTATCTTGCAGAGCTAATGAACTGATTAGATTTTGGGGTCACGAGGTCAAAGGTCAAAGGTCACAGGGCTCATTATGTATGCAAAAATAGCTCGTGATCACGTTATCTCAAGAACCGATTGATGGATTACCGCCAAACTTGGGTCATGTATGTATCTTGCAGAGCTAATGAACTGATTAGATTTTGGGGTCACGAGGTCAAAGGTCTAAGGTCACAGGGCTCATTATGTATGCAAAATAGCTTGTGATCACGTTATCTCAAGAACCGATTGATGGATTACCGCCAAACTTGGGTCATGTATGTATCTTGCAGAGTCAATGAACTGATTAGATTTGGGGTCACGAGGTCAAAGGTCACAGGGCTCATTATGTATCTCAAAATAGCTTGTGATCGCGTTATCATTAGAACCAACAGATGGATTACAATCAAACTTGAATTTTAAAAATTGCTTCCATTTTGGTTTGTAAAATTGCTCTATGGCGGAGGCATCATTTTCGACTGCGCGCAGTTGAAGTTCCATCTAGTTTAAACTATCATCCCTTATTGCACTTCACAGTTATGTATAGATCTACATTTTTCATTGCCATTGCCAATCATTTAGTACACAAAACATTGCTTTGGCTTACCACGGCATTTGAGAACAAATCTTTTGATAGTTCATGCACGTGCTAATTTCAAAAGAATTTGGTGACCTAAAACCCTTCAGGAACTTTTAGAGATTATTGGAAAATTTATACAAGAATTTCATGTTTATAACACATTTTTAAAAGCCAGTTTTAGCATACTTCTCCACTACAAAGGTGACATATTCCGTTATATATTCCGTGGATATGCTTATTAAGGATGATTTTTGTAGCTTGTCTGTACGACTTGTGTATCTAGTGCCAGTGTCATTGCAAATTTTAATGGATACAAAAAATGTGATTTCCAGCAAGTTTTTGCCAGTGTCTTTATACTTTGCTGGTTAATATGCATGAGAAACAAGTCAGAAGCAATTAAAATCAGTTTCTCTCAAAATACAATTGCATCAGCAGAACCTAAGATTAGCTTTTAAAGCCCAACTGCACTACTTGTAGCTACTTGCTCCCTCTATATAGAAAACAATGCCTAAGCGGTGCCCATTGGTCCCCCATGATCCTCTTTTTCTTATGTTAATTGAGAGCTGAGTTGATGAGATAACCACCTGTCAGTGACCAGCAGGTGTTATCCCTCTTGGCCAAACTAGTGCAGACGGGTTTTAAGATATTGTACTTAATCATAATGATCCATCACTGACAACTCGATTCTGAATCTATGTAATGTTTTTGACCTGTGTTTTCTTTTTTATACATTATTATTATCATTTTCATTATAAACTGATCAATTTATAGACACACATACCCTAATTGATTTTGATGTTATATACAATTATTATGAAATATTGTACTCACGACCTTACATTAATATATTTTATGATACCCGGTATGTAATAATTTGATTGTATGTTATTCATATATTTATTTATCAGACTTGACAAATTCTCTGACTTTGTGTACATTATTTCTACCATCGTTATCTGTTTGTATTTTTATTTGTATTTAAAATCCAACCTCAAGTTTTGGTTGCAATAAAGAAATAATAATCTAAAAAGATCCTCTGTTTATTTGATTCAGGGCAAGGTGAAGGCTGAGAGGATCCGTGCCAAGGTGGCAGAATCCTACGTTAAGCTTGCCCATGCTCAGCGACAGGAGCTTGCCCAGCAGCGTCGGAAGACAAACGTCGCCGAGAAGGAACGTCTCCTCAATGAAGAGGATCCAGACAAGGCCCGTCGCCTTGAGGTCAGTCTTATTGTTGGTGTTGTTGTTGTCATTTTTATTCCATAGCTGCAATCCAGTTTTATTCTGGAGGAATGATGCCTATCTTTTGGCTTTGAACTGATGATATGAACCTTAGATTTCTCTCCTTTTCTGAAAACCTCTGTGTGAAGAGTATACAAAATAGACTGTATTCTTCTTTTGCCTTGAAAGATTCCCAACATTTATTGTGAAAAGTTGGCAGGTATGTTTTTTATGGATTACTTGTTTTATTTATTAATACTAGTTATTAAAGTATTTTATTTCACTTGTGCTTGGGCAGGGGGGCTGGGACTTTTAGATTTACACGACGAGAGCATGGACTGCCGCATGTGAATTGCGTTATAAAGGCACTGGGCCGTGCCCGGCAGTGCCTTAAAAGGATATCACAGTGCCTTATAAGGACGTCACACGTTGCAGCCCACTATGTCGACGTGCAAATCTAAAAGTCCCTATTGTAAGCCTCTGGGTCTCTCCTCCCCCTCTCTAAGAAATCCTGGGTAGTGATGCTGGATATGCTGTGGGAGATTAATAATCAATAATAATTGGATTTATATAGCGCTTAATATGAAATACCATCTCTAAGCGCTTTACAGATATTACTACTCCGCATAATTCATGCATAACGTCCACCATCTCCACTCCCTGGGGAGTATTCCTACCATATGTTCACTATGAGGGCATATGGAACTTATTAACATAAATGCTTTCGTCATCCTACCAGGTCCCCATTTCTCTCCTGGGTATGGAGTGGCAAATGTAGATTAATGCCTTGTCAAAAGACATTAGTGCTGTGTTGGGATCAAATCCAAGACCTTTAAATTTCAAGTCAAGTGCTAAAACCATTCGACTATGACACTTTGTTTAATGATTTCCAAAGCTCTCTGGAAGCGCATAAAGACGTTATATCATATTACGATATGTACCATACAAGAACAAAGTATCCTTGTTTTCAAATACATGTATATCTCCTCTATCTTTCGACTTGACAGGACAAGCAATACAAAAAGGACATGCGTAAGCGTATGAACCCCAACATGAAGCAGATAAAGGTTAGAGGTACATAGACAGATGCCAGGGATCCCTTGCTTTACCAAGACTACACCACCATCATCACCAATACCCGTAACTCCATATCCAGACTGTCAGCCGTGGCTCAATGCTCCGTCTGGACTGGAAGAGTTGTTGCCAAGTCTACAGCATTTCAGTCTTGATGTACAACCTCACAATAAAAAATATCTTAAACCTAGTTCTCTTGACTGGAATATTGTAGCCACATCTACAGCATCAATATCAGCAATACCACTAACTTGATGTCAAGACTGGACATTGTTTCCAGAGCCCTTTGTTTTTAATACAAAGATTTGTGATTGGTTTGCATTGATTTCTATTTAACTTAAGATAGATATAAATTGCAACTCTGTACTTAGGAGGTAGGAAATTGTAAATTTGCAATTGATTGGAGGACTTGCGATTGAATCAGACTGATAGCAACTCTATAAGAATAGATAAGGTCTACACCTTGACTGTCGACAGTTGCCGTAAGGTATATTCTGTACTGGAAGATTGTTGCCAAATCCAGGACAGTGTGGACAAAATTATCTCAAAACTAATTCCCCAAGCAATGTTATTAGCTGATGATGTTTTGGTAGAGTTGTTACACCCACAGTTACATTTACATTAAAGTAGTGCATGTTGCTTGGAACAGCATTAACGAGGCTTGTTTGAAAGAACATATAGATTTAGTTTTTGTTTTACTGATAGTATTTAAGTTGTGGTAATATTGATTTATTGTAATTCTGTCATTTCAAGAAGATAAAGGGATCCCCAAACAAGGTATATGTAGTAGAAGTGTCAATCTTAGGTTATAGACATGTATGTGGTCATGTTTGATTCTGTTTCTGTCCAGAAAAGTGGTAACAGTGAGTTAATTTTGATTATCAGGATAGAATGTAGATTAATAATCCCGGGAGGGGGTGGATTGACATTTGGCTTGACCTGTTGACTCGCCCCCTCCCCTCCCCTCCTTTTGAATTCAAAATGATTTAGTAAATAATTTCTATATAAGGGAAAAATTCTGTGTGGAAATGATCTCATTCATAAAGAAAAATAAGTCAGAAAATATATTTAACATTTAAAGGTACTATGTCCCAATTGCAGGCCAAAAAAATGAAAAGATTAAATTCCAACGGCATTTGAAAGACAATACTAATTTAGAACTTCCCTAGAAAAAAGGGGGCTTGAAAATGTCTTTAAGTGGGAAAATAACGACTATTAGTTGTCGAATCGACTTAGGAGCTATAGAGCCAGTAAGTAATAGTCTGATTTTTCAGACCATTGTACCGAATGGTCGTACGTTTTATGCTGCGCAAAGATTCAATCAGTTTAATTTTGGCCATTACAAGAAGTGGGTTATTGATGTAGACAAATGCTCATGTACCCTTTACAGCTCATTTTATGTATGTTATTACCAAAGATGAAAAAGCCAGTCAGTCACTCAATAGTGTCTGACAGTGAAGTCTAGCAAGTAAACGGGTTCCTTGCATAATTTGAATATTAGGACACTGCTAACGTTTAAATTTCACAGATAGGACATACATGACATATTCATAATTCCTGCAAAGTTCTACAGAATTTGATGTTGGCTGCAAAAGGGACATAGTATCTTTAAAAGCACATACATTTTAAATGATAAGTATTTTTTGTGTTATTTTAATTTTTAATTTGTATTGTTTCATTCTTTTCTATTTTTAAATGATCTACTTTGAATCGTGCATATTGCTTTGTGAGTTTAATGCCTTAAAATTGAAATATGTACAGAGTGAACATAAGCTTCTACGAACCTTGAAATTTAGAAGCAAAGCTTTCGTCTATTCCTGTGGACTTTCTCAAGCCAGGTGATTGATTATTCACAGTTTCTTGCTGTCTTGAGTATTAGTAAAGCATGAGTTTGTTTTTATCTGATGCTATGAGATCGTTTCACACAAATGTTGAAAATGCGTACATTTAATTTCAACTGGGCTATTCCATCACAAAGTCTGTGCAATTTTGTCAAGTCTCTGTCAATAATCTAACAAACAGGAAAGTTGGAGTAGGTAGGACACAGAATTTATACATTATACTTGACGGCATGACATGCATGATTGAATGTAATTTGTAATTAAGTAAATATTCTTTGGATAAAATGGATTAATTGTATGCAAGTAAAAGAGGAGATTATTCCCAATTCATTTTTTGATTAAATTTAAAGAAATTATCTGATACATGCAGTGTATTTCCAATGTTTTATTTCTCAGTGATGGTATGTTCTATGATGATGTTAACAAGGATTATAATTTGAATTTGAGTGTGAAAAGATGATGAAGGTATTGACACTGTATATAGATGACAGTTGTAATGCTGATTGTGATGATAATGACTGGTGATGATGATGACCAACGACGATGATGACGATGACCAACGACGATGATGAAGATAGTTATGATGATGGTGATGATAATGAATATGATAGTAATAATATATGATGATGATGGATGGATGATGGTAGTGATGATGATGGTGATGATGATGATGAGAATGATGATGATACTGGTGATGATGATGGATGATAAACAATGATATTAATGATGGTAGTGATGATTGATGATGGTAATGATGATGATGATGATGATGATGAAGGTGATGATGATGAGCTATATGAGAATGATTATGATGAAGATCATAATGGTGAGGTAACCTAATTGTTAGGCTCCTTGAGCATCTCCAGGGGTGGATATGTGCGCATTATAAATTTTGTTATTATTTTTATTAATGATATTAATGACAGTATTGAATGATGATGGTGGTGATGATTGATAATGGTGATGATGATAAAGGTGATGATGCATAGATGATGAACAATGATATTAATGATGATGATAATGAAGATGATGATGATTGATGGTGATGATGATAGTGATAAAGAAGATGGGGATGATATAGATGATCGATGATGATGGTGATGATATACAGTGATGATGAAAATGGGGATGATAATGGTGATGATGCATGATGAAAGTGATAACGAAGATGGGGATGATCGATGATGATGGTGATGATTGATGATGATGGGTCATGATAGTGATGATGAAGATGGGGATAATGATGATGATAATGGTCATGATGATGCATGCATGATGATGGTGGCGCCGGTGCATGGTGATGATGATGGTGATGGATGATGAACAATGATGTTAACGATGGTGATGGTGGTGCATGGTGATGATTGATGACGATGATAATGATGATGATGATGGGTGATGGTAGTGATGATGAAGATGGGGATGATGATTGGCCTTCTTGGGGAGAGGAAAATGGTGAAAGGAATGATGAAGCTGTGGTCACCACTGGGATGATGTTGATGGAAAGTTTGGTAAACTTGAGGATGATGATGCCTAATTCTAATGTATATAATTTCAAGAGGATGCTAGTGACAAACTAATGTGAGTGATGAGAACAGGCTGCATGCAGCGCGCGCTGCTGGTTTAATCTCTTGAAGTTAGACTATGAGTTAATTGTTTGCGAAAATGGAGGCACGTAAGAAAAGAGGACGTGGACGACCTCGAATTTCGGACGAAGAAAGGAAACTGTCCCAGGCCAGAGCACGGGCAAAGTATAGAGAAAGAGTTGATGTAGATCAAGATAGGAGAAGAATCAGACTGCATGTGAAAACTTTCCAACAATGGAGGAAACTGAGAGAAAAGACGAAGGTGAACAGCGACGATGGCTTTGCAAGGCTTCTGATGAAATGGTAGGTGTACATCAAATGGTCTGCCAACCACCCCCACGCTCCGGGCGGGCTTGTAATGTTGAGTCCGCTGTTGAACACGGGCTTTGTGCATTGGTGTTTGAGAATTTTGAGAATCAAGAGAGGGTGTCTTTAAACAAATTGTAATCCCCACAAAATATACTATATAATGCTGCTATGAGTGAGTGTGAGTGATTGAACATTTATATGGATTCTTCTGAATGCAGGATTATTATTATTAAGCCTCTAATCTATATTCAGTTCCAAATTGATCTCGTTTGACCAGGCCAGGCCAGGGCAGGGGTTGGCGACTTGGCGTCGAATCTGAAGTTGGCAGGTTCACTTCAACAGATTATTTTTTCAAAATTGTAGACACTGCATTTAATTGCAATAATAATACATGTACTTATACAAGTTATAGATCTTCATTTAAACTATTCCAGGGACAGGGTTTTCTTATGTTATTTGTTGTGGGTTTGTTTCACACCCAATTGATCTCATGTATTCTCTTGATAGTTCTTTCACTATAGATAGGTTGATGGTCTACCATTAATTTATTTTGAATGCTGGTGGCTAGCTAGATGATGAAGTTGATGTGTGTGATGATGCATACCGAAGATGATGTTATTGTAATGTGTATAATTTGACCGGTACTCAGAAAGTTGAACAAAATCAATCTACTTACTTACTTTGTTTACTTACTTACTTTGGTGTCGAGGCTTGAAGCTTCAGCTTATGTGCCCCTCTTTACTGCATTGGGTTCGCGTTGGTATGGGTAATATTTCAGCGGGTGGTGCTTCCAATGATTTTCAAGTTCTGACTTGAACTTATTAATTGATGAGGCGTTAACAGCAATTTTAGGAAGGTTATTCCAATTATTAATACTCCGCACTGAAAATGACATCTGCCTCATCTTAGATTTGCAGTGGGGCTTCCTTATTTTGAGCCTGTGTCCTCTTGTTCTGGATTCTTCAATGATTTCAAACATGTCATTCTTCTCTACAGCCTCAAGTCCATGCATGATTTTGTATATTTGAAGAAGATCAGCCCTCTGTCTACGGTACTCTAGTGATGGTAGTTTGAGGGTCTTGAGTCTGTCTTCGTAGCTTAGATGTTTCACATCTGGGATGAGTCGTGTAGCTCGTTGCTGAACTTTTTCCAATAAGTCTTGGTCCTTTAGGTAAGTTGGTCTCCAGACTGCATTGCAATATTCTAGTGTTGGGCGTACTATGGTCTTGTATAGTTGTAGCATGCCACTGGACCCAAGGGATGAAAAGGAACGCTTGATGATTCCCAACTTGATATTGGCTCTTTTGAGACATCAGCTACGTGGGCGCAGAAAGACAGATCTGAGTCAAATAGTACCCCCAGATCCTTTTCTCCCATTCCTTCGTCCGTTGTCACATCTTTTCTCCCATCAGGACATTCCATGGTGTAGGCAAACTTCTTGTTGTTCTTTCCATAGTGTATCACTTTGCACTTTCCTTCGTTAAACGGTAGTTGCCAGTTACTTGACCATTGTACGATGTCATTTAAGTCCTGTTGGAGTAGCTTAGCATCCTCTTCATTGTCTACAACCCTGTACAGTTTTGTGTCGTCCGCAAATAGTTTCGCTGTAGAATTCTGAGCAACAGATGGTAAGTCATTAATGAAGATATTGAACAGGACCGAGGACACTTCCTTGCGGTATGCCACTTGTTACTTCGCAGCTTTCTGAAATCTTCCCATTCACCACCACTCGTTGACTGCGGCCTGTCAAATACTTCTCAATCCACTTGATAAGACATCCTTCGATACCATTTGCTTTAATCTTAGTAAGTAGACGCTGGTGAGGCACACTGTCAAAAGCTTTACGGAAATCCAAGTACAGGCAGTCTATTCCATGGCCATTATCAAGAATCTTGGTCCACTGCTCAAGAACAACTGTCAATTGGGTTGAACAGGATCTGCCACTGCGAAAGCCGTACTGGTCATCAGTGAATAGGTGATTGAGTTCTATGTGTTGGATTATCTTGCTTCGAATAATCTTCTCCATTGTTTTACAGATTATTGATGTTAAGCTCACCGGCCTGTAGTTACCTGGCAGGCTCTTTTTCCTTCTTAAAGATGGGAACCACAGTAGCTTCTTTCCACGTAGCTGGAACGCTGCCTTCCTTGAACAGTCGGGAAAAGATAATTTGAAGAGGTTTTCCAATCTGGTGACACGTTTCTTTCAAAACTCTTGAGTGTAGACCGTCTGGGCCTGGTGATTTGTCTATGTCCAATTTAGATAAAATGGCCACAATTACTTCCTCTACGAACTCGACATCGTTTAAGGATGATTCTACGTGGTAGGGATCCATGTCTGGAGCATTCCCCAAGTCCTCTTCAGTAAAAATAGTTCCAAAAATGAATTGAGGGCATCTGCTTTCTCTTGATCATTCCTCACCCAGGTACCATCTTCCATCTGCAGGTCAGGAATTCCTGTTCGAGTCTTGGTTTTACTTTTTACGTATTTCCAGAAGGACTTGGCATTGGTTTTAACCTCATCAGCAATTTTACTCTCAAAGTCGCTTTTGGCATTCCTTGTCGTGTATGTTGCAGCATTTCTTTGTCAACATATGAGCTCCAATTTTATCAGTCTTTCTCTTGCTGTATTTGTTCCATGCCTTATGTTTGTCTCGTACTGCCTCTTTAGCGCTGCTGGTCATCCATTCTGGTCTTTTCTTTTGAGATACTCTTCTGATTGGTACTAGGTCATCTATACAACAAAGCATTGTCTCTTCAAAATGGTTCCATGCTTCTATACTAGAAAGGTTGTTTAGGTCAGATTCCCAGTCAATCATTTCTAGTCTTCTCCTCATTTCATCATAGTCTCCGTGGTAGTAGCTCCTCTTATTGCTGTTCTCTTTCTCTGAAGAACTTGCATTTACCTCAAGTCTAAATTGGAGTACTACATGATCACTCTTACCCAAGGGTGGGCTGATGTCAACGTTGTCTATTGTGTCTTCGTCTCTGGTAAAAATCAGGTCAAGGGTACTCGATCCTGTCCATCTCTGTATCTAGTGTTGCAGTGAATGTGCTGATACAGAAATAAGTCTCTAACACAGGTTAGAAATGTGTGACTTCCTCTAAAGTTGCTGCCATTCACTGTGTCATTATCCCAGTTGATTTCCTTGTAATTGAAGTCACCCACCGCAACATAATGTGTGTATTTCCTTTCACATGACTTCTTGAGTAGGTTACATAAGTTGTCATTGTTCTCACTTACACTGGACGGGCTCCTATTAGTACGGGAGCCAGGGGGGGTCAACCTAGCTGGAAGGGAAACCAATTTTCATATGCACAGATGTAAAGATCGCATAGCTCCATATAACAAATCGACCGTCTGGCATGTTCTAAGTGGTGGGTGTGGCCAGGGAGCCCCTCCCCAAAAGCGGCCCTTTTGACGACAAATTAGTATTTTGTAAATAATATTGTAAGAAAACCTTGAACCACCATGAGTTTGGTGTCATATGAAAGAAAATTAAATTATCTACATTTTGATACCTATTTCAACGAAATTAAGATTAATTTACATAGCAAATTTAAGTTAAAAACATGATTTTTGGTGATTTTTTCGAAATATTGAATTTTATCAAAAAGATTATTTTCCATATATCAAAATTGGAGAGGTGCATTTTTCATAACTTTCCAGGAATTTGCTTATGTACAATGACAATATCCTGTGCGAGGAGAGGCTTATATATCTTTTCAATAAAAGTTATAGCAATCCAAAGTCATTGATTTGATTTCCACAAAAACAACATTTTTGCCCACATGTGTATTAACTGTATGCATATACGTGCATTAGTGTATTAAGGACCCATTTGGTGTGTTTACATCGAGTTTTAAAGATAACTTATAACTAAAACCTCTTATCACCATGTATTTGGTGTCAAAAGATGGATAATTAAAATACCTTCATCCTGATATCAATTTCAATGAGTGATGTAGTGTTTGAAATATAAATTTTGAGCCAAAAGGTGCTTTATTGTAGATATTCCTCTGATTTTGGCCAGTATCTCGGTATATTAACTGGACAAAAGTGATTAGACATTTAGTAGTGCAGAAAATTCAAAGGATTTGGAGCGCTGAGTGCAATTGATAAGTTCTTCTGTACTCTGGGCTGTTTCAGGAAATGTGGACATTGGCAGTTGCCTCCCCAGGCGCGGATCCAGGGGCCAGGGGCCTTGCCCTCCCCGCCAAAAAGAGAGAGAGAGAGAGAAGGAAAGAAGGGAAATGAAAAGAAGAGAGAAAGGGAAAGAAAGAAGAGGAAGTGGGAAAGAAAAGGAAATAGGAGATCGGGGGCGAAATGGCCTTGCCTCCCAGGTTGTTGCCTCCCCAGCAACAACAAAAAGAGAGAAGGAAGGAAAGGGAAAAAAAAAGAAAAAAGGAGATAAAGGGAATGAAATAAAGAGGACGAAGAAAAGAAGGGGGTATCAGTTGCGATTCTCCCGCCAACAAGTTGTGGATCGGGATGGGAACCTAAAGGCCCTTGCCTTCCCCTCCCCTGCCAAAAGAAGGGGTGAAGGGAAAGGCAAAGAGGAGAGCTAAAGGGAACAAAAACGAGGAAGAAGAAAAGAAAAGGATGAAAACAATTTTAATACCTACCCTGAGCTTACGGGGCTCTGCCCTGGAATCCACCTAGGGCCTAAGGCAGGCCCTTGGATGCTAATCTGATCGTAATCAAATGCCTAAAACCCTGAGCTTCCGGGGGCTCTGCACCCTGGACACCACCTAGGGCCCTAAGGCGGGTCTCTGGATGCTATATCTGATCGTAATCAAATGCCTAAAACCACTGAGCTTCCGGGGGCTCTGCACCCTGGACCCCACCTAGGGCCCTAAGGCGGGTCTCTGGATGCTCATCTGACCGCAATTTAATGCTTAAATCCCTGAGCTTCGGGGCTCCGCCCTGGACCCCACGCCTATTAGTGACCTGCTAGAGTCCAAGATTTTTTAGGGAGGGCCCAAATTTGAAATTGTGCGAGCCAAATATTGGTACGTAATGGTGACCACTAAAGCAGTGGCGTAATGAGCAAAATCGTTTGGGTGGGGCAGAAGAAAAAAAAATCCGCATCACCACCACTCTTACATGCAGGCCCCGCTGAACGTTTCTCAAAGTGGGTGGGGAGGCTAAAGTATTTACAATCATGAAGAGCGTAGCGTAAATGGGCGTTGGGTCTAGGGGCAAAGCACCGGCGGGGTCAAGGCGGAGCCCCAGGAAGCTCGGGCGTATGGGCATTTAATTACGGTCAGATGGCATTTTTATACTTTATTTGTGACACTGGCAGGACAATAATTGGCGTTTGGTCCAGGGGCGGAGCCCGGAAGTTTAGGGGTTTGGGGCATTAAATTACCGTCAGGTGAGCATCCAGGGGCCGCCTTAGGGCCCTAGGTTGGGTCCAGGGGGCAGAGCCCCCGTAAGCTCAGGGTTTTAGGCATTTACGGTCAGATGAGCATATTTTGATACCTTATTTGTGACTCTGGCAGGTCACTAATTGGCGTGGGGTCCAGTGGGCGGAGCCCCGGAAACTCAGGGTTTTATACATTACGATCAGATTAGCATCAAAGGGCCTGCCTTAGGGCCCTAGGTGGATTCAGGGCAGAGCCCCGTAAGCTTAGGGTAGGTATTAAATCACGGTCATATCAGGGGAGGCAAGGACCTTTCGCCCGATCCACACCTTGTTGGCGGGAAAATCACTCATGATCTCCCTACCTTTCTTCTTCCTCTTTTTTTCCTTTCCTTCTTTCTCTTTTAAGTTTGCAGGGGAGGGGCAAGGGCCTTTCGGTCCCCCCGATCCATACATTGTTGGCCGAATTAATCGCAACTGATCTCCCCTTGTTTTCATCCTTTTCTTTTCTTCTTCCTCTTTTTTGTTCCCTTTTAGCTCTCCTCTTTCCTTTCCTTTCCCCCTTTTTATTTTTGGCGGGGGGGAGGCAAGGGCCTTTAGGTCCCATCCCAGATCCACAACTTGTTGGCGGGAGAATCGCAACTGATACCCCTTCTTTTCTTCGTCCTCTTTATTTCATTCCCTTTATCTCCCTTTTTCCTTTTTCTTTCCATTTCCTTCCTTCTCTCTCTTATTTTTTGCTGGGGAGGCAACAACCTGGGAGACAAGGCCCCGATCTCCCGTTTTCCCCTTTTCTTTTCTGCTTCCTCTTCTTTCTTTCCCTTTCTCTCCTCTTTCCCTTTCCCTTTTCCTTCTCTCTCACTCTCTTTTATTCTTTTTTGGCGGGGGGCCTAGGCCCCCTGCCCCCTGGATCTGCGCCTGGGGGAGGCAACTGCCAATGTCCACATTTCCTGAAACATCCCAGAGTACAGAAGAAGAACTTATCAATTGCACTCAGCGCTCCAAATCCTTTGAACTTTCTGCACTACTAAATGTCTAATCCCTTTTGTCCAGTTAATATACCGAGATACTGGCCAAAATCAGAGGAATATCTACAATAAAGCACCTTTTGGCTCAAAATTTATATTTCACACACTACATCACTCATTGAAATTGATATCAGGATGAAGGTATTTTAGTTATCCATCTTTTGACACCAAATACATGGTGATTAGAGGTTTTAGTTAAAAGTTATCTTTAAAACTCGATGTAAACACGCCAACAGGTCCTTAGTACACTAATGCACGTATATGCATACAGTAATACACATGTGGGCAAAAATGTTGTTTTTGTGGAAATCAAATCAATGACTTTGGATTGCTATAACTTTTTATTGAAAAGATATATAAGCCTCTCCTCGCACAGGATATTGTCATTGTATATAAGCAAATTCCTGGAAAGTTATGAAAAAATGAACCTCTCCAATTTTGATATATGGAAAATAATCTTTTTTGATAAAATTCAATATTTCGAAAAAAATCACCAAAAATCATGTTTTTAACTTAAATTTGCTATGTAAATTAATCTTAATTTCGTTGAAATAGGTATCAAAATGTAGATAATTTAATTTTCTTTCATATGACACCAAACTCATGGTGGTTCGAGGTTTCCTTACAATATTATTTACAAAATACTAATTTGTCGTCAAAGGGCCGCTTTTGGGGGAGGGCTCCCCCTGGCCACACCCACCACTTAGAACATGCCAGACGGTCGATTTGTTATATGGAGCTATGCGATCTTTACATCTGTGGACATGAAAATTGGTTTCCCTTCCAGCTAGGTTGACCCCCCCTGGCTCCCGGACTATATAGATACATCCAATAAGAAGAGAGGATTCCCCTATCGTTATCTCGATCCAAACAGATTCATCAAAGTTTTCATCTAGGTCCACCAGTGATCCTGCTATACCATTCCTCAAATAAATGATGACTCCTCTCCCATTCTGTTTACATCTCTCTGGTAGAAACATCTGGTACCCATCAAGGTTCAATTCGCATGGTTGAATCCGTTCAGGCGAGTTTTTAGGGTAAACCTCAGTAAGCGCAATAATATCTGGATTGATGTTCAAAATCAAAGTTTGTAATTCTTCTCTCTTATTTAGAACAGAGTCACAGTTTGTATACATAACTGAAAGGTTATAAGGAGTGCTTTGGTGCTCTTCACTACTTGTGCATGTGCGTGTATGTACAGTGCTGGTGCTGTGGTTCTGGCTTCTATGCAGGTTCTTCGCCGTGGGGACGAAAAGTCTGCTTTCTGATCTGTCCATTCCTGATGACCAGGTCATTCTCTCCTCTTTCTTTCCTTTCTCTGAGTTCATTTCTAAGTTTCCTGTACTCTTCTCTCTCGGTCTTGGTTCTGTCCTCGATAGCTGCACAACGCCCTCATCATATGCACTAAGGTCTAGTTCACCCTTTCTGAATTTCTGCAAGATTTCATCTCTCATGGCTTGGTTGTTCATTACCACTTTGAGCGGTCTAGTCTTAGTGTCTTCCTTCTTTCCCAGCCTGTACAGCGTTCTGATCTCCAGACTTTTATTGGGTAGACGATCGATCATTACTCTGATTTTCGTTTCATCGTCTCTTTTCCTCGTTGTTGGCTCTCCACTAACTGACTCTTGTACTCCAAAGAAAATTAGGTTTGTTTTTCTCTTCTCTTTCTCCTCTATTTCGTCGAAGCGTTCTTTCATCACTTTGTTCATAATTTCATATGTTTCGGCTTGATCAATTTGATCTGGATTAGCCATGACTGGGCTACCTTGTTTGTCAAACAAGTCTCGCATCTCTTGCCGAAGTTCTGAGTGAGACTGGACACACTCTGTCTTGCACTCGTGCATCTCTTCTCGCAGCTCAGCCACACTAGATTCCAACTTGGTGTGTTGTATCTGCAGCGATGTCATCATTGTCATCATACTTTTTGCTGTCTTATTGCATGTTTTACAGTACCAGTGGACACCATCATCATCTTCGTCAAATTCACTTATGGTGTTGTACAGTTTTGTGGATATCTTTTGACAGGTACAGTGGTACCAAAAGTTGCAAAGTTCACATTCTAAAGCTGCATCATCATCCAATACAATCATACCACAGCTTCCACAACTGAAATTATCTTTGTTCTCTTTCCTACCTTGGGCTTGGTTGTGTTTCTCGATTTTATCAGTTGTTGTTACACTTCCTTTCCGTCCAGTGCTCCTGCTGACACTTGTCTTTCTGCCTCTGGTGGCCATTTTTTTTTTCCCCCTCTTCCTCCAACTTCCAAGGCAGAGTTCAATTCTAAAATCTCAAGTTGAACTAGTATATCACTTCCCTTGTTAATGAATAAATTCACCACAGTGATTTTTCAGAGAATATAGTCCATAAGATCCACGAATGAGCAGTCGGTTTAAATAGTACACAATGCAGGCAGGTAAAATGACCAATGTCAAATGAACAAACACAAATCTACACAAGTGGGACTGAATAAATCCCCAAACAAAAAGCTGAGAAAAGCTTGATTGAGAAGTCTCAATCTAGTAGTCAAAAATACAAAATCTTTCCTCAAACAGTGCTAAGAGCCATCTAAAAGACACTTCCAAGGAATAAATATCAAAAATAACTCAGGATTCCTCTGATTTTAAAGGATTTTACCACAGCCCCAAAAACCACTGCCACCCATACCAACGCTTTATGTCTAAAATATGTCTAAAACATACTGCATAAAAATCAATCTAACCGCTCTTCTTAACTAAAGTAACACAGAATAAAATCACAAGCTCACACGAAGAAGGGTGGAACAGAACTGATTTATTTTAATTTCCAAACTTATAACATGTGGCCATGTAGGCCTACAATTAAATCATGCATATCACAACAAAATGAACCAATCAGGGGAAAGTCATGGAAGAAGAGAAACCAATCAAGATAGATGATCGAGATGAGCAGGTTAGATAGTTCAAAGGTGAGAGGCGAAGAGAACCAATGAATTGAAGAGAAAGTGCCTGTTGCTGGAGCATATCAAGGCAAGACATGCATAGAGAATGAGAACACAATTCGCTAGAGAACAGGTTAAAAGGTGAGGAAGGAAATAGGGTGTGGCAGTAGTGTAACTGAAAGGCTGTGCTGTAAGAAGGTGAATGAACTGGGAACATAAGCTGAAAAAATTAATACAATATGCAAATGAAGAATGCAGAATTAAACAAGAAATTTAATAATTGAAAAGACAAATTTAAACTCTTACATTATTATAGAATGCATTTGGGTGGACAGTGCAGGGTTCTTGCCAAAAGCAAATGCGACTTACATGTACATGTAGATGGTTTGTTTTGTGCTTGTAATCGCTCTCGGGCCCTGAGTACGGCAAACACACTGGTGTTTAATGCATCCAT
Source organism: Mesocentrotus franciscanus (assembly GCA_037976565.1). Classification (NCBI taxonomy): domain Eukaryota; kingdom Metazoa; phylum Echinodermata; class Echinoidea; order Camarodonta; family Strongylocentrotidae; genus Mesocentrotus; species Mesocentrotus franciscanus. The sequence goes on from CP137683.1 coordinate 3,545,991, forward strand.
ATAGTACTCGATCGTTTATATTCATGGCTGTGTGCTGTGTTATGTTTCTTATGTACTAAAAAAGAGTGTTTCCTAGTTAAAAATTAAGTATTTAAATCATTCTTTTCACTTCCACATTTATTATATACTCTGGACCAATCCCTGCTAAAAAACACAAATCCTGCAAATCCTACTGTAGGAAGTCTGGAGGGTTACAACAAATTACAAGGTTATTTGCAAATAAACTTAATGTGTGAATGAATCCGATGACTAGGGTAATAGTATCTGTAAAGTGCTTAGAGACGATATTTTTTATTAAGGGCTATATTCATGTAATTATATAATTGTTTGACAACGTTTTTTCCAGTTTCAGTGAACATGCCGAAGAGTACAAAGGTGAGAGCGTGCTTGCACCTTTCCAAACATCCTTGCCCATGGGATCACATGGCAGAAGTGAACATCATCACAGGTAAGTAGTCTAGATTGACATCTAGTAGCCTCTATTTCCCTGTGTTCTTAGGCTCTTGGTGATGCCCACCCAAATTAACTTTTAGAATAGTGTTGGTCATACTTAGTACTTGATATATAATTATTATATCTTTTAATTTTATCTTTTAATGTATTCTCGCAAGCATTATGTAACAATTTTTTAAACATTGCTACGTATTTCATGTGCTTTTATTGTAAACTGAATGAAATTCAGACCTCGGTCTGCCTTTTTTCAGTATTCTCAATAAACCATTCAATTAAATTCAATAAATTCAATGCAATTCAATTCAAATTAATATGAATCTTATTGCATGTGGAACATCACAGGCATCATAAGATCTTTGTGATCTTGAAAGATTATTGAGATCTAGAGCTAGATGTGACTAGTGTGATCGCCAATCAGCTACATGTATGTGTGTATATTTATTGAACTTCATAGAGAACAAGGCATTGACTTCAGACCTGAATGAATCCTTCTAAGAAAGGTTATTTCCAATATCTAGAGTTCTAGACAACATTTTTACTATTCTGATACAAAATGCTCAATACAAACTCACATGTATTGTTTTCCATTTATGTTTCTGAGGATCTGTTAAGTTATCACCCATTTTGTGCACGCCAAAATTGTATGAACATTTGTTTTGCTTATAATAAATAGCCAATCAAATGCAAGGATTTCATTAGCTTGTAACAGTTATTGTACAGTCAAACCTGTCTATAGCGACTGCCCAAGGGATAAACAAAAAATGCCTTTGTAGGCAGGTGGTCTTTGCAGACAGGTTCCTTTAGTACATGTTTCAATGAGAAACCATTTTCAAGGGAAACAAAAAATGTGGTCTTTGTAGACAGGTGGTCACTAAAGCAGGTTTTACTGTATCTTGTTATTGATAACAAGTTTTTTGAAACATTGTCCTGGAGAATGTTTCACAAAGACTAAGATTGACTTAAGTTGGACTTGAACTACGGCAGGCCATTCATGGCACTGGTTGCTCTCACCATTGGTCTCTCAAGGGACGTCACAAATCTACAAAATTCACATTTTTTTGATAGTTCATTGTTGAAGAACAAAATGTGGATTTGTGACCACAATTTGTACATCCCTTTAGAGACCAATGCCACGAATGGTGTGGTTTTAACGGCCTGCCATAGTTCGAGTCCAACTTACGTCGATCTTAGTCTTTGTGAAACACTCCCCAGGTCAGACAAAAAAATATATATTTTGTTTTGATCTCTGTAGGGACCAAGGTAAACCACAGGTACATGTAAAGGAGGAGAAACCAAAGAGGAAGGTGAGTGTGTTCAATGTGTTTGGTTTTATCTCAAATATTTTGGGGCATGTGTGGGATAATAATGAATGAGATTTATGGCTTTAAAAACAAATAATGCATTCAATATTTTCCACATTCATAAAGTTTACCCATATGAAGAAAAAGTGATAAAGGAGTTAAGAGCAAATAATAACTTTGAACATCCTAAAGAGCTCAAGTAATCTTCTTCAAAGCTCTGGAAAAAAACGATCACCTGCAAGAAAACCGCTTTGTTCAAAAAATGTGATTTCTCTATATTGTTTTGTGATTTGCAGCGAGGTCGTCCACCAGGTAGAACCAACGCCATGAAGGTCCCGAGATCAACGCCCACAGCACCTCCTTCTAAGTACCCTCTCAGTATTGAGAGCAATGCCTCGTCACCTCCTACACCTAGAAAAATTCCTGCAAGTCCGTCTGGGAGGCTACCCATCCCTGATGAAGATCTATCACATTTATCACCGTCTGTACGATCAGCACGTTTAGCATTTTCCAGAGCGCTTGCTCAGTCCTTCAACGCTATGACTTCACCCAATCGTACAGAGTCGGTCAAGAGAAACCTACATTTGGCCTCAAGCTCTGATGAGACAATAGCAACTCCAGCTCATAGTGTTTATTTCCAGCATTCCCTGCTAGAAAACACATTTGACCCATCTCTTAGACCGTCGACCTTTCCACAAACAACGGTGATCGGTGTTGCGCCGATAGACAGTGAGCAGCCTGAAAGCACATCATCACATAGACTTTTGGTTGGAGAAGGTGACCTTGACACTGCAGCATACCAGGACAGTGCTGAGGAGGATTATTATTCTCAATCGTCTGTACAGTATGGCGAGGTAACGTTTGGTGATGAGAGGGTCCAGTCCATACAGGGCCAACCAGAACCACAGCCTTCAGTGAAAAAAGAGTTTGTTGTAAGTAGTGCTGTTACCTGTAGGAAATGTTTGGAACGGAGGTGTGAAATGAAGAAGATCTGATCAGAATTGTGGAAAATGAACATGATAATCTGAAGGACTCCACTTGTTTTATGGGGGCAATTGTTGGCCAGAAGTTCAAGAAGTTTGCTTGTTTTTGGCATTTAATTAAGAGGAATATTTTATGCGATACTCGTCTATTCGTCTACTCGTCCATTTATATGTATCTTCTTCTTTTTTCATCCACAACTTAGGTGGAGACCAATGGCAGTAGTCACCTCGCATCGGAAGACCTGAGCCTCACATTAAGTCCAGGAGCAGGAATCAAGGAAGAGTCCATCGAGCTAGCCCAACCTCTTGGAAAGCATGATTCCAAGGGGGTCAAGGTCCCGGATCCAACGCGCGGTCTAGACTCAATCAGATTACAGGAGGACTCTTGAACAGACTCAAAATGAGGGCCATGACTGCAGAACCAACACAAGACTGAACATGCAATCTACTTTGATTTTAAGGTGATCAAGGTTCAGGATCCACTGTAGTGGTGTAGACATAAACAAATTACAGGAGGTCCTTTAAACAGATTACAAATGAGGGCTACGACTGCAGAACCAACACAAGACTGAGGTGGTCAAGGTTCCAAAACAGATGCAAAATTACAGTTCGATTCTTGCATAGACTCAAGATGAGAGCCATGGATGCAGGACCGACACAAGACAACCTGTAAACCATCTTGATTTGGAAGTGGTCACAGTTGTGGAACACTTAATTTTGAAAGTTTTGTATCAAAGCTCATCATGATTTTACCCCAAATCTTGGAAATCTGTGAGCTAGCATGGACTGCTATGAACTAGCATGGACTAATGGACTAGCATGAATTGATATGGACTAGCATGGACCAATATGTGCCAAGTACTACATTTTAAGATTGAACTTGCCTTCCTGTACAACCCCCAATATTGCTGCAGAAATCATGCAGAACATGCTGAAATACTAGTCTACAGCTGTATGTTTGATTTATATTATTTTATTTTATTACATTGGAAGGATACAGTAGGTCCATCCTGGCATTAAGTTCATTGGACTATTTGCAGAAAAAAATCATTTAGAATGTTAAGGAAACAAATTGAGATCCCTGTACAATTTGACAACTCAATTATTTGTCTGGAGCTTTTATCTACTACTTTAAGCTGTAATCATATTCTAATTGAATAATATCCTTCAACACAAAAGAATTACATCTTCAATGTTTTTCAAATTTACATGTAAGTTTTAGATAAAAGTTACTCAGAGAGTGAGCCCTGTTGTGTTACCACAGAAGTGATACTTGCATGACTGTGCTTTGACAAATGCCTAGTCTATCCTCAGGCTCGGTTAGTACAACCTCATAGCCAGTATCAAGAGGACTGCAGACTAAACAGACATAACCTGTCCATTATGTGGCACTCTCTACCCAAGGTCCAGGGACTTTCCCCCAAGTCAATTTTGAGAAACTTTGTACTCAGTGTGTAACTTGGATAACAAGTCTTCTGAGTGAGGCTGTGTGCTAACTGGGACATCTTTATAGGACAAAACAGTTCTTGTATAGTTTTATTGGTTGGTGATGTAATCATCTTGAAATCAAATTGAAAAGTGCTGTATATTCATGTAACTACTGCCCTGTAATGTTGCAAGAAAGAATATAACAAAAACTTAATGTAATGCTGTAATTAATCACAGGTGACTTTTTCAGATTTGAATGAATTTGAGGTGCTGTGCATAAATTATTTAAATTAAATAATTGATATGCATATCTCTGAAGTGATAACCAGACACAAACAAACTTTACAATACCAAAACGTTTTGAATAGGGCAGAAAGCGAACATGTAGATATATGATGATCATGCAATAATTCATATTGCACAATAATAAATCGGGAGAAGGGGAAATTTGGTTAACTCATGAATATTCATGAGCCATGTGAGTTTAATACAAAGTGCAATATAATTCAATCTTGTGGATTTGTGTTGATCTTTGGTGAAAATGTAAATGAAGTTGAGAAGGCCGGTTCACAAATGTATCCTATTTTTTGTTTACATATTTCTACTACTTATGTTACCGGTGATAACCCTGAAAACTTGCCAGAGGGTTGTCTGACATAGCAACAATGTGTAATGTATGGAGTATGTACTCTAAAAAAAAGTACTACATTGTCAGAGCGTAGGCTCGTGGGGAGGAAGTGTTCCTGATTATGAATACATTTGTAAACTTATCTTTTCTTGGGTTGACAATTAAGGATTAAGTAAAAACTAATAATGTCTAACAGTAATGTGCTAACAATCTCCACTATATACTGTAATACATTTTTTTAATTTTTACCTGCTTTCATTGGTAGCTTGTCAATATGGCATTGGAATATGGCATTCCATCATAATCCCACAAATTTACAACATATTAAAAAAAACTTTCAGATATATATGACAATTGACAATTGTGAAATAACTTTTTTTTCTTTTTAATTAGCATTTAAACATTTATCAGAAGTCAAAACCACCTCTAGACATACAAAACATATAAAAGTAGTCTCTCATTCAGTCTCATAACTCCCAGGGGTGTTATTCTGAAAACGATGTTTTCTTTTATGTTAGTAAAAAATCGTTAGTTGTCATAACAAATATAAAAATGAGGACAGGTCATTTGTTAAAGCCTGCGCAAAGATAGCTGCGTTCACTTAATGTTATAAGAGACGTGCACATTCATCAATGATGAGTGTTAATTACGCATGATTTAAGTTTACTATGAAAATGAACATCATTTTGCCTAACACAAAAGACCTACACAAAAGATAACTAGATTTCAGAACTGACCCCAGATGTCTATTGATTTATAAACTGTTGCTTCATGATAGCCAGTTTATTGTAACCAGAACAAAACTAGGGTGTCAGGAGTGTTTTGTCAAACTAAAAGATTCAATTGGTGCTATAGTACTTGTTTTCATGTGTAAATTGAAAACAAGTAACATGAAAATGTGAATTTAGGGGGGGGGGATAATTTATTGGAGATATACGTTCAGTCAATCCTGAAGTATAATTAGATGTAAAGTATATATTACCTGTTGAGGGCCAAAAGGGCATTAACTCTGTATTAAAGTATATGAGTTAACACACTTTTGGCTTCAAACAGACGATATGGAATATGTCGGTCAATAGAAAAAGGCAATACCAGTTGATATATTTTAGCACCCCTGTTGTACTTTCCAAAAATGAGGCAGCCAAAATTTCTAATGTGTAAACCTTGGTATGATTTGTTATTTTCTGTTTATGTACAATATTTCATGAGTGATAGTACAGACACATGAACGTGCTGGTTGTTTCTTTCTATCGTTATGACAAATGAAGTTGATGTACTTAGATCAATCTAATCCTTATGAGAAAGAGTACAAGTGGAAGAAGTTGATGAAAAAGTTACACAGGCATTATACTATCTGTCAAAACATTTTTTAAACTATATGCTAATGAACAAATAATGATTTTTTTCTTCTTCCCCAATGTGTCATATGAAGAATTATGTATGTCATTGATAAATACATGCCAGTAGAAAGAAAATGCTTCCTTTGTATAAGAGTTTATTTTCATAAGCATTGGCAGCGTTTAAAGAGTATTTCCAGAAATATTCAAGGTTGTACATGCATTCATCTGGGTTCTGGATTATCTTTTGAGGGAGGTGGGGTCAAACGTTTTAAAAATCTCTGATAAACTTACAGAGATAAAGAAAAACAGTTTCACATTTAAGGTCCATAATTTTTCCTCAGAAATCTCTAACAAGCTACAAGGAAAAGTCAGAGAAAGCGAGAGAGAGAGAGAGAGAGAGAGAGAGAGAGGGGGGTCACATGGCGAGCCAACTCATCGGAAACTTAATCTCATTCTGTGTGTGTAAATTTAAGTATCACATTCTTCCTTTTTCTTTCTCTCATTTCCCTTTTTCTGTTTCCCTCTATCTTTTCTTGTTTTTTCTTCCGACACTGTCTCTTTTTCCCATTTCCATTTTTAGGCCACCTAAAAAATGGAGGGCCGCGGCCGATTCAGCGGCCATAACAGGCATGGCAGGGGTTATCGCTGGAGCTGTCAAGTTATTACACGCAATAGGAAGACAATACCTCGTAAGCACAGAGAGCTGAATGATAGACTTGTAGAGCATGGCTTTCTAGCCCTATATAGCACGTGAGATGATGATCACAGAGCAAGAAATTGCAAGGTTATAAATATGAATCCATACAAGTTTATCGTCGTATCGAAACAAAGTCGTCAATGTAGTGAGTCTTTGATTGAGTGTATCATTGGCAAATTGAATTTCTTTTTCTTTTTTTGACATTATATTACTTTTTCTTTTTTTGACATTATATTACTTTATGCCCTCCCCTGTAGTGCCCGCCCTCCCCCCAGAGGCGGATCTAGCTTTTTTGTTAAAGGGGTGACCAAAAATAATGACGATGCGGAGCGGCGAGGCGATTTTTTTTTTGGGGTGCTAATCTGAACCCCGTAAGTGATGTTTTCCTGGCATCTAATAACAAAATGGAGACCATAAAAAGCAGTGCATGATAACGTCTTTTTAAATCAAGTAACAGTTTAAACAGATTGACCCAATGAAAACGAGCCGCGTAGCGGCGAGGCGATTTTTTGTTGTTGCTATTTTGAACCCCCCGGCCCGTAAGTGATGTTTTCCTGGCATCTACTAACACAATGGAGACAATAGAAAGCAGTGCATGATAACGTCTTTTTAAATCAAGTAACAGTTTAAACAGTTTGACCCAATGACGATGCGGAGCATCGCGTCCACGCGCCGCGTAGCGGCGAGGCGTTTTGGGGGGCTATTTCGAACCCCCGTAAGTGATGTTTTCCTAGCATCCACTAACACAATGGAGACCATAAAAAGCAGTGCATGATAACGTCTTTTTAAATCAAGTAACAGTTTAATACACAGTTATATCCAGAGTTATCATGTGTTTGGTTAAGTTACCAGATGAGTTGAATATCTTCTCACAATATTTGCACTTGAAAGGGATCCTCTCCAGTGTGCGTTCTTTTTTCTTTCTTTTTTTCTTTTTCTTCTTCTATTTTTTCCTTTTTTTTAATTTACTTTTATTGGCCGCCCAGGGGGTTTAAACCCCCTAAACCCCCGTAGATCCGCGCCTGCCCCCCCCCCCCAAAAAAAAATGGTAAAGGGAAGATTTCCCACTATAGTAAGTTTGCATTATATACATTGATTGGTAGGAGGAAAGTGCGTTGTGGAAAATGTAATATAATCATAAGTTAAAGCCCGTCTGCACTAGTTTGGTCAGGAGGGATTAGACCACCCTGCTGGTCACTGACAGGTGGTTATCTCATCAACCCAGCCCGCAATTAACATAAGAAAAAGAGGATCATAGGGGACCAACGGGCACCGCTTAGGCATTGTTTTCTATATAGAGGGAGCAATTAGCTACAAGTAGTGCAGTGGGGCTTTAAGACACGTCAAAGGTCTATACCAAGGTGTTTTAGTTTTTTTTATTATTTGTTTATGGTTCATTAGATCTTCAGCTGGTATAAAATACGTGATTGATAAAGTAGAGACTAGTGCATATTATGAAGTTTTTGTAAAGACTGGCAAGACCTCTTCCTCTCTATACCATCCACTATATACTGCATAAAGATTTACCTGGCGCGCCTCGGGGTCAGGACAGGATGCAACGTCCCCTTGAGCCTATAAAACAGCCAGGCCTCTCGTAGCAGTCGATATATCTATAATATTTCATTCCTTTCCCTTCTAATATCATGCATGATATTTTGACTTCAGCATGAAACTAGCCTTTGACAGGACTTTGGCCTCTGCTAGCTTCTCCACTCTAAATTCAATTGATTTTACCCCGATTTCTCGCTTATTTTGTATATTGTATAAGTATATATTTATGTGTATGTATTTATAACTTGTATGTAAATTTTTTTAATCATTATCTTTTCACGAGTGTAAAATAAATTAATAAACTTGAAGCTTGAAACGTTGTTCTTTATCAGGAGATTCCATTGTATGATGGATGATAATGGTCTGACAGAGACAACTTCTGAAAACCGCTAACAAAGACATGGAAAACAGCGAAAAATACACAGTGAACATGGAGCCCTCATTGTTCATTTATTTATTTATTTTTTTTATAATTTAAATACGGTGATTAAAAAACATGTTTTCAGCTTGGCATAGCTGTTTTTGACATGTCCGTACATGGTACATTAAAATACTTATGAATAAACGGATAAAATACCAAATTAAACAATAACAATACATAAATTCAAAGTTGTAAATGTAAAGAATAAAAAGAGAAAAAGAAAAAATATATACATATTTTTAAAAGGAGAAATATAATGCAAGTTAACAACAACAACAACAACAAATATTTATTTAAAGCCCCTTTGCACTAGTTTGGCCAGGAGGGATTAGAGGGATTAGCGTGGTCACTGACAGGTGGTTATCTCATCACCTCAACTCTCAATTAACATAAGAAAAAGAGGATCATGGGGGACCAACGGGCACCGCTTAGGCATTGTTTTCTATATAGAAAGAGCAAGTAGCTATAAGTAGTGCAGCGGGGCTTTAAAGACATGTTTATAATGTGCGTCGATCAACGGTTCAATGATATTCGACAATGAATTCTTCAGAACACAACAAGGAAGGTGATCAAGACCAGTAGCCTTGTTACTACGAATTTCCTTAAAACAAGATTTAACGTTTTTACATGTTACTTGAGAAAAAAACAAATTCATCATGAACGGCAACACTGTCCAAGAACTGATAGGGATCAGATAAAAATGTTACACTTTGCTTATTATATACGAATTTCAGCAATCTGGCTGAAAGAGTCATTGAAAGCATTGACAATAGACTTATTTCCAGTAACTTCAGTATTATTGACAATGATTTTTGGAACATGCTTAATATTCTTTTTTTGAGGACAAAAAACTTTAACAACTTCCACATTTCACCAGAATATCCTCTATTCTTTATAATATTTACAGTGATATATTTCTTTTTTCCTTTCCTTATGAGAGAGGTTACAAGATTTCGCAAATTTCTAAAGTCCTGCCAATCCCTATCAGAATTTGACCTTTTCGCAATTCTTTTAAAGCGATTGCGCTTATGCACTGTCAAGAATCAATTTATTCGTCCACGATTCCAGGGGGACCTTTATTGACTCACTCTTTTTTTTTATAGGTGCGTAGCGATCTAGAATAACATTAAATTTGGCTTCCCATGTATTGTAAGCCATTTGCACATCGTCAGTACCTAAAACATCATCCCATGCGATATCTTGTAATTCTTGATTAAACTGGTCAAAATCAATTTTCTTCGTGTTACGAGAACGAGTATAACAACGATTTTCATTAGAGGGTGGTTTATTATTACCCCATGAAAGACCAACCATGTAATGGTCACTTAAAGCAGGAATATCTTCCTGCTTAAAGTAAGACATAAAACTTCACATTGCTTGATTTTAGAGATATTTGAGGAAAATGCACAATCAATTAAAGTACTCGTAGACTGGGTAACACGTGTTTGTTTTTCAACGCGTTGATGCAAATTATACTCACGAGCAATTTGTAACAATCGTTTAGTATGACAAGTGGGATTATATTGTAGCAAGTCACAGTTTATGTCACCAATCAACAGATAGTCCAAGGATGTGGCTTCCACATTTTCTAAGACAATTTCAAGCAAATCAAAAACATGAATACTTGAATCGGGAGGCCTATACCATGGAATAAGTATAAAAGGCTTTTGATGAGAGAAATTAACCTGAAAACATAACAATTCAAGAGAATTAGATTGTAGATCAAAAAGGACTGTGAAATTAACAGATTCTTGAAAGTATACACTTACTCCTCCTCCAGATCTGTTTCTGTCTCTTCTCAAAGTACGATAACCTGGCACAGACAGGGGCGGCGATCCCGGGGGGACGGGGGGACACGTCCCCCCTCAATTTTTTTAGGGGGGATCGTCCCCCCTGAAAATTCGAAAAAGTGCACACAAAAAAAGTATAGCAAATAATAACTAAAGACTGCAAGCCCCTTTTTATGCTCTGGAGGGCCCAAGAGTGCAGCGTTTAGACAAATTAAAATGCAAAATCTTCTCGCTCGGGAGCTACGCTCCCTCGCATAATATCCTTCAAATTGTACAAGTAAATATTGTAGAAAAGTGAAGTGTGAAAAAAGTACTGTGCTTGTGTTTTATATTATAGTTTTGCTAAGGAATGTAATGTTTTGATATAACAAAACTTCAAAAACCTGTGAGGGGGTAGTCACTTCTGTCACCTTCACCCCTCTCGTTCACTATGCTCCCTCGCACTGGCGTACTGATGGGGGGGGGGCTTGGGGGCTTGGTTTATTTCTAATTGGATACCAGGGATTCACAGATGTTGCTGAAATGGCATGATTTTCCCTGAGCTTCCGGGGGCTCTGCCCCCTGGACCCCACCAAGGGCTCTAAGGCGGGCCCCTGGTTGCTCATCTGATTGTTGTTAAATGCCTAAAACCCCTGAGCTTCCGGGGCTCCGCCCCCTTGACCCCACAAGGGCCCTAAAGCAGGCCCCTGGATGCGATCATCCAACCATTATTAAATGCCTAAAACCCCTGAGCTTCCGGGGGCTTTGCCCCTTGGACCCCACAAAGGGCCCTAAGGCGGCCCCTGGATGCTCATCTGATCGTAATTTAATGCCTAAAACCCCTGAGCTTCTGGGGACCCCACTCCAATTAGTGACCTGCATGCCAGTGTCACAAATAAGGTATCAAAATATGCTCATCTGACCGTAGTTAAATGCCTAAAACCCCGTGAGCTTCCGGGGGCTCCGCCCCCTGGACCCCATCAGGGGCCCTTAGGCGGGCCCCTGGATGCTCATTTGACCATAACTAAATGCCTAAAAACCCCTGAGCTTTATGGGCTCCGCCCCTTGACCCCCGCCGGGGCTTTGCCCCTGGACCCCACGCCAATTTACGATCCACTTGCCTCGCTCACTTTGCTCTACTTGATCGTAAATACTTTAGCCCCACTTTGAAAAAACGTTCCGCGGGGCCTGCATGTAACATATCTTAACAGTGGTGGTGATGCAGATTTTTTCTCTCCCAAAAAAAAAAAACGTTTTGCTCATTACGCCACTGCTCCCTCGTCCCTCGCATTTCGGTCATGAAAAGAAATCGCCGCCCCTGGGCACAGATATCTTTTCATTCGTGATACTATCATCGAATCTAGTCTCACAAAAAGTCACAACATAAACATTATTTCCCATTATAATATTTCGTATTTCTTCAATATTTTTTAATAAAGAACAAACATTTAAATGCGCTATATTAAATCCATTGGCCCGAATTCACAAAGGAGGTTTAACTTAACCCATGGTTTAAACCCTCATTTACATAACCCATGGTTAAAAAATTAGCGCAAAATAAGCGAATTTATCCAAAGATTTAAATAAATCGTTATTTATATCAACATCATCTTCTTTCCCCGGAAAAATAGAGATCCATTGATAATTGTAATATCACTCTCACAAACATCATCTGTATTGTAAAATGACAATTGACGTAATAAACAAGCATCACAGACACATACCCAGTCGGAGTTCGATTGAAATAATTCATTACTGGCAGAAGAACAATTTAAGTGAATCCACTTTCTACAGTACACACATAATATGGCATTTTGCCGATTCCAATTAACACTTTTATTACAGGTTATGCAGGAATATTTCAGTCCCGTTTCAACAGTTTGTATCAGGAAATTAACATTATATTAAGTATAATTTAATCGTTCCAGGTCAGCATCCTTTGTGATTTTCACATTCCTTCCGTCCTCCATTATGTCCAGGTCCCAATACTCGGTCACAAATGCCATTACGAACTGCTACGAACGCCGTACGAACGATTTTCAGAGAATGGAAATTCGGAAAAACAATGGAAAAACAGGGAGACCGTAGCTTAACTCATGTTTCCCTGGTGAAATGGAAGGAAAGAGAATGACCAAATAGCCAGAGTTGCTCACATGGTCATTTATCGAGATAATTATGATGTGGACTATGGATCACAAGGCACAAGGTTCAACATCATTTGGCAAGACATCAATCTACATTTGCCCCTCTACACCCAGGTGTTGAATGGGTACCTGATACAAGCGCGTAGCCAGGATTTTATTTTAGGGGGGGCGGTAGTGAGCACGCGAAGCGTGCGAATCGCTTACAGAGCGGGCGAAGCGCGCTCCTAGAGTGGGTGCAGGGAGGGGTTTCCCCCTCCCGCGCGAAGCGCGGAAGCTTTGACGTTTCATTAAATTATTAGAGAAAGAAGCCGATTCGTTGTACCGTTCTCGGCTCTTAATCCTTGTCTGAATTCAGTTTCCCCCCTCCCGCGCGAAGCGCGGAAGCTTTGACGTTTCATTAAATTATTAGAGAAAGAAGACGATTCGTTGTACCGTTCTCGACCCTTAACATGACCCTTAATCCTTATCTGAATTCAGTTTCCCCCCCTCCCGCGCGAAGCGCGGAAGCTTTGCCTTTTCATTAAATTATTAGAGAAAGACGATTCGTTGTACCGTTCTCGACCCTTAATCCTTATCTGAATTCAGCCACCCCCTCCTCGAAGCGCGGGAGCTTTGATGTTCCATTAATTTGTGAGAGAAAGAAGACGATTCGTCGTACCGTTCTCAGCTCTTAATCCTTGTCTGAATTCAGTTCCCCCTCACGCGCGAAGCGCGGAAGCTTTGACGTTTCATAAAATTATTAGAGAAAGAAGACGATTCGTTGTACCATTCTCAACTCTTAATTTGTCTGAATTCAGTTCCCCCCCCTCCCGCGTGAAGCGCGGTAGCTTTGACGTTTCATTAAATTATTAGAAAGAAGACGATTCGTTGTATATCGTTCTCGACTCTTAATCCTTCTCCCGCGCGAAGCGCGAACGTTTTACGTTTCATTAATAGAGAAGATGACGATTCGTTGTACCCGTGCTCCTCTTTCTTCCTACGTCCTCTTCCTTTTTCTCTTCTCTTCTCTTTTTTTTTTTTGGCCGGCGTTTGGGGGGGGCGACCGCCCCCACCGCCCCCCTGGCTACGCGCCTGACCTGATATGATTCAAGAGTGCTTGTTACTTTGGCAGCTCAGCTACAACTGGGGTAATAATGTCTTAAGCGCCATGAGCATCACATCAAAGTAGAATAGTTCCGTTCACACACAAAATTTCCGTGATTAAGCGTGATTAGGCGTGATTAGTTATTGAGTTCTAGTTCGAAACGATGCCCAAACCTGCGTTTCGTTATACGACGTTTCGTTATACGACGTATCGTTAGTAAGCGTCCACACACACAATTTCATCATATAACTATCGCGAAACGGTATAACTATCGCGAAACGGTATAACTAATCACGCCTAATCACGGAAAATGTTGTGTGTGGACAGGGGGTTTGTCACCTTTATTTTACAGATCCTACTGGTTCCCCAACTAATATCCAGTCCACTTCCACCAAGAAACGCAGTATTGTCTTCACTTGGGAGAAACCAGAATGTGGTTATCGGAATGGACCAATCTCAAGCTACGAAGTTATGCTCTGCAATTCTACAGGTAAAATATTAAAACCTAAAGACGAAAGAGGGAATAAAAACCTGGACGAGTACTAAAAGAGGTGGAATCCTAGAGATTACTTGTTTGAAAGTCAAGTAAAAAAGAAGACAAATTCTATATCATCCCTGGTGGTACTTCTACAATTCATTTGATCCATATAAATTGTACTCATTTCGTTCGGGAGAATGATGAGAGATAACTTGATCTATAAATTTCGAGGTAAAACCTTGACAGTATGGATCTACATAGCTGACTTGCTTGCTGTTGCTGAAAGTAAATATTTTCTAGTATCATATTTCTTTGTAAAAAATGAATGTGTTGTTTTATCCTCATGAGATTAATAGATTGGACGGAAAAGTATGCCGCTTATAACACTGAATTAATAAATATATTTCTTTTAATTTATTATAAGCGCTCATCAATTTATGTTGCATTTTCTATTGGAATGAGCGGAAAGGGTCATATTGCAAATTACTACTTTGCCATTATAAAACATTAAATGATTATGCACTCTGTGTTCTTTAATGTATCTAGGATTTTATGAATGCAGGATTTCGATGAATGATGAATTCTGGTCAGTACTCAAATATTGCTGTAAACTAGAGATTGTATTTGTCAGTGATGTGTGGATAAAAAAAAGAGAAATATAAAACATTGACTAAAGTTCAAGCATTGATCACGACCGGCAAAGACAAATAAGATGTAGTGTTTGTTTTGGTCTTGCATCATAATGAGGATTCTTTTGATTTAGTCCATCACTCATACATTTAGAAAATCTGCGCAACATTTTCAAATTAGATGCTGCTTATAAGTATCGGCTTGCATGGTGATGTAGATATACAGTAGGCTTGCGGTTGCACCATGTGAGAGAGAGGGAGGATTGGGGAGTCCTGAAAAGGACTCTCGGTAATCTTTCTTTCTTGAGTGTGTGTAGTCCTGAAAAGGACCAGTATCTATACATATTTTTCGAATTATAGCCATTATCATTAAAGAAACGAGATATCCATGCCAAACGAACTGAAGATATCTTTCTAGCAACATCAATTATATTCAATCCACCATTTTCAATATTATTAGGTGGTCTGTCATCGCCAGGGTTGCCCATTATCGGCATTAATTTTTAACATAGTAGTGGAAATGTTAGCATGAAAAATACCCGGAGAGACAAAATAACTGAAAACATAAAAGAGATTGATATATTTAGTGTTAATTTAGGTATCGATAGTTTAAAGATTTTCCAATATGCAGAGGATACGACATTATTTGTGAATTCTGTTAATGGTGTACAATATATTATGAATGAAATTAACGATTTTGGAAACTATGCAGATCCAAAAAGAATGTAATCCCTGAACTATTGGATGTCTTCAAATAATCAATCACATCTTGTACTAACCGTTTGTTTTCTGCGGTGGATCTTTTCTTTATGGAAATCTCTTTGATCAGTTGAAATGATACTTCATAAAACACGTTGAAGTCTTTTAGACAGAACTCTAGCCGCAATTTTATAATCAGTATTTAATAACTAAAAAGGTTTCCAATTGTCTAAATAACAATGTTATTAGACACTGCATTTGGGAAGAAGATAATTTTTGTTTTTGATGTTTTTGATACCCCCTCATTTAAACTTGCGATAACCAAATCTTTAATTTCTAACCAAAAAAACTTGTAAAAATCCGCACTAAGACCATCACTTCCAGGGACTTTATCATTGTTCAAACATTGCAACGCGTCTTCACGTTCATTTTCACTTGTTAGTAATCCTTTACATTTCAATGCCTCTTCATCGGTTAGAGTACTAACATTCAAATCTTTAAAATATTTGTCAACATGAACATTCGTGCATTCCTTAACATACGCTTTTTTAAAATATCTATGAATTTCCTGTAAAACCTCTTCATCATCCTTTATAATTTTTCCATTTACATATAAACTTTCTATTTCCTTTTTCTGCCCATTGCGCTTTTCGAACTGTAAACAATATTTGCTTGCTTTCTTACCCTTTTCAACCCATTTTGACCACGATCTTACAAACGCCCCTTTACATTTATGTGTATAATATCTATCTATTTTTTTCTGTGCTTCATTCATCTTACCAGTAATAAATTCATTTTAATCCAAATCTAACTGTTCACTCAAGGTATCATATTCCTTTTTAAGTTTATTAAAGGCATTTTTGTGAACATCTTATTTTTGTTTACAGTTAGTATAACATCGTAAATTCCTTTATCTTAACTTAACACATCTCCCATTTTCCTGTGGTGACAATTGTATGACATGTGTCTAATTTAACTTGTTTAATTAAATTACTTATACCAGTCTGATACTTTGCATCCACTAAGATATTATTATTTATTTTTAATACCCTTTGACCCTCTTTACAATTTTAAATTTAAATTTTAAAGATATAGCATTATGGTCGCACGTTAAAGCCGGACGGATGTCCATAGATTGAACTAAATGGCATACCTTCTTGGACATTAACTAATAATCTAACCTAGAAAATAAAGAGAGAGAGACACCTGCCTCCTCGAATTTGTCTCTTGTCTAGATATAAATGTCTCCAAATATCTACCAAATTGTGCAGTTTTTCAAACTTCCCGAAATAAAACTTCGGAACATTAGCAGAGGAGATACCACATGTATCCAGCCCCCTTCTGCGATCAAAATACCATTATCTTCTTTAACTTTATTCAACCAATTTTTAAAAAAATTATAAAAAGGTTCTTTTTCCGAATTTTTTGCAGGAGCATAAACATTGAAAGAAAATAACACAGTCCATTGATGCTCAAACGTGTAGCCAGGGAAACAGCTAGGCGAAATGCTGGGTCCGCAAGTTAGGGTCTACGCTTCCGATTTGTCACCGATCTGCCATCACAATTGAAAAAGCGACGATTTGAGTTGGAAAACCACGCATACCAATGGAGGAAAAGTGAAAACAAATCAACGGAGATCTGTTTGAATGGAACCAAGCTCACCCTACAGTGTAGGGAAAAAGGATCTACATCACATTGGACAACGCTTGTAAATTGAAAATAAACCAGTAGGTGAGAAAGCTTACAAACTACGAATTTATTAAGTTTATTTTTTCAGATTTACATTTTCATACAAGATAGAAATTCTATGAGTTTGTCATACTGATTTGAATAAGTCTTCCTCAGAAAAGAAAATAGACAGGTGTGAATATTTGCTCTGCATGTCTATGCCAGTTTGATATACCGGGAGATGAATACAACAGAAATGATTATCAATGCTTTGTACGCTGAACCGGCTTTAATTTGGTGCGTTTTTTGTTGTTTCCTGATATAAATATGAAGGAGCTTTTCGAGTACTTGCGAGATGGTAACATTCAATTGAATCTTATAGGGCGATTTAGCATTTGACGTCAATCGCTCACTGGTGAAATGAATAATTCCTTGTCCTCACTTGAGACTACTATACAAATTGACTGTTGAGAGTTTAAATTCTCTTGATTTTTTATTTTAAAGTGGATACTGAATTGCTTGGTCGTCAGTGCTGAAAGGCATGACTTATCTATTTTGTTTATTGAATCAATTGGTTCTTTCGTAAGAAATCGATTTGTATTGATACAGCGTAATTTTTTTTTGATGATATATAGACACTTTGGAAAGATGTGAGATCATATAGATTCATTTCTCTTTTATTCTGTGAAGCATCAGTAATATTGTAAAATTTCAAATAAGGTAACAAGTATTGCAAATCTGAATATGATATATCTTTGATTTTTATCATGTAATCAATATATCAGGGTAAAGAACTATCAACCAACAATTTCTATGTCTCAAATAAAGATCATAATAAATTACCCATCGTTTGCTTGTATTATATATATATATATATATATATATATATATATATATATATATATATATATATATATAAATATATATATATATATATATAAATATATATATATATATATGAAAATGTGTTTCGTACATATTGGTGTTGCTTTTGGTTGGATGCTAGAAACTGATGTTGAGTACCTACCGTATCCGTATGTCTATTGTGGATATAAATATAAGCAGACATGACAAATCTTTTGAACGAGGCTTAAGTTCTTGTTCTCTTGTGCCTTCGGGAAGAAGGGACGAAGAGAAATTGGTTCTTGTCTCTTTTGTTGTCTCTTTTAAAGAGAAGACGTTATTGGATCAACAGTTTTAATCATATGAAAGCGACGTGTTCTACACAGATTGATATTTTTTGAGGATATCAGAATATTGATGTGAGACTTTGGAAAGACAAGAGATCATATAATTTTCTTTTTCTTTAATTCTAAAAAAAGTTTATATTGTCGAATTTAAAATACGGTGATAATCATTACAAATCTGAATATGAATGTTAATATTTGATATATCTTTTTTTTTATATCGTTATCCAAAGCCAGGTTAAAGAAATATCAGATAGCAATTTTGTGCTACGAATTGACACTATGATAAAGGTCTAATCGTTTCCGCAAAAGTAATATGGTCAAGCTATCGATCTTTTCATTGTATTTGACCTCTTCTGAAAGGGAAATATATGTTTCGGTTGCTCGTGTGAATCAGCGGAGATCGCACATTTGTTAATATATAAAATAATTATATTTATACATTTGCCTGACATGACAAAGGTTATTATACAATAATTTCACTGCCTTCGCAAGTTGAAGTAAGTGCTGGAAGCATACTTTGATTAAATTTGGTGACCCTTGACCTTCAAGTCTGACCTGTGACCCCTATGATTTTAAGAAGATTAATTTATTTCATTTCAATACCTTTGGACAATTCACACCAAAGGTATGGATGGAAAAAGGAATCTTTGTCAAACTTCAGTGACATCTTGATCTTAGCCAAATTTCTCCAAAACTTCTCCGTTTATCAACATGCCATATATAATATCCATGAGCCAAATATGAATCAAATCCATTCAGGGTTTTCCTGATATTGCATTAACGATATCTGGGATGTATGGACTGATTAAACAAAACAGACAACCTCAAAACACAATGCCTATAGCATCCCGTCGGGGATAGAGGAATTAAAAAAAATAAAAAAAGTAAATGGCTCCAGTTTACCCCCACCCCGTCCCCCTATCTCAGGGTTTCTATGAGTCCTGCTGTAATTGATTGGAATCCAACATTTGGTAATCTCAGGCAAAATTAATTAGCAGTTTTGGTGTAGTGGTGGTTCAGAGAAGGGTTGGGTGCAGCTCCTGGTGAACATTGGGTTTCCAAGCCCCACCAACAAGTATTATAGTTGCCACATTGATATTTTTTTGAAATCCAGCATTTGCTTTTGTAGTAAGTCAATAATTAGCTCCTCTTTGTCATTTAGAAAAGGGAGGCTGCCCCCGAGTCTCCATGTCAGTGAAGTACTCCATATCATTTTTTTTTGTAATTTCTATTTTAAAAAAAATTATCTTGAAAACAGGAATTTGATTGTAGAAAAGAGGTCCAATAGGTTATTTCTACGGAAGAGCTTTATTTTGGATACTTTCAGTGTCAGCGTCATCTCAATGACAATAATGTCATGATGCATGGGCAAGATTCACCCATTCTTCAAAGCTATAAAGAGTTTATCGCGTGGAGATGAGGATGGGTCAGTAACAGTTAAACACCGCCTGACGAAAAAGTAACACAAAATTCTGTCAGAAAGTGAAATTGTCGAAGCCAGGTACAGTGTTTTTTTGTGTTGGGTGGATAAGTGTTGTGTTCGGTGTGAATGGGAGTGTCTTTGGTGCGGTCTTGTGAGTGAGGATGATTGGCTGGAGTTCCAGTGTTGTGCGCGTGTGAATCTGTGTATGTTTGTGAGGTGCGAGTTTGTGAGTGTGGATGTGAATGCTTACGGGGCTTAAGTAGAAGAAGGGGTGAAGGGGTGAAGGAGTGGCGGGAGATATCAACGGAGGGTGCATCGTATGTAAAAATATGTATCATGTTATTTTCCATGAATGATGGTAATAACTAAGTTAAGTATGTGAGTATTATTATTAGAAAAATTTAGTGATTTCATTCCATTATTCTCCTTCTTTGCTTACTGTTTCGTGAATAATTTATTTGTGTTAAGAAAACGAAATGAAGTTTTGTATTTTAATGGAATTATATTCATTGATTCTTTATGTAATGATTTATTTTGAATGAAATCTCTAATAAAAAAATATGGAAAAAGAAAAAAAGTGTGTTAGTGTGTGTGCGTGTGTAAGAGAGGAAGAGAGAGAGAATGAGAAAGAGAGAGAGAGAAAGAGAGAGAAACGGGTGTAATAACAGTGCAATACGTATTTCATTGAACACTTAACTTTAAATACCCTCGTGCCATCCTTCTCAAGGATAAAGACGCTATCAATACATATATAGTGTATCAGGGGCAGTTAGCTGAAAAATCTTTTAAAATTTGCTCGCTCCTAGGGGCGGACCCATTATTGTCTGTAGGTGAGGTACGGGGTTCGAACCCCTGTCGGAGCACTAATGTCCTTTAGCAATATATTAATCTACATTTACACACACTCCATCCAGGTGAGGTAAATGGGTACTTGGCAGGTGTGAATTATGTAAAAAAATGTTCTAGCGCTGTAATGGATGCCGTGCTAAAGCTGGAGTAATAATAATGGAGCGCCAGGAGTGGCAATGTGCCAGACATGAACGCTTTTAAAAACTCCACTATTATTATCATTACTTGAGGGACAGCATATTTTCCTCACAGTACTTCTACCTCGGGTAGCGCCCACCCTTGTTCAGTGGTATATATAAGGGGGAGGGTCTTAGTGCGACGAACAGAATGAAGCATGTCTGTGACTACTTATAAGTAGTACTTATAAGCCCAATGCAAGTTGTGTTTATTTTTTTTTCTTCACTGCCTTAAACCGAGGGGGGCTATTAAGGCAACTTAATCTTATGGTGGATACGCCTTTCCTGTGTTCATGATCCCTGGATGTTCTGGAATTTATATATAGTTATGAAATTATGTACTTTCATTGTCATGTCTAACTACCCGCAGAGTTTCTTACAATGAAGACAAAGATTGGCGGATCAGGCATGATTGATTGTGAAATTCCTTAGGGGGTGATTAATAGCAGAAAATGTCGATGAATGTCTTGCCAAAGGACATGGATATACTGTGAAAGGGTTTCGAATCCCGTAACTTGTATTTCATAGTCCGGTGTCTTTATCTACTATAGACTAAGACACCTCCAGTACTATTATTGGGGGCTGATACCTTAAGCTACTTTTTTCTTTCCTTGGGGGCATTTCCCCCATTATTTTGGTAAATCCTTAGTCGACGCCCTGGTGCCAAAGTAATATGATACAACCCTCTCCATGTACAAGCATCCGTTAGGTAACTTGATAGCAATAATACTATATACAATAATACAATCAGCAAGGGTTTGTTTTCATGTCTTACTACCAGCAGAGTTTCTTATAATGGAAATAAAGATAAGCTGGTCAAGCATGGTTGGTTGTGGAATTCCATAGGGGGGATGGTTGATAGCAGAAAATGTCGATTAATGTCTTACCAAAGGACATTGAATCCCGTAACTTGTCATTCATAGTCCGGTGACTTTATCCACAATATTATTAGGGGCTGATTTTTTTTTATTTTTTATTTTTTTATTATTTTTTATTATTATTTTTTTTTGGGGAGCATTTTCCCATTTGATGAATCCGTAGTCGACGCCCTAGTGCCAAAGTAATATGATAAAACCCTTACATTTATAAGCATCCTTCCGGTGGCTTGATAGCAATAATTAATTATTTGGTCTTGAAAATTGACGGGACCAGTAATACAGGTATAGTTTATTTGGGAGAAGTCAAGTAGCAAATAGGCCAAATTCTGAACAGAAGACACTTGATTGGTAAGTTTAAGTTCATATTTTTACTTGATTTTGATTGCCCAATATAGTGAATAGCATATAAACCAGATTGATCGTGTTTATTGTGTTTGTTCATTTGGTTGTTTGTTTGTTTATTAGTGTTTTTCTCTGGGTTTTTGTTATTGCTTTGTGTGTTTTTTATCGTTTGTTTAGGTTTGTTGGTTATAGCCTGAATCTGGATAAGAGGACGTCAATGATTTATTTTCTTTTTCCCCCTCTTCCTTTCTCACATAATTTCCGGTGTATAAACAAAATATTGTCCTTTTAGTGTTCAGTTAATGCCATTTCATCACCATGATTTTCTTCTTTTTTTTCTAATAAATTTCCTTATTGGCCCAAAGTCAACATATATATCATATAAATCAATTTACAATGCAGTGTAGCAAAACAGAAGTAAAATTCTATACAGCAGAAAAACGCCTTATTTCTTCTTGTAATAACATGACAAAGTAGACACTGACCTAGATTTAGTGGTGAAATTAAATTGGGAAACGAAACTAGAAAAGATACAGAGAATAGTAGACAATTGACGGAAGAGAAACCTTACAATTATAGGAAGAGTTCTCTTAATTAAGACATTGCTTATTAGTCAAATAGTTCATCTGATTATGTTTTGCTCAGTACCAAATTGTATTGTAAAAAATAGAAAATATTATATACAATTTTGTATGGAATTCAAAAGTTGACAAAGTGAAAAGAAAAACAATAGTTAGAGATCATACTGATGGTGGTATAAGTATGATTGATTTTAACAGGTTAATACATAATTTCAGATTGAAATGGCTTGGAAGAATAGTTGATGACACAGAAAGTTATTGGAAAGACTTTGCAATGTAATATTTCCAACCATTAGGAGGTCTCAATTTACTTTTGAATTGTACTATTGACCGAAACATGATAGAAAAATATTTTGTCGGCAAATTGCCAAGGTTTTATTTAGAAATTATGAAAGCCTGGTCATATATAAAGGATATTGTGAAACAGGATTATATTCATTTGGATGCTCAGATTTTATGGTATAATAAATATATTACGCATGAAAAACAGCCACTCTTCTATAGAGAGTGGTACCTAAGTAACATAATCTTTGTAAAAAACTATTTATATTAAAGGAAACTTTATATCCATGACAAAATTGATAACAACCATTGGAAATAAAAAGCAAAAGCGACAGCACTGTTTGGTTTTTCTAAATTGAGAAATGCCATACCAAAAGTTTGGACTGATAACTTTAAAAAATCTATTTTGTTAGAAACTCCAACTATACCAATTGGTAAAAAAAGAAAAACAATTGGAATTTGTGTCAAGTATGGTATTTTATCATATTCTAGCAAGGAATGACATAGTAGATGAAAGTCCATCATACTGGACAAACTTAATTGATTATCATTTAAACTGGAAAAAGATCTTCCAAAGAAATTTGATGAATGTAAAGGAAAATAAATTGAAACAATTTAATTTTAAAACAATTTATAATTTGATTTCTGTAAAAAGAATGTTGTTTTTATGGGGATTTAGTAATTCTGATATCTGTGAAACATGTAACTGTAAAGAAGATTTATTTCATGCTTTTTTGAAATGTGAAATGAACACTCCCTTCTTTGAAAAATTAATGGAAATGATAAAGCATGTGTATAATGTAGATGTTGATTTTAATATTGGTATTTTGTTAAAAACGAATTTGAAAAAAAATATTGATGATATTGTTACAATTGCTATTTGGAGCTTATATAAAATGATAATTTTGAGAAACGAAAAGGGAAAAGATGAAAGGAAAACAAAATTGTGGTATATTTTTTTGAAAGAAGTTAAGATACGATTGGACATTAACGCAGCTCTGTCAAAAAAAGGAAAACGAAAATTGTATTATTTACCTGAATTAATAGAAATGTATTTGTAAAGTACATGTATTACAGTGGTTATGTTAAACAAAAATGTATGTGACTTTGATTATTTTGTTGTAAAACACCTGTTAAGGGTGCCATCGTTGTTTTTTGTCATTATGCTTTATCTTGCTGACCTTTAATAATATATATATATATGTAAACTGTTATTTTGTGGAATGTGAAACCAAAAAAAAAAAAAAAAAAAAATCAAACAAAGAATGTTATGCATGTTTGAAATATGATATCTCTATGCGAATCTCAAATTGGCAATGTGGTCAGTGGGTTGTGACGTAGTCGCAGATAACTCTTTTTACAAAAATATCATTAACTTCTGTTTTTCTCCTAACTGCCCAAGTTCCTTCTTGGGGCATTACTCACAATATATAATGTGTAGCATATCATTAAAGGTCCTCTTAGAAGAAAAGACCCACCTGATTGATACATTTTGAGAAAAATAAAACTGTAGTAATTTTTTGTGTTGACACAAATTGGAAAGTTGTCGGGCTCTATACGTCAAAGTGACAGTGCCGATTCGGCCAATTTAAAAATTCCGATACGCATAATGATTACAAGTTTCAAAATTTCATAACTTTCTCTATTTGTCCGACATCGTGCAACTTTCACCAGTCTGCTTGTCTGATGTGTGTCACGTGAGAGATTTTTTAAAAAATTTTATTACTGCTACGGACACACAGAATAAAGGGAAATAAAGCTTGTTAAAATAAAGTGAAATTGTACGTTTAATTTCCAATCATTCTTTCTGTTTCACACACTTTGTTTTGGCTTAAACAAACATACAGTAGGTAATTAAACTTATCTTTAACAAAATATAATTCTGGATGGGTAGTTTCCGTCTGACATCGATGCCGGTCACAGCTCGTCTCGTCTACTTGGCCCTGGCCTCCGCAGACGGCGTCTTTGCTCCACTTGGCCCCGGTAGTCGCCCCGGATTCTTGACCTCCGCAGACTGAGATACGATGGTGTGCGTCCCGATCCCAGACAAGAGCTAGCCCCGACGAAAGCTATGGAGAACCGGGTGGCAGTTGAGCTAGCCTCTCGTCCCGACGTGGAATTACCCTCAGATATTGACTTTAATTGCCGACTTCTAACATGATGTTCAGTCTATTATAGCTTAGGTGGTTCTCCTCGATTGCAGAAAATCCACCTCTTAATATACCCTACGGTTACTAAGTAAATTCTAAACACCTGACTACAAATATTTGGAGAGGAAATGATCTTACAAAGGAAAATACTTGTATTGAAAAGAGGCTTCCTAAATGTGTGCCAAACAACAGATAAAACATGTACACTGAATTAATGACTTCCCAGGCCTATTCATAGGGAACAATACATCTTGGCCTGAAAAGAAAACATCTGACCTTAACATCTTCACCTGACCTTAACAAAGAATACTCCAGACCAAAGAGCAAAACAAATAAATTTCTTTCCTGACAATGTGTCAGCCTTCTTTTAGAGTAGTTCACTGCCAATGTAGGATTTCCATTTAAAGATATTTTCACCATGTCTAAAACAATTTGTATATCTGTTATGTCTGTATGTATGTAAAACTCCAAAGTGTATTTGTTTAACCCACATACAGATGAAATTAATGTATTCATTATATTAGACATCCCCCTGCCCGAGTACATTTTTGAAACATCTCTCTCTCTCTCTCTCTCTTATTAAACAAAACAAAGAAAGACAAAATAGGCAAAATATCTTAGCACACGAAACGATGATCATTCTGCCTTTAACTTGTCAACGTTTTTTTGCAGTTACTTCTGTTGTTTCATATTATGATGCAGTTAAAGATAGTATGATAATTATTGTTATATCAAATACCAAAATCTTTAAACTGATTTCAAATTAATGATGCTGCTGCTTATTCCTTTTAGATAACCGGACCCTGTCATCCATGTTGTTCATCCTAATTGGTATAGCCGAGGCACTATGCGTAGCTGCCTTGGTATTGGTCGGGATATGGATGGGCGTGTACCGAGGGGGCGTGGCTTGGGATGGATCCAGCTCCGAATTCAACGTCCATCCAATCATGATGACGCTTGGTCTCATTGTCTTCAACGGTAACGGTAAGACCGATGATTAGTCACTTTCTTACGGACTGATATAATGTAGAATAATATGTAACATGAATGCAGGTAGGTTGTACAAAACATCCAACAACAAAACTAAAACTAAAACTAAACAAAACACGTAAGAGTTCAGAACAGAACAATAATGTGGGATTGTTTTCATAAAACGAATATTGATTTTCAATGAGATACGTGTTTAATTTTATTTGTATTTCTATAACGTAGTATACGAATTAAAACAGCAAGATGTACATTTATATAGCGCAGCTACTATACTGTGCTTAAAGCCCCTCTAAAGTGTTGGGAGCCCAAACAATTTGATGGCAAAATTTCACTTAAATTGTATCATAATGTGAAAGAGGATGTCATTTAAGACACATTTCTGCAAGGATTTTCAAAACAAATGTGTTGAAGTCGAATATTGATGGAAGAATACAAAATTTAGGTTTTCTGCGTACAACAGAAAATCCAAATTATGTATTCTTTTATCAATATTTGTCTTAATACACATTTTTTTTGGGGGGTAGGGAGATCTTTGCTGAAGTGTGACTTAAATGACATCCTCTTTCACATTATGATACAATTTAAGTGAAATTTTGCCATAAAATTTTTGGCGAACTTGGGGCTCCCATCACTTCAGAGGGACTTTAAGTATCATATTATTACCCTGGTTGTAGCTGAACCACCATATTGAGCATTCAAGAAATTTC
Source organism: Mesocentrotus franciscanus (assembly GCA_037976565.1). Lineage (NCBI taxonomy): Eukaryota > Metazoa > Echinodermata > Echinoidea > Camarodonta > Strongylocentrotidae > Mesocentrotus > Mesocentrotus franciscanus. The sequence goes on from CP137683.1 coordinate 3,572,832, forward strand.
TTCCTACCGGGTACCCATTTAATTCACCTGGTGGAGAGTGGCAAATGTAGATTAATGTCTTGCCAAAGGCCATTGGTGCCGCGACGGTACTCGAACCGCGAACCGTGTGATCCATAGTCTGTTGACGTATCCGCTAGACCAAGATACCTCTACAAAATAATGTGTGGGATACTTTGTTTATATTGTGTTTACACTAGAATACTTTTTATCCTGTGTTCACATTGTAAATGTAAGTCACTTTGTTAGTACCAAAGTCAGATTTCTCATCTTTTCTGTAAGTATGAGATGATGACAGTATCTCTATATCCTTTTACCAAATTACCATGGAAACCCTTGTCAACATGCATTTGTTCCTCCATTTCTCCCCCTTCAGCCCTAATGATGTACCGTGCATGTCGAAGGACGCCACACGTTTGGGTTAAAACGGCACACGTGGTCTTACACTGTCTTGCCCTGATCTGCGCCTGCGTAGCTCTAGCGGCCGTATGGCAGTACCATGATGCCAATGGTTTACCAAACGTCTACTCGATCCATAGCTGGATTGGAATAACCGTTTTCATCCTTTTCGCTGTTCAGGTAAGCCGGAGGACTCGTTCGCATATATAATTAGTTACACTGACAACACTGACACCAGGGACCCGTTTCCCAAAACCTTTATTCAATGACAAAAATCACGGACAAATCTGCTAATGACCAATCAGAAGCAAGGATTTCACTAGCTTATAACAAAAACTGTCATTTGTCACTGATGACAAGTTTTGTCAAATGGGGCCCAGATCTACAACAGAAAGAACAAGATCGACATTACAAAATACCCTCAATGGCAAAGAATCGATCGGTTTAAAAACCAGTGTGGAGTCGGTTAGCTGTAATGCTGTATGACTGAGGTCTTACTCAAAGGTTATGCCTCAGCCAAACCGCTGAACCGACTCCAAACCGCCCGATTCAGTTGACCAGTAGGTTAATGTAATTATTTTTCCCGGTCCGTTGGCGGTCTGGTATCGGGTCGTCGGTTTGACTGGGGTATGAGTTATCTATCCTTTTCGTCTTCCAGGTTTCGAGCTGTTAGTTACTCAAATCATGGTTGGTCCATACTCAAATACAGTGCTGGCTTGTGACAAGATTTTCCCCCATAATTTTATTACCGATGATTATCTACGAAGTCTCTTGGGGGCCGGGGATGATGGGGGTCCTGCAGCACCCCCTAAATTCCAAGGGGCATACTGAGGACAGTAACCCTAATGGAAAGTACCTCTTTTTTTTGGGGGTCGCTTGTCGAAACAAATATCGGACTTTCACCCCTTTTGCAAGACTAATGGATCCACCAATGACGAAGCATAACTACCCTCGGAAATTCTAGTGAGGAAAAAAAAAGGACAGCAAAACACTACCGCGTGCATGGCCCTGTTACTGACTGACACTATAGAAGTGTATTTTCATGCATTCGTATGTATTTTTATTCTTCGTCTACAGTGGTTGATTGGGCTATTCATGTTCGCATTTCCATGTGCTAGTCTACAACAACGAGATAGATACAAGCCTCTTCATATCTTTTTCGGGGTCTTTATCTTTGGAGGTGCGTGTGCTACCGCCCTCATCGGCATCGAAGACAAGCTGATGTTGTCCATGTGAGTAGGCCTACAAGGAACACGAGGCTTTCGAGAAATCAACCGAAATCAATTTCAATAACCATGACCAGTGCAGTTTGAATTAGGAAACATTATAATGACATAATTATAACGTAATCGGAAAATGATGTCTGTGGGATTTTAGATATAGGCCTATACTTATGATATTCAAATTGTCCTTATTAGTTGATTTAATATCGAAAGTCTCTTCGATCTGGTCAGATTGTTAGATCTTATAAAAGTTCACCTATCACTGTAGAAATCTCTATACCCAATTCCACTGGTGGTTCAAAAGTTGCAAAACTTGGCGCGAAGGGACCGCCTACCCCCTGTGTAGGGGAGTTGACTTGTTCCTGGCTCCCTTTGTTGGTGTCTATGAACGCTGATGAATGCCAACTTTTCAATTGCACCATATTACAACATGAGAGGGCGCTGAAAGAAAGAAACAAAAAGGTTTTACTGTTTTTTTGCCCCCCCCCCCTATTTCAATGAAGTCAATGACATAATGTTGTTGTTGTTTGCTGCTCTAGCATAAATACAAAATAAATCTAGCGCGGGAAATTGTTTATATTATCTCTTCCGTCTCTGTAATAGACCCACGACGTATTCCTCGCGTCCACCAGAAGCCTACGTAGCCAACTTCTTTGGTTACGTCATACTTGCCCTGGCAGCTGTCGTGACCTTCATTGTGACCTTTGCCCCTTGGAAGAGACCTGAAGACGTTGCGTCAGAGTGGCAGCCTATTGTGACTTCTACTCCTGCAAGAGGCGTGAGCTTCCAAGAACAATCCGATTTGTAACAGGGCCTTTAAAAAATCACAAAGACCTTCGAGAAATCAACTCAAGGCCAATTTCAATATCCTATTATAATGTATATATCAAAGGAAACATGATCGGGTTATGTAATAGGTCATAGTAATATTCGTAGATGGGTGACGGACAAGGTTATTGAATTTCTTTCGATTTATTCTTTGAAAATTAATGTGAAAATGTAAACAAATAATCTTTAAACGTTTATACCGGCTAAAGGTTTTTTATTGCTTGTAGCGGGGAGGAGAAAGGGCATTTTTGTGAATTTCTATTCTTTATTGGAACCCTGATAACTAAAGATAACGTTCAGATATGACGCGGTAAAACAGTGGCGTGTTTTATAACACATAGCTATGTGAATACGCGGAAGTTGCAACACGTAAAGAAAAAACCGCGGCTATTTTTTTTTCGGCGGTTGACCGCGCCATATACGAAAAAGCCTTTACTGGAAATTCAATTATGTGGTAAGAGGATAGATGGCTTTACTTCTAATATAGGCTCTATACCCTCGTTCAGAGTACAGTAATAATAGCACAAATAAACAGAGAAATACTAATTTGAATCTATTTCAAGTTCAGGCTAAAATTTCGTTCATTCGTTTTGACTTCATAAATTCATAAATTCAATCAATGTAAGTGATGTAACAGAACAAATGAATAATGCATTGCTGATAGCATGATTGTAAATAGGATTAATATAATGTCGATTAGGTAAGACAATCGGGTGATAATTATCGGTGATGTTTTATTCATGATAAATGGAAGAGATATAAGAAGGGATAATGCAAGAGAATTTTTACAAATTTTTTAAAAAATGGGCCTAATATATCACATTAACCCTGTTTTAAGACATTTTTAAAGGGAAGGTCCACCCTGATATTAAGTTGGTTTTAATAGAAGTAGAAAAATGGGATGAACAGGTCAGTGAAAGTTTGAGCAAAGAGTTATCATTTAAAAATAAGAAAGGTTTGAATTATGCGAGCCACCGTCACCTCATAGGCCTCTAGCCGGTGGTCTCTTTTCAGTTGTTATCTAATCTAAAAGTATATACTGGAATGATAGGCAATTATTTAAAGGAGAATTAACCTCTCGACTATGAAGTATTATCATGACATAGAGAGTAAAACAACGTTTCATTTGATATAAAACGCATTGCTGTAGGCCAAATAATATCGTCTTGGAAGTATGATACAGAAACCCTACTTCGCCTTATTTACGACGTCGTCTGCTGCCCAAGGAAGCTGCCATTTTGTCGAAATTTCCCTTCAAAACTTCCGGGTTGTGACGTATCGCACGGAGAACTGATGTAGCACGGCGATATGCCTAGAAGCGCGCGTTATATGCAATACACGTCAAACATGGTGTACTCCCAAGTGAAAGAGGATGCAGTTCCGTCAATTTTTGCCAATAGACCGGTTCCAAAATCCCGTCAGTCAACAGAAAAGAGGATAGTTGAGATTGAGGCAAAAAAGGTATGTCATTCATATCGTAATTGAACGTCCGGCCATTTGTGTGCAATATTGTTACAAATTGCGGTGGTTATTGAAAAATCTTTGTTTTCATCGCGCGTGCTCGAGCTCGCTGCAGCGTGAGTGTAATGTGTATGTAGTTTACAGCAGAGAAACGTACGTACGCAATCCAACATACTAGTCTGTCGACTCCATGCAATACGTCACAGAACGGGCCGTGCGCAAACACACTGGCGACGTTCTGATAATTCTCAGAGCCGCGAAAGACGAAGGATTCTGAAGAAGAGTTACGTCCTCCCTTTCGTCAAATGTACAATGTTTTATACTTTTCAGATAATGTTTTAAATGGCCTACAAACTGAAGTTAACATGTAGTTTGAGATTAATTCCATTTTTAATGATTGATGTATACTGCACAAACAGTCAATGCTATCTTGATAGAGTGCTAGTTTTTCTCTCGCTCGTAAGAATTTAGATTCTGTAAAGGTAATAATTATTCGAACATAAATTACGTCTAACAAATCATTGTTTGTTTTATGATATTACTGTATTCGACTGTGGTATTTTGCTTTCAGCAGACATATTCATTGTAATTGTCACTTATATTCAAGTGTGTTGCTATCCTGAGATTTACGCTGAGGAAACAAATACATTTATTAAATATTCGGACTGCTCCTCGGACAATAACAACAAAATCATCATCAATCATTTACAGGACCTCTGGCGATTCTTACTATATATCTTCAACTGGTCTATATTTCTGTACATGTATTACAAATAGGTCTTACATTCTCTTGGTTAAGTTTCGATATAGGTCTTAATTGAAAAATCTTGAATTAAAACAAATAATTGAGTCATCTTCATCAATGAAATGCATCAATCAAACTATTGCCTATAAGATAAGTGACGCATGACAGAATCAGACTATGCGTCAGGCTAACTATGACATGTAGAATCAATTACAAAATATTTTTAGTGTCAATTCTTAATGATTTACATTCTGCATAGTATATTGAGTATATTAGTCGGGGATGTTTCATCATCTAAAATTGATTTCGATCTTAAAAATCAATGTTAAGGCTCAATCAATTTTAGCTTAAAACTGATGCTTGTGAGCAGTTTCATCAAATCAATTTCAAGCTAAACTATCACTTTTAGGCCCTTAAAATTGATCCGATAAAATAACAGATCAATTTTAAAGGCTTGATGAAATACCCTCGAGATCTAGGTTGACACGAGTCTTGTTGCCAAGACTTCAAATAACCCGTTTCGACTGGATCACAAAAGACATACGAAATCGATATGAGTGGACAAGTTACGCCTTCTTATCTAAACAAAGACACACAAAAACAAAACAAAACAGCACTGATTTGCCACAATCAGGGTCTGATCTCACTTCGATTTTGCAGCCGTATGGTATGGAGATTGTTTTTCAAAATATAAAAATTTGTCTTTCTTTTTTTCTATTTTTTCCCCATTCTTTTTTGATCGAAGACAGTTTTAACGAATCAGAGGGCTAGATTGAGCCGTCCCTTGATCAGCGGATGACACCTATCGAAGATCAATCCATTTCGTGAAGAAAAAAAAAATCGATATCTTATTAGCTATATTTATGTAGCGCGCGTATCCTTCACAGGGGGTGCTAAAGGCGCTATTATTACCCTAGCTGCCCTAAGGCGCTTAAAGTATTCAAGGAATAAATTCCTACACCATTTACTACACCTGGGTGGACATTAGTGCCACGGCGGGACTCGAACCGCGAAACCGCGAACCATGTGATCTTCAATCCGGTCACTTATCAACTATACCACAACACTTCTATAAAAATTAAAATTAAAAAAAAATTACTAAATAAAGAGGACCTTTAAAAGATGTTTAGATTACAATCTTCGATTGCGGAATTGCTTAATCTAGCTCTCTGCTTGGCCAAAACTTTCATCGACCGAAAAAAAGGAAAATCATTCATGACATACATGCCATAAAAACGGGGCAATCACAGATGTCTTATATTACTAATTGTTGTTTTTTGTTTGTTTCAAGTCGTATAGCAGTTTTTGGGGGAATTTTTACGCAGAATGTTTGAAAATCATAATCATTTCGTGCAAAGTGTCAAATGATATGCGGAATATATCAAACAAAGGAACAAAATAGTCATGGAAGATCGTGGTGTATGTAGAAAAGAAACAGCTCATACTTTATTCTTGTTCAAGACGTAACACACATAACACATGAAAATTATCTCGAAGCATATATTAAATGACATTATTCTACACAAGTAAAAGTGGCATGTACAATGTATTTTAGAAAGCGGGTCAACTTAAACCTGGCTTATAATGTAGTCTACTGAAATAGAGAGCCTAAAGTGTCAAGCTTAACGTTCCATTTTAAAAGAAAGTGTAACAGAATCGATATAATACAATAAGAAAATCAACCTTGGTTCAATTTGATCATGATGACTGTATTTTTCTTTGATCATAGTTACGAGGTAATGTAATGTTGTGGGTGGATAGGTTGACATTTGACCCTCCATAAAGAGGACTGAAGAAACTGGCCTTAATATAGTCTGAATTTATGACAACCGTCCATGTGATTTAGAAAGAAAACAGTGCCATTGCTAAATTTCATATACAATGCAATGATACCCGATATTATATTAACACTACACAAGAGGATAGGGAGTACGGCATCACAGGCTTACATGCAGTATTATACATTGCGCCCTGCATGCCTAAACCAATCAGTTTAAAAGACATAACAGATTTATTCCAATGTAAACTAGTTATGGCACAACATCAAAATACTTTTGACGAGCCAAAATTTACTGCTAAAAGTAACTGCTCTCGTTGATGGTACTTGCTACTATTGGATTTCTCAGGGCTTAGCTATAGAGGAGGGTTAGGAGTGACAATGTTTATATTGTTAATGTTTTGCAAGTATAAAATAAAGACGTCCTTCTTCGCGGGAGCGTTTTCAATAAAAAGACAATGGAATCATCATCTTTGCAAGTCTAAGGACCTGTCTTTGCAATTGTTGGCACATTCAAGAGAGTGAGAGAGAGATAGAGAAAGAGAGAGAGAGAGGGAGGGGGAGTAAATGGAATTATCCCACAACTTCCTATTCAAAATGGTGGAGCGACGTACCTTCTTCTTTTGCTATTATTATCACTACTACTATACTACTACTATTATTACTACTACTACTACTACTACTACTACTACTACTACTACTACTACTACTACTACTTCTACTACTATTAATACTACTGCTGCTGTTGCTGCTGCTACTACTACTACTAATACTACATACTATTGCTATTGTCATTATACAACATTGTAAAAGAATTGATTTCCTGTTGCTACTTTTAAAGCTGCAATTATTATTTAGACTTCTGCAAAAACTTTGCTACGCTCATTTTTTCAATTTCATGCAAGTAATATTATACAATATCATAATTGATCACATCTCTCCAAAAATACATCAACTTGAAAAAAAAACATAGGCAGTATGGCACTACTACCTATACCACACAAACATATATATTACGCTATTACTGCTACTGATGCGGGTGCTGCTACTATTACTACTTCTTATACTACTGTACTTAATTGTACATAATTATACTACTATACTACTATTACTACTGCGGCGGGTTATGTACCAACATTGCTGTATAACATTTTCAGGTAGATTAAGACACGACATACTAACGGAAAATACTTTAAAATGATATGTATCAAAAGTAGAAAAAATCAATGATTTATAATATTTATGATAATATATCCACGCTTTTTTGGAATAAGCCAATAATTGAAAGCACAAATTTCGCACGTTAATACATTGAATAATAAACTGAACAAGTTAATCGTATATAAATAAGATTAAGGCATTAAGATACGATAATTTTTTCATAATTACAAAGCTAATCGCTAATTTTTAATACACAGAGATAAATATAAAAAATTGATACACATATCATCGAAAATCAACATTGAAATATCAAGAATCACATTGCTGTATCAACATAACACGTTTAAATTGAAAGTTACTAAAAATACATCATTTTGTTTCTCAAATTGTTCTATATGCTATATACAATGTCAAATAAGGAGAGATATTGATAGGAAAATATATCTTCATACACAACGTCGGTGAAATGAATGATTGAAAGAGACGAGTTCGGCTTTTACTGAGTTATTGAGGTATACAGAGAGAAAAATTGAGAAAGTTTGAAAGAGAGAAAAGAGGGTGAAAATAATGAAAAGAGAAAGAGAAATAGACTTGTTGAAGGGGAATTCATGATAATCAATTAAAATTCAATTAATCATCTTATTCATATGTTTTTTTTTCCGTATCCGCGTCAGTATTTTACAACTGTCCCTATGCCTGAGTCACACCTTTGCGTATTTGGCTTGCGTATTGCTGCGTATTTATGGCGAGCCGTTTTAACATTTATTCCTATTTATTGATATCAAGAAATGAGTTCTTGATATCAAGAAATAGGAATAAATGTTAAAACGGCTCGCCATAAATACGCAGCAATACGCAAGCCAAATACGCAAAGGTGTGACTCAGGCATAATATTGGAATCCGGCCGCCTCTCACGATGCAATAGACCGATTTACTACAATAGTCAAATGTGTGACTGTTTCTTTCTTGGGGACTTAGTGACGAGTTATTACAGTAATCTGATTATTCTGATATCAATGAATTAATTAAAATACTAGGAATCCAGTCTGCACACATTATTTGTTGCTATATCGGGCAAGCTTTCGGGTTTTCAAGAACATCCTTTGTTTAAAAAGTATGCATGAAATTTAAATATGTTAGCAAACCGGTCTATTGTGACTGATATTACTTTCCGTAACCTAGATTTCATGCTAGAATATCTTGTCTACCATCTAAATGTCTCAAGAAGTTCTTCCTTTTTTCCTTTTTGCTGTCATATCATATCATGTCATGCCACAACCTTTTCCGACAACCTGAGTATTAAAAAGCCTGAGTGAATTAGGACGATTTGTTCTTGTTTAATGATAAAACTAATGACATGATACCAATAGGAATGAGAAAAGTGAAGTTTTGTATTAAACCCTGCATCTTCAGATGGAATAGATATGAGCTAATGATACAATTTTTCTCACTGTGCAAGTTTATTTTGATAGACTTGTACCAAAAAGAAGGGTTGATCTTAAAAGATGGCTATATTCACTGCAGACAAAGAACAGATGTACCGGAGTACTACTACACTCATTTGACCTGAAATCAGAGGCCCGTTTCATAAAAATTGTTGTCTATAGCAACTGCTAAATTCATATGACAAATTTGCTCTCAGCCAATCAGATGCCAAGATTTCAGTAGCTTTTAACAGTAGCTTGTAACAGTAGCTTGTAACTTGTTATTGATATCAAGTTTTATGAAACAGGGCCCTGAGCTACGTCGTAGCATATAGAGATGTGAGTTGGTCTAGCGGTACGGGCAGCTCGCTTGCCTACAGACTGACCATGAGGGACCTCGGTTCGAAACTGAGTAACGTCTCCCGGATGGTGGCGTTAAATGATAAGATTTGACATATACAAGTCTGTAACAAAAAAACTCACTTATACAAACGTAAAGAACTGCAACCAGAGTTGCATCACACGAAGCTGACCTCATCCAACAATACAAATAACACTATCATTATAAGCTCTGGTAGGTCGGTTGTGTGTCAGCAAAGATTCACAAAACTTTTCCTTCAATAGGTTTAACACCGTATGGTTACCTTTCCCAAGAAAATAGAAGTAAATAACCTTTATTTTAGGGTCAAAAGGTATGAAAAATTGAATGAGGCTGTGACAAGCAGGTGCCGTTTAACTGCGTGCTTTATTACCGCATCGCCATAGATAAAGAGCTGCCATCAGAGACAAAAGATGAAGTGATATTAAGTAACCTGGTGGGATCCGTACCTTGTATCTTCCAACTACGATCTTCACTGCTGGCCAAATGTTTTTCAGGACTTCGTTGGCGGGAAGGTTATGTTCAAATAATTGTCTCCGTTCTTGCCTGGACAGAATGAAATGTGATGTACATCAGAGCAAATAATTTATATGCAATGAAGAACATAATTATTGTCCATACAAATACAATAATCATAGGCTTTTCATTGAAAGTGTGCTTGAACAATAATATGTATTGTAGTTAAGTAATCTTGGAGAGCTGTATGTAAAACGCATAGAGCAGTTTTAATTGATTATGCGCTATATAAGTGACAGTTTAGTATTATCATTATTGTTATAAACGGTAGTATATTGTGAGCAATATAATGCGTGATTCATTACATGGGCTCGGTTTTTTCTGAATGAAACAAGATTTGATTCATTTCTTAATAAGAAATAATCTACACTTGAATAGCTTTTGGAGCCTGTCAAGACATAAGAACAAAATTAATGAAGTAGACATTATGAAATTTCAATGACACCGTAGAATATACCAAATTATTAGGTCCATTTACACATCCCAAACACCATATTGAAAAATCTTCGAGTTGGGGGGACTGCTATTAACATGACATTTGTGAGCAAAAACCTGAATCGTACCGAAGTTTCAAGAGCGGGCATTAATTTGCATTGCAGAAATTGGTGAAACTTCGGCAGGCGTTTAAAAAAACGCGCTTCAGAGGTGGATTTTTCTGTTTTATTGTTTGCCGGTAGTAGCTATGCAACTTGACTATTTTTTATCGCAGATTTAATGCAGCCATTGTGACATAAATGAAGATAAAATATGTTAAGCCAGTTTCATGCGAGACGCTTTGCCTGATGTAGGACGGCGTAAATGATTTAAGCAGTCCGGCTTTGACTCGTTGACAGTATGAGCATGATGATGGGATACATCGCACAGAAGCGATTGCAAATGAAGAGTGATAAGATGTTTGTAGTAATCAGTGTTTGTACTGATTATCTTTACAGGCTTGATTAGCGTACCTAATAACGTAATCGAAATGAAGATGTGTGTGCAATAGACCATTTTTGTAATGTAATAACATTTAATGCATAAATCTTTGTTAAGTGCCTCGTTACAAATTATTTCATTCACCTGTTATGCATAATTGTATTTCAATAGTCAGAACGCAAATTGCATACATTAATTGTTGCTAGGTAGGACAAACATTATGGCCTGTCTCACCTAATAAAACGTAATGTATGCAATTTGCATTCTGGTGAATGAAATAATTTGTAACGAGACACTTAACAAAGATTTGTGCATTAGATTTGATTACATTACGAAACTGACCTAATGGCATTCGCAAGTTTTGTGTTACTGTCTTACCTTTCCATCTCCGGCTCTGGCTGGTTTATGAGTGTGCATATCTATCAGTATTTTCTTCTGCCTAAATGAAATAAAAATGATTAAGTGAGAACCTCATTATTCATTATACCCGAGTATTAATAAACTAATTAAATATTTGTAATTGGCTGCGGTTGACCTACGTTTTCACTTCATTTACGAAGGCTAATTGACGAGTACAGAAGGTAAATAGCACACTGACTAGGTCTCAAACCCTTGAAACAAAGTTTCCAAGAAACTGCTCTGATGTCGACAGAGTTTTAGTCTGTCACCTTTGTACACATGATTTTCTAATGTCCTCGTTGACTTTACCTAGGACTGTTTTTTAATTGTAAGAAGGAATTCCTCGTTTTATATATATATATATATATATATATATGTCCAGAAGGTCGTTCATATCATTATGCCACTAATAAATTAATGATTGATTAAAAATTATTAAATTCATCGGCCAATATACTGGTAATCCACAGACTGTTTACATGTGAGCTTAGATTACCAATGCATACATCGTTTACAATTATTGAAAATCTTTCTTAAAAATCATATTTGAATTGAAGAAATCGTTTACCCTTTGTTCTTGCCTTGCATACGACCCCCTGGTTGACCACCGCCGTGATGATTATGGTGTTTAGGTTTCTGATGATGATGATGTTGGGGAGGATGATGATGACGGTCGCCTGGTGGGTGACTAGATGGGGTACCCATTGACGACGAGTGGGCTTCTAGCTCACCAGCTTTATACGGTGACCTGCCCCCACCGAACTTTGCTAGTCGCTTCTTTTGCCCTTCGGTAGGTTGGAACATCCTACCAAAAGAGAAAATTGAAACCCAATGAAAGATGATTTTACTAATGACACACAGGATTGTTTTTTATGAGGTCACAAAAGGATCTGTGACTTAGCACTCATGCCCTCGGATGTAGTCATTTTGAAATTAAAAGATGTGTAAGATTACAAGAAATAGTGTCGTAAAACCATGAAGCTAAATTATTTGGCGTCACAAAGTTATCGCAAAACTTTTGGATGGCATCTATTTATTAGGATTAACGATGAACTCCATTTGTGAAATCTTTTAGAATATCACTGATCCGTTGACGTAAAACAAAATGAAATATACAGATGAATCGTTTAGAGAGTAATCATTACTAGAAAATTCAACCAATTAGTGATTATCTTTGCAAATTGTCCAATCTATCTATGTATAAAATAGCATGAGAAAGGAAGAATATATATACTTACGAGAAAAGTTTCACCTGCTGCATTCGCCTGGGAAAGAAAATCGAGAAGAAAGAATAAAAGAATACCCGAAACAAAATTTCAGATAATTGCGGTATATGAAACCATCGTGACGAACCACAGAAAATTTCGTTTGTCTAGTTTAATTCCGTATTGAAATATTCAGAAAGATAATTATAGCAAAATGTGTGCCTTTACTTTATAAAGGCAGTTTTATAATGTGTTTTGTATTAGCAACGGGGTGAATCGATATGTACTTTATATATTTTATTTCAAAACGAGATTTTAGTTTTGGAATATTAATGTATTTTTATAAGATGTGATATTTACAAGTAATGGTAATAATGATCATCTTACCTCGCTTGGTTGTTCTTTCTTGCTCTCCTGTATTCAACGTAAGAAATGAAATAATATATCTCATAAAAATGATAGTATCTGTAAATATTGTTAAGTATTTTCTACAAGCGTCATCATAATATTAGAATGGAGGTTACTGGACCAACTCTGACAACAGGTAATAATTTATTCCATGAAGCCCCTACCTCCCCCAAAACAATTTTTGTTTTTGTTTTACCGCCTTTATTTTTAATTTAAAATTATTTTATTTCATGCAACTTACAGGGAATTATCCAATGGTGATAGGGGGTCACTTTTTAAGTTACAGAACTAGGGATAGTTTTATTGGGAGTAGTTGTCCGGGGGTTAGTTGTCCTGACATGAATGTACTTACTTGAAACCTATTGAGGTTGCCCCGAAGATGATTGCCACAACAAAGATGATTGCCAGGGACCCACCGATGATAGCACTCGTTAAGACACGGACTTCGACTTCATCAGCGGTATCATCTAAAATGAAACGATGACGTCAAGATATACTTACTTACAACTCACACACCTCATCTCTCCCCCGCCCCTCCCCCTTTCTCTCTCTATATTACCGCTCCTTCTCCTCTCTCTGTCTCTCTCTCTCTCTCTCACACACACTCTCTCTCCCCCCTCTCTCATATATATATATATATATATATATATATATATACACACACATGTGTATTTGTATATATAGATATCCTTCTCATTTCTTTATATTTTTGTTTATCTCTCTCTCTCTCTCTTTCTCTCTCTCTCATCCTCTCTTAAATATTTTCTATTATGCTGCGAAATCCCCTCTTTCCTCTTTTTTAAAGTTATCATTCTCTGTTCACCTGCATTCACAATGTTTAAAATAATGCAAGAACGTGACGTCTGTATGTAATTAATCATATTGACGTCACGGCATTCAATATTATTGATCGTTTGTATCTCTTTCTTCTTTTCAACTAATGCCCCCTCCCAAAGTTTTAATGTTTCAAGTAATAGCATTTCCTGAATTCAAAATGTGACACTGTTGCCTATATAAACAGATTTTAATCGGTAAATAATTAGGCCAAGTCATTTTCATTTAAAAATCCAGCACATACATACTGCTATCAGTGGGTGGAGCTTCGGGATTCCTTGAGACGTCACTTGTAACAAATACAGACTTAGGTATGCAGATCATCCCTTCCCGAGTTGAATTCCGCACAGCGCAAGAGGGACCACTCCATCCACAAAAGCACACACAATCCCCTGTGATAGCACAAATCTACAAGACGATTAGAGAGGAAAAAAGTATGAAGATGAGCAAATGAATGAACATACATTGCATAAAATGTTTTTAAAAACGTGTGGATTTAGGGGCACAAACGGTCCACGCACCCTCCGCGTTTAAAACCCCAAATAGCATTCCTACAAAATTGAAAGAAAATATGCCCCTCCTACTGTGCATTTTACTTCCCCCTATTTTTTTTTAGACCAAGGCACTTGAGAAATGTGATAACATAATTTTGGCAGTATAGAAAATGAAGAAAAAAAAAATCAATTCTATTCTCTGTCAAGATTGTTTAGTGCTCGTCTCGAAAACTGGATGAACCAATGGCACATATCCACCCCCTCCGTCTTGGGAGGAATCCCACTGCCTCTTATCATTGCCATTTTAAGCATAATTTATGCCACAGCGAAGTGCATGAAGCTGACACTGACGTTATAAACACAAACAGAGGCTTTGGCTATGCATGTAAAGCTTTATCACTCCTCTTCCAATTTAATTTTTTTTTAAATCGAGAGTGGCCAGTGAAAACTTACTCCATTCCCTGAACAGGTCTTCCTTGAGATTCCCATGGGACAAGACGGCCTATCAACCGGGACACACTCGCCTTGTCTACAGCTCTGCCCTTTCCCACAGGCAGTCCCTTCAGGCACGGCGCCTCGGTTTGTTCCGTCTGATAAGGCGATGCTCACCACTCTGTATTTTTTCAAAGACAAAGTGGAGAGAGCATTTTTTTATTTCAGTAATACAATGAATAACTCATTTGCACAATTTTGAAACTATCAAAATTATCCTTTTGACAGCTCTTGCCTTTCTTCACACAAACACGCACAAACACACACACAAACGCACGCACGCATCCACAAGCACACCCACACAAGCACCCACACGCACATCCTTCGACACATTGATGACCGTACGCTCACCAACGCACGTGAGCACCCGTATATATACAATATATTGCCTTGAGAAACTCTAGTAAAATCTTTGGACTCGAGGTAACTGTAATAATTCTTTATCCTGAGGGGCGCATCCCCGAAGGAAATGCATCCTTTGTAGTGAGTGAGATCCCATGGGTATAGATTAAAATCTTACATCAATCGTTCACCTTTGAAAAAGGAATTGAAGTGCATTATGTAAAGTAAAATTCACACGCCTGAGGCTGCCATCAAGTTAAAGCTTTACCGGGTAGCTTAAAATGGCGGTCTCCTGCATTTTTCAAATTTGAAATGATTTGTCAACTATTTTTTTTTAAAGGTATAATCTTTTAATTGATTTATATTGTGATATCATTATGTATTTTGACTTTGCGCATATATTATATGTACCTAGTTTGTATATTACTTTTTTATTTTGTTGAAAAATGCAGTAAATAAAAATCAAATGAACATACATTGAAAAAAGACAGAACTTCGAACGCTGATTTCTGCCAAACAAGTCGATTGGCTCTCAAGGTTAAAATAGTAAAATCTATCTTTCTCTGATGTCATAGATGAGATAAACAGTGGCATGATCTTCTAGTAAAAATATGTTTGGACACGTCGAGTGATCTTGACCAATCCATAAATGAAAATGAATTATCCGTGAGGGATATGAACATTGTTCAAGAACTTACTTGCATTGGAGATCGTTCGTAGCCCAGTTTGCCAACTCCGTGAGAGAAAGAGCTTGCAATGACGTCATGTCTACATCTGTGACGTCACATGTGAGAAACCCGCATCTAGCATCCCTAGAATGAGTAAAATGATAAAATTCAAACTTTTAAAAATGATATTAGAATATCTAGGTCATAATCCATTACATACTTATTTTGCGATAACAATCTTTCAAATTATAACACATAATGTCATGTAGATGATTGTTAAGACAGAAATTTGCTGTACCGTTGCTCCAAGTCGTATAGTGTTACGAGCTCCATTTGAATAAAATAAAGAGCTCCTTCAACCACGTCAAGTTAAGGAAAAATGCAAATATATAAAAAAAAAACTTTCGATGGATAAAGAAGATAAAAAAAGAAGCCGAAAAAATCATTGTATCGCAAGGCTTCATTCGAATCATTGGTCATCGCGTTGCGTCGGGTGGTCGCATTACCCGACCTTTTATGAAAACATGCCCCTTTATTCACGAAAAGTCAGGTGTAATGTTTGTGAAATAAACCCCTCCCTTCTTCAAGTGGTTTGGTCCAATATACCCGACGCTTTGTGAAAACCCTACGGAAAATCTACATCTACGAAAGGTCGCGTCCCTAACGCGCATCTTCACATGATCTTCCTTTTTCGTTTCACGAAACGTCGTGTAACGTGACCACCCGACCGGACGCGATAACTCGATGATTCGAAGTAAGCCGTATCGCAATGGAATATATCATTTCTTGGGTATGATCATTAACCTTTCAAGTGCCGTAGCTGGTTTGAAAGGCCCCCGTGTCAATATTAGATGTAATATTTAAACGAAAAAAATGCCTTTGCTTCATCCAATCGCCACTTGTGTTTTACTATTGTTGCTTTAACTCTCTGATTTTTTAACTTCTAGCTCTGTTGGAAAATACATAGGCAGAACTACGTTAAAGATTTGTTTGTATATTGAAAGAAAGTGATGAAATTCAACATTCTTCTGCTATTATGTTTTTAATGCTTCTTTCCCTTAAAAAATCTTGGCGTCAAATAACCTATACCGTAAATAGAGGCGCAGGGGTTGTGCTAAAAATTGCTGCTTTATATTTCGGTCATGCTTCTGATACACAAAATGTGGGCTTTTGTCGGAAATGTTGAAAGCATACCAAATCCTTAATGAAATTGTCAGAATATCTGTTCCTTTCAATACTCTTGGATACTAATACAAGTTCTACCTTGTTACATAACAAATTAATTACCTGTAATTAGGCGTACTTTCAAGCATTTCTGCCGTGATGTTGGGCAAGCATGTGTCCCCAGCTAGCCTGCTACCTGTATAACGGTAAAACATATAGTGAACTGTCCATTTTGCATACAAAATTAGCCCTTTCGGAAACAAGGAAATAATGACTTGTTTTAAGTGTTTAATTCATACTATTCTCAAAGAGTGTTGCTTAAAGGTACTATGTCCCATTTGCAGGCCCAAAATATGAAAAGGTTAAATTCCAACGGCATTTGAAAGACAATACTAATTTAGAACTTCCCTAAAAAAGGGGGCTTGAAAATGTCTTTAAGTGGGAAAATAATGACTATTAGTTGTCAAATCGACTTAGGAGCTATAGAGCCAGTAAGTAATAGTCTGATTTTTCAGACCATTGTACCGAATGGTCGTACGTTTTATGCTGCGCAAAGATTCAATCAGTTTAATTTTGGCCATTACAAGAAGTGGGTTATTGATGTAGACAAATGCTCATGTACCCTTTACAGCTCATTTTATGTATGTTATTACCAAAGATGAAAAAGCCAGTCAGTCACTCAATAGTGTCTGACAGTGAAGTCTAGCAAGTAAACAGGTTTCCTTGCATAATTTGAATATTAGGACACTGCTAACGTTTAAATTTCACAGAAAGGACATACATGACATATTCATAATTCCTGCAAAGTTCTACAGAATTTGATGTTGGCTGCAAAAGGGACATAGTATCTTTAATATATTCATCATAAAATCATAATCATTTTACTATTAAGAAGCAAAAAAGACTTAATCAGTGACTGTAGGGGGGGAAAGCACATATACACATCTTTAAAGAAGAAAAAAACATGATTCTTGTCATATTGAAATAATTATAATGAAACAAAATAAATTATGGTACCATAATAATTCACAATATTTCCACTAGTGTAAGAATTATCAATGAGAAAATGATACTTCACACACAAACATTATAATAGCATCTTTCAGTTTTACTAAAAGTTTACATTATAAGAAGTCGCAAAGTCTTTTTTAGTGTAATCTGATTTCCAGGGGGAATATGTATTCTTTTTTGTGTGTAAGCAGATATTTCTGCCTTTATTTAAAGATCAAATAGAAAATATTAAAACAACAAAGTATATAATATAATTGATTTACACAAAATGTGACAACTGAAATACATAAAATACGTAGATATAATTGAAAACCTGAAAGTATGGAGGTAATTCAAAGAATCAAAATAATCTTTCATGTAAGGGAAGTTTTCGGGAATGACTTACTTTCACCCCATAAATGAGAGCATTGATCCTGCATTGTTGAACAAACTCCAGCATGGCACACCCCCTGGTAAACATTATCATAAAAACAATTAATGAAAACAATGTCATTTTACGCTTCTCGGGAGAGGAGGGGGGTGGTCTCCCTATATCACCCTGTATATCTATGATGCATGGTTTATTTTGTCAGAGATAGAGGGTTTAGGTTAAGGTAAGGGTTAGGGGGAGGCTTCCAATAAGGTTTTAGGTTAGGTTTAGGCCAAAGGATAAGTACAGTTTGGGGTTTAGGAATGAAATTAAGAATTCGGTAAGAAATTCAAATTGAGAGGATATCATAATACATGTACCTGTGATAAATCGGTAAATGCACTGTACAGGGGTTAATATCAGGATAGAAGTTACTCTACACCTTTCTAAGTTTCATGTGAATGGATCCATTAAGTCAGAGGGAAAAAAACATCTAATGTGTATAACCTTGAGTTGATATTCTTCAAGGATATATTCATATGTTGTTTGATAAATGATAATGCTATGGAAACGTGCAATTATGAGACTGTAATTCAAGTCAAGATTAATGAGTTAACAGCTTTTTTCTCCCACCATGCTGTCTATAGACTACCGAAGTACTAACGTCATATTAACCCGTCATCCAGGTTACTGGTTATAAACAACAGAGATTGTGCACTAAGGTTCACTGCAAAAAAATTTCAAGCAACTGGCTTGAGCAGGGCAAATCCAGTGTTTGGGGCTGGCGTGATCACCACACCATTGTTTAGCACAAAATTGTTTGGAACCAGCAACCTTGACAACTTGGCCATTAATATGGCGTCATACTTCGGCGGGTACTCTATAATTTCTTATATGCATACATTTAAGAAAGAAAAAAGAGAAGGCAGTGTGTGCTGTTGAGTATAAAATATGTATATAATGTACATATCGCAGGCTGTAAGTAAAGAGAATATGCAGTACACATACATACCGCAAAAACACATGGACGCGATAACATCTGATATGTTAGTACCAGCCATGTGCGCGTAAAGAGTGTAAAGTTTAACAATGAATGTAGGTTGACATTTTGCAAATTCAAAACTTAATGCCTCATTCAATACATTTGGGGGTAAAAAGTATCAGTATTCTGATCTTAAAAATGTATATTCTTTTTTGCTCATATTCGTACATGCTTGTTAAGAATTGCAATTTGCACAGCTGAACTTTTAGCATATTTTTCGTTCCTTAAAGTCTTAAAGTCATGTAAGAATAGTTTGACTCATCAAATATTTGTAATACTTGCAAGCCAACCACAAGAATGAGAGTGTTTGGGGTTAAAATTAAAATGTTAAGAATTAAGATTTCTCCCCATCAATTACATTGTTTTGTGATATAACAAATGACAACTTGATCAAGTTAAACTAGTTATCGTTTTTTCACAAAGTTTGCTGGTATCTTTATACACTTTATGTTAGCTTTTGCTAGTTTTATGTAGTGTACGTGTTATACAAGAACCGGAAGCACATATAGAAACGCAAGACTTTGCTAATTTTATATTTAGGATTTGAGATCAAGAAATTGTAGTTACCTTTTTCTTACATGGAGTCCCATCGTGAAGCACTACGTTTTCAGGGCACTTGAGGTAGAAAATTAACAAACGTGAAATGAATACAGTAAATATTTGGGTTTCTTATTTCTCTTTAATGTAAAATCATTGTAAAAGCATTACCTATGGAAATCACTTTGAGCTTTCGTTTGAAGGTTTTTTGTTCTCACATTCAATTTGATATTTAGGATTACATGCTGCTCCAAAAGTTTCTGGATATCACTTTAAATGAAATATTCCATCTTTATGTAGATTAATTTATGCCGAACAGCTGTACACTGCGCTGGAAAGAGCCGAAGAACAATATTTGTGTCAAATGATTTTCCTTTTTGTGCATGACCAATTTATTGAGAATATGAATATTCATCTTCAAACGAGTAATATCTGTCGTTTAAAATACTGGTTGATGAAATCACAATCAATTAACACTGATTAACCTGAATAATAGTTGCATTTTAAAGAATCAAGGCAGATAATCAATTGAGAAGCTATTACGACTCACGTTCCCGGATGTACCCGAGCAATATTCAGGAATGTCGCATGATCCTTGGCGCTCTCTACAGATGGAACCAGCCATTAATAGCTAAACATATGAACAGATAAAGGAATAAATAATGTACCAAGATTCGATTTAAAAAAGTTACATTTCTATATCCATTACGACTATAAGAAGCAAACCCTTTAGAATTACCACGAAAAATTTGGAACAAGACAACTAGATTAATGTTTCTCTGCAAGTATACATTATGTAAGTTAAAAGGCATTTTACAAAACGCAATAGGAAAGATAGAAAAAATGCTATAAAGATAACGTGTTATTTTAAGACACTAAACCATCAATTTTGCCTGAAACTTTCAAAGTCGGGCCATGTTTTTTTTTTAAAGCTTTACAAGAATATATTCAAAATGCAACCACTTACTACATCTTTTAATACAAGACATCAGTAAACTTTCCAACAAGCAAACATGAAAGAGATATCAGAATGTCAAATATTTAATATTGCTTTGATGGTTTGTTTTACCTGACTGCTAAAAAGACATGCGTATGTTTACAAGTAGGCCTAAGCAATGAGGGGACAGAAAGCTAAAAGTCGTCTCCAAGGGACTTTGGTAATGAGGATTAATGCCTTACCAGAGGGCACTAGTGCATCGACTTGGTTTCGAATGTTTCTATCATCACTAACTGCTTGAATTTCTAAATTGCGCTCGAAAAAAAATGTCTTACCTGACATTGTCTATTGCAACATCTTCCTCCTGCACACTCAGCGCCTTCCACTAGAACACAGTCTTGACAGCAGGTCGAACACGCCTTTAAAAACCAGATAAATAGATTTTGTCAAAACACTTTTCACTATACATTATAAATATAAACAATTCTCTTTATATCTGCCATTGGCTACAAATAATGTCATAAAATTACTATCTGATTGATTTGAAAGGAAGTACGTTTTAAAAAATAGATTAAGCAAAGTTTTAATATCTTCAAGAAAATGTCCTCCTCTTCAATCTCTGATTCATTTTTTTGTGTTCTCCAAACATTCTATAACAGATTTAACTGGACGGATTTGGTTTTAAATATCGTTAACCTTTTACAACCCACTCATTTTTTTTAAATACGTAATATCGGAAAAAAAACATTTTTTAATCAACCTCAGGAACTTAATTTCAATACGATTGTGCCTATATAATTAAATGTGCAAACATGACAACGAGGTATTACATAATCCGAATATGATTTATCTATGCAATACCAAGGGAATTGAAATTACTATCAACTTTATAATTTCAGCCTTTGTTTTCTTTTAATGTAAATTCATTAACGAATTATCGTAAATTCTTCAATTTAATCGTTTCCGTTTTATAAAGGAAAATGAAATGAAATTATTGATATCTATATCTTCTTACCGTATCATTGACGCAGTCACATTCCTCTCCAGTTTCGACTATTCCATTGCCACACAGGGGTGCTTCTATCAGCTCTCGAAATTAAGGTAAGAAAATCGTGTTATAATGGTGTTCAAAATGTTAGATATGACTGAAAACAGTTCCTATGAATCGGGAGGAGAGCAATGTGAAAATAATTATGTATATATTTATCACTGTAAAAAAATAATAACCGTATGAGGCACAATTTTATTATCCTTTTCTTCCTCTCCTTATCTATACCATGGTCTCCGTAGAAGCAATATTGCAGAGGACACTTGTCAATACCCTTGATTTTGGCATTAAACTCTCCAAACTTTATTAATCTCAAGAACACTATAGATTTGATCATGTGAATAGCTATATATTTGAACTACGCCACCTTGCGACAATTTTTCAAAGAATAAACCTCTTGTCAACAAACAGGTAGTTCGGCACACAACTAAAGACATGACATGAATGATGATAGTACGATGAACAAATAAGAAACAAAACCTTGATACTTTCTTCCTCATGTATTGTAGAACTTACCCCCCTCTCCCTCTCCCTCTCTCTCTCTGTCTGTCTCTCTCTCTCTCTCTCTCTCTCTCTCTCTCTCTCCTTCCTTCATTTTCTTCCTTCTTAGATCTCTTTCCCTCTTTTATCTTTTCTCTTACCTCGGTATTTCTTGGTGGAGTGTCAAGACACCAAAATTGTCCTCTATTGTAGGCAGCTTGGAATGCTTGATCACTACAGTCTGAGAACCCGGGAGTTACACTAAAATAACATAGAATGATGATCGGGGCATCAATGTAAGTGAAGCACCATCGACGTTAGTGTTGAATATTGAAATTGTAAATGAAGAGTTTGTGTATTATATATAGTACGCTCAAGTTTTATAATCACAAAATACTTTTTGAAGAAATGGTGAGTGTGTTCTATCTCCATAATCATGCTTATCTAAGATATGTAACCTCTTTTAATACTTAATCGACCTAAACCATGTATATCAACCTTACCTTTAATCTTATTATTTAAAAAAATAGTAAATTAGTTTGTTCCTGTTACGTTCATGCTCTTTTTATCCCATTTCACCTGAACTGATAAAAATTGATATCATACGAATTTGTGTATTTTCTCACCTAATTGTAGACTCGTTCATGAGACAACTATGGTTTTCACACTGACAGGCATCTAGACAAAAAATAAAGAAAACTTTGAGAAACTCTGATCTCTATTTTGGAAGATGTTACATGTTAGTCACAAACTCATACCCAATTAGGATGCAACTTTAAACGAGGGGAAAAGAGAACGTAATTCTGATTAATTGATGCCGTATAGTTGCAACTTTGCTTCTCGAACCCTGTGTCTCTAATGGGCGCATCGTTGAAGCATTAATATAAAGGAGGGCTTTGGATCAGACTGAATTCGACTACAAATTTACAAAAAAGGGCTGTCTCACCTCTACCCGATCTTTACAGTAGTAGTAGTAGTAGTAGTAATAGTAGTAGTAGTAGTAGTAGTAGTAGTAGCAGTAGTAGCAGTAGTAGTAGTAGTAGTAGTAGTAGTAGAGTAGTAGTAGTAGTAGTAGTAGTAGTAGGAGTAGAAGCAGTAGTAGTAGTAGTCAGTGGCGGATCCAGAGGCCCCGGTTTTAGTGGTCACTTTCCCCTCCCACCCCCACCCGTTGAGAAAACAAGTGCTCATTACCCCCGCTTATTCACCGGTTGGCTGGCTTAGTAGTAGTAGTAGTAGTAGTAGTAGTAGTAGTAGTAGTAATAGTAGTAGTAGTATTAGTAGTCATTGGCGAATCCAGGTGGGGGTGCCCCGGCCAAAAAATAATAATAATAATTAGTACTCACTAGTAGTAGTAGTAGTACCCCCCACCACTGAGCGATTTTCGACCGGCGCGATTTTCAAATTTGCGGGAGAAAAACAAAAATTGTGCCCCCGTCTAAGAAATCCTGGACCCGCGCCTGAGTAGTAGTAGTAGTAGTAGTAGTAGTAGTAGTAGTAGTAGTAGTAGTAGAAGTAGTAGTAGTAGTAGTAGTAGTAGTAGTAGTAGTAGTAGTAGTAGTAGTAGTAGTAGTAGTAGTAGTAGTAGTAGTAGTAGTAGTAGTGGTAGTAGTAGTAGTAGTAGTAGTAGTAGTAGTAGTAGTAGTAGTAGTAGTAGTAGTAGTAGTAGTAGTAGTAGTAGTGGTGGTAGAAACATCAGTAGTAGCTGATGATGTTTTATTTGTAATAAGTTTAATCATGCTTTGATGTTAATCAATCCGGGGTAGGGTATCAAATCGAGAATGTACAGAACTCTTCTTTTTACTTAATCCTCACCTGTGTCTTCTAATAGTCCTAGGCTTGTTGCTATTCCTCTTGATATTAAAGTTGCGATCCTCGATGGCTTTGCAATATATGAAACCTGACACGTACGAAATGTCAAAAAATAGAGTGAGTGAAATACATAGATGAATAGAGAGATGATGAAAAAAAAGGGAGAATATATAGCGAAAGAAAGTGATTACAAGTCACTTTATTTTGGTCTGTACATCCTTTTAAATGTACATGAAGTCAACAGCCTTTCTCTTTTTAGCGGATCTTATTCCGCCAGGAAATAGAAATACTCACAATATTCATAAAGAAGGCTAAGAACCTGATTCATTGCAATTGCAAGCGAGCAATTAATGTTTGTAATATCCATTTCTCATTACTCTTCACTCAGCCTTTTCGTGAATAAGTATCGATCTTTACTACAGGATAATTGCAACGGATCTTACCATCCCCGTTTGGAGTGGAATTGTGGAACAACACCGACTTGCCTTAAAAAAAAAAAATCTGTTTAATTCTGCAGGAAATTGATTCCTTGTCAACGTTTTCCCGATCATTCCTGCAAAGAAATACCCAACGCACTCAATCCTTAAGATATAAATTTAAGAACACATACTTTTAAAAGAAGTAAGAAATTGTATATTATTGGACTTGGAGAACGCTCACCCAAATAACACCGGCTGCCGGCGGATTACGGTGGCAAATTGAATCAAAACTTGTCATTGATTTTGCCATATCGGATGAATTAAACCTGTTGATAAAATGGAGAAAGAGAGGGGAGACAGACAGGAAAAGAAAGAAACGAAGAGATAGTGAGAAGAGGGAGAGATAAAGAGAGAGAGAGAGAGAGAGAGAGAGAGGCGAGAGAGAGAGAGAGAGAGAGAGAGAGAGGAGAAAGAGAAAAGTAGGAGAAAAATAGAAAGATAAATCCATAGAGAGAGAAAAGAGCCATGAATGGAAAAGACAAAAAAAAATAAGAGAAAAGAGAGACATACCAAAATATTAATAGGAATATGTGTTACGTATAGCAGTACAGCAGATTTAAAAAAAAAATAGAAATATTCCTTTACACAATGAAAGCCTATATATTGACATCCTTTCCAATTTTACGAGGATAGGAAAAAAGATCTACAATTATGAAAATATTATTAGTTTCTAGAAGAAAAAAAAGGAAATGATATCACGCGAGCTCTTACTAAATATTATGTCAATTATATTTAACCGCATAGAAGTGATTTTAAACCATAAGGAAACAGAAATTTTATATCACAGGCCCCATTTTAAATTGTATGCAAACGCATTCGAAATACATGTACGTGTAGGAAATATAATTATAATTATTGACGTAGCCTTTACTTATTGTTTTGATATCTCGATAAATATTTGAACCGGCGAAACTAATCAAATTCTGATTATACCCTTCACTGGTTATCCTTTTAAGATAAAAATTCGTTTCAGTTGTAATTTTGTTTACTTCATTGTTTTCTATGGAAGGGGAGGGGCGGGAGGGCGGGAGGGCGGAAGGCAATGTTCCTGTGTGTTTTCAAAGAGAAAATATATCTCATTCTATCTGCTAGATATCTAACAAGTGGTAGACCAAGAGCGAATGCTACAACCCGCCCTGCTTTCAAGTAATATAGAAGATATGAATAGATCTATCTGTTGCATTTGAAATCAATACACATTAAATTACTATTTGAGAGACGGATGTATGATTGATAATGTTTACTTACACAAGTAAAAAGGCAATATCATGATATTTGGGTAGGAGGTGCCGTAGTCGCGGAATCTTTCTAGAAGACGATGCGGCGATGAAACATTCATGTGCTCTTTCGAGATCCACGTTTCCATGGCAACTAATAGAACCCTGGCATTAAGTTGCCTGAATGTCTGGAAGACACGACAAAGTACATCAATCGTTATTTGTTATTGGATTTTTAGTAAGCAAGAAGTGGTTCGATTGGATATATCATCTAAAAGCCACGGAAGCGAGGGGCAAAAATCTCTCAAATAAATATTCCTTGCCCATGTTTGTCATGGAGAGACTAAAAAAGGGCAAAGGACAGGGTCTTTGAATAAAGCAAAATATGAGTAGGGGAAAAGTTTTTTTTAATATAACGTAACGTTCATGCCATCATTTGTATTTGCCTGGATTAGGGCCCGAGGATTTCATTCCAATCTGGTCAAACTGTATAACTCTATTAAATATCATTTAGCAGATTTAATTTTATAAAATGACCTTTTGAACAAGCGGTTCCGGTGCTCACTTAGGACTATTTCGGTGAAAATATAACTGTTACCAATTAATGAACTTGATAATAAAGTTGTTGATGACGATGATGACATTCATAATAATGATAATAATGATTATAATAATAATGATGATATTAAGGATGATAATAATAATAATGACAATAATACTAATAATGATAACACTACAAAACATCAACGATGCCTTTCAAACTTATCGTCTTTGCACTTTACTTTGTTTACATATAATGTTAGTTTTGATGCGTGGCATGTCTGTTTGTTTGTGTTTTTTCTATTCCAAAATTGTCTTTTTGTATGAATTTATATCTATGCCTATTTATGTATCCATATACCATGTAAATATGACAAATGTTGATCGCTAAAAGTATTGACAATAAAGATGACATTATAATAAAGAACCCGTTTTTATAAATCATTCATAAACTACTACATAGAAGTAACAAATTATATTTAATTAGCTCGTAGCAAATGTAATTTATTCCGGGATATAAAGGATGATTTGATTCAAAGAAGAGATGGAGATAGAAGAGAAAGAAATTCGATGTAGATACCTGATCCACCGCCTTGGTGAGATTAACTGCAAACCTTTCCATTGTTTCGTCGTCAAGACTAAAAGGCGCATGCTAGAAAAGAGGACACATCATTATTATTGAGATGAAAGAAAAACACGTCATAATCATATTTGTTATTTAGTCATCCGCCCTCTCTCTATCTCTTTCTCTCTCTTTCTCTCTCCCTCTGCTTCTCCCTTTCTCGCTCTTTCTCTCATTCCCTCTCCCCTCTCCCTCACATCTTTTCCCCATTGTATTTGTATACTCTCTTCTCTCCCGTCTAACCCTCCATCTCTTTCTAGCTCTCCACTTTCTACCCCTCCCTCCCCCGCTCTCTCTCTCTCTCTCTCTCTCTGTCTCTATTTCTCTCGTACATTTCCAACCTATCGTCATTTGCAGGAAAGGCTGTGTAATGCATTTTGAATTAGATTGGCTACACAGACAGCATGTGAATACTTTCTAAAATAGTTGAATATGATTAAGATGTATTTTATTTAACCATGCACATTCAATACATGTATATCTTTCTCGTACAATTGCTGTTTTATCTCCTATAACTCTGTTTGATTACAACCGCAAAATGCATTGATTGCATTAAAATATAGCGTAATGATGTCCAGGGCCCTGTCTTACAAAGAGTTACGATTGATCAAAATCAATCGTAAGTCCTCCAATCAATCGCAAGTCTGCAGTCTCCTATCTCTTATGTACATAGTTGCGATCGATATCAATCGCAAATAAGTTGCGATTGATATCAACTCTTTGTAATACGGGGCCCTGAAGTATATATTTAAAAGCATGAAAATAATTGCAAGACAAGAAGATAAGGTGGGGTTTGGTGCAAATCAATATAAATGGAATATTTCAAGCAATATCTGTGACGCTGTTAAAAATGTATGATCAAAGTGGCAAAGTCATTTTGACGTTTGTAGTGTATAATTATTATTAAAAAACTTACCAGTCCTCAACTCTTCCTTAATCCAGGTCAAACTATTCCTGCTAGGTTTAAATGAGGAGACCCTTTCTCACTTAGACACGTACGTCACTCCTGGCTTATTTTCTATTCATCTCATACACGTTTCATGGCATCTATTTCTGAGACCCTGAAACCTCCTGAGCCCGATTTCCCAGTTTCTGAGATGCATTTGCATTCTTTGACATTTACTCTGAAAAAGGCCCTGTCAAAAAATGTAAATACTTGATAAATCACCCCATCACCTTGCTATTCCCCCAATTTGTAATATTGAATGCATCGTTCAACTTCATTACGACTAGTGTAACAGCCAAGTGAAGGTGCTTTCACCCTTCTTGCCGAAGTGGGTACAGAGATGTTCGATCCTCGGATATGGCAAGACTGCAAAACTTTCTATAAATCAACCTATTAAATTAAAGGCAATTTCAATAGCGACATTACATTACGTATTACGTATACCCGACATGATTTCTATTGGGTATATAATAGGCCTTAGGGTATTGAATTGCTGCTGAATTATTTCTTTTAATTGTACCGTGTAGACAATTTAGAGTTAGATATCGAATCCAGTATTTGGCGGCTTAAGTAATTGTTCATTTGCATTAGCTGACGAGCAAAATCCAAGATTTTTTTCATTTGCTTTCGTACAATTCTAAACAAAACTAAAATTAACTACAAATAATGACAACATACTCTAAGTTTAAATACTAAACATACCGTTTAGTTTTGCCATATCAATAACCAGTCAAGGAGAGGGCCCAAGGACAATGCATGTCCCTTGTTTATAACAAGATAAGTTCCGCATCACATAACTAGTAAAACACCATCGAAAGATCTTAAACTCTCATAAAATGCAAATAAGTTTATCCAATCAAAAATTTAAAAAAATGTATTGACAACCTATATGTTCTGAACAAAACTAAAAATTAACTACAAATAATGACAACATACTCTAAGATGCGAATAGCTAACCTAAATCGGATGTTCTAGTAAAAGCACATCTTGTCTACCGAGGGGTTCATACCGTTAAGTTTTGACATATCAATGACTATATACAACTTATAAATAACCAGTCAAGGAGAGGGCCGCTTTTGAAGGACAATGCATGTCCCTCGTTTATAACAAGATCAGTTCTGCATTACTTCAAAATGATTGTTGAGCTGCGCTGCTCACTCTGGTGCTCTGGCGCTCTGATTAGAAACTCTATGCAGAGACTAATCTTTAAATTTCTCGTTTTAGAACATGCTCTAACCATTTTCACATCCCTGACAATTAGGATCCCCAGTTTGCAATATTTGTTGTTTTCGTCGAGTAAATGTGGTTTGACAATTTTTGTATGATTTTTATTAATTAAAAACAAATCAATTATGACAGGTCTCGCTAACAGTGGACATTTATTGCCCTCCACTTTCGGCCATAACTTGAACATTTCTTTAAAATGGACAAGTATTACTTACAAAGGTTTCGTCGAAAACTAAGGCAGCTTTGATGTAATGTTGGGGCAGTTCAATTCTGTCGGCTCGCTTTCTCTAAGATAATTGTAGAAATTAACAGGAAAAACATGAAAAAATCTTTAATTTCATATATTTTGCTGGTCCAAAGAACACGATGTTATATAATAGGGGATCCTCATTTACTATATCATCAAAACAAATTAATGAATTACCCCCCCCCCTTCACACACACACACACACACACACACACACACACACACACACACACCTCTGAACATTTCAAACCAAGTAAAACGAGAGTACACTGAGCTTTCCTTTGAGTGAGCAATTAACTTACAATGTAAAACACCATCAAAATGCTCTTAAACTCTCATAAAATGCAACTATGTTTATCCAAATGAAGAAAAAAAATATGTATGGGCAACCTGTATGTCTCCGGGAGTATTCAAGTGATTTCCTCCAACCCCTAGGCCTAGATAGCATTTATCCTGTTCCCTTCCCTTCCCCGTCCCAGACCACCTCATTTGTGTTAATAGGGCCTGCCTGACTTGATTTATGTGCTACATAGGTACCGGGTAAATTATCCTCTCCGCTTGTTTTTCTCACTGAAATAGATTTAAAGGGAACCCAGCAGAGGCTTAATAATATCATCAAACTTGATCATGAAGTTCTATGAGGACCTACCCTTATCTTTGATGTCCGGTGCCACGCTGGCTTGTCACGATCTCGGAAGTCTGAAAAGAATGAGAAAGGAAAAAAAACATCATTCACTTTTTATGGATTATTTTTTGATGATTCCACTTTAAATCAAGAGAGAAAATGACTATATTTGCACAAAAAAGGAGGAAACATTATTACGACAAGCATATGCATAATGTAACCAGATTAATGGACCTGGCAAACAATTTGACATGCCATCGAGACGAAGCCACTCCACATTGTGATCCCCCTCCCCCGTGAGATCTGACGTGCATGTTTCTTCATTCTTCATATGCATTTCTCGAGAGGTTAAAATTTATGTTGCCGCAAACAACTTTATTTTCTTTCGTTTTTCTTACTATATTACACATTGATACTTCGTCATATAACATATTGCAATATTGTTTGGGCTAACTGTGGTATTACCAAACTCAACCATATTCTTTCCCTACAAAAGCGGGCAGTTCGTATTTGTATAGGATCGCCTACATTTATCATTCTGATCCCCTATTTTTAAAACCAAAAAAATGAAGGTCACTGATTTAAATAATTTTAAAGTTGCATTCTTTATGTTTAAATTTTAAAAGATAACTTCCTTCATCATTTCAATATTTATATCATCTAAACAGTACAATTCAGACATACCCTACCCGTATCTCAGGAAATTTCAATTTAACAATCCCCAATTTATCAATCAATGCATAAATCAATTAGACACCATGGCCCTGACTTGTGGAATAATCTACCCACTATACAATTAAAATGTGCTCCTCAATTTTCTCTTGTAAAGCGACTATGAAGCGCAATCTGATTTCTTTATATTCAAATCAGCCACATTAACAGTCTACATGTTATATATAGTTTTAATGTATTATTAATTCTTTCCATAATACAACTAATTATTACATTTCGACCACAACGCAAATACACTCGCACTGCACCTGCACTGCACCCATTGGCCTCCCCTATAAATTATGTAGCCTTCTCTACCTTGAGGCCGCCATCGACTTCAAGCAGCTCGCTCATGATGGCGGTCCCCTGTGTTCACAAATTCTGTTGATTCAAAAATTGTAATTTTCAATATGTATATTTTCTTTATGTGTTTAAAAGTAAAGGGAAATATATGTTTTCTGTAATTTTCAATTATTATGTATTACGTAATTGAACGCAGAAATAAAATTCGAACAAACAAACAATAATCTTCTATATTTCCTATCCACTATCATTTCGTAGAAAACAAAACCTAACATAACAATGACAGTAATGAACCACGAAATTACAAAATTTCTTCCCCAGTCTCATCTGTTTGTAGAACTAGCTTCCTATAGCATTTTCTTCTCTGAACAGTAAGGCGTTTTAAAGACAGCTGGTTGGGTTATCATTGCGACAGAACGAGGAGAAGTTTTCTCCCCCTTTTACATCAAACACTCTTTTGTATACAGAAATCAGTTTACGTTTTGCTCGAGGCGCGGCTCACACATGCACCTTGGCACACTAATTCAAGGTTCCTCTATATCAGGGGCGGCGATCCCGGGGGGACGGGGGGACACGTCCCCCCCCCTCGATTTTTTTTGAGGGGGAATCGTCCCACCGGAAAATTTGAAAAAGTGCAAAAAAAAAATGTATAGCAAATACTGACTATTAAAGACTGCAACACACTTTTAGGCTCTGGAGGGCCCAAGAGTGCAGCATTTAGACAAATAAAAATGCAAAAATCTTCTCGCTCGGGTGCTATACTCCCTCGCATAATATCCTTTTAATTATACAAGTAAATATTAGTGGAAAAGTGAAATGTGAAAAAAAGTATATTGCTTGTTTTTATACTATAGTTTTGCTAAGGAATGTAATTTTTTAATACAACAAAACTTCAAAAACCTGTGAGGGGTAGTCATTTTCGTCACCTTCACCCCTCTCGTTCACTTTGCTCCCTCGCACTGGCGTACTGATGGGGCCTTAGGGGCAGGTACCCCTAAAAAAATCAAACGTGGTTTATTTCTAATTCGATACCAGTGATGTACAAATGTTGCTGAAATGGCATGATTTTTCCCTGAGCTATCGGGGGCTCTGCCAAGGGCGATAATTAGGCGGGCTCCTGGTTGCTCATCTGACCGTAATTAAATGCCTTAAACCCCTGAGCTTCCGGGGCTCCCCTGACCCCACCAGGGCCCTAATGCGGGCCCCTGGATGTTCATCCTACCGTAATTAAATGCCTTAAACCCCTGAGCTCTCGGGAGCTCTGCCCCCTGGACCCCACCAAGGGCTCTAAGGCGGCCCCTGGATGCTCATCTGATCGTAATTTAATGCCTAAAACCCCTGAGCTTTTGGGGGCTCCGCCCCCTGGACCCCACGCCAATTTAATAATTTTCCACTTGCTTCGCTCGCTTTGCTCTACCTGATCGTAAATACTTTAGCCCCCCCCCCCTCCCCACCCACTTTGAAAAACTTTCTGCGGGGAAAGCATGTACCATGTAAGAGTGGTAGTGATGCGGATTTTTTTCTGCCCCCAAAAAAAAAAAAAAAACTGCTCCCTCGTCTCTCGCATTTCGTCCCCCGGTCATCTAAAGAAATCGCCGCCCCTGCTCTATATACTAAAAGATACTGTAACTGCATAGAAAAAGTAGAGGGGAAAAGAAGATGACGAACTAGACTAGAGAAGACGAAGATAAAGAAGAAGAAGAAGAAGAAGAAGAAGAAGAAGAAGAAGAAGAAGAAGAAGAAGAAGAAGGAGGAAAAGAAGAAGAGGAAGAAGAAGAAGAGGAGGAGGAGGAGAAGGAGGAGAAGGAGGAGAAGGAGGAGAAGGAGAAGAAAAAGAAAAAGAAAAAGGAGTAGGAGAAGTAGAAGAAGAAGACAAAGAAGAAAAGGGGAATGAAGAGGGAAGAAAAATAAGTAAAATACGCGGAGGTAGAGAGAAGGACGACGAAGATGACGAAAAAGAAAAGAAACAGAAAAGGATGAAAATCGTGTTCTTTCTTTTCTTTATACTTCATAGCAGGAAGAGAAGAAAACACACACATCACATTTAGAACGATTTTGTCTTTCATCAATATATTTAAATAGGCCAACATTATTTTGTTCCGGCTAAGACATATACGATTTCGTAAGAATAATATCAATAACTGTAAGCGCTACACGAAACAAAATCTCGACTATTCTGATATCGTACCACTAAAAACAACCGGCGCCATCGCCTCTGCCCCACTCACAGCGTACCCTTAAATTTACCCTCAATGCATCATGCACTCTTCTTTTCCTTCTCCAATTGCCGCGTTTGTACAATTGAGTGTGAAATTCGGATGGGTTTTTTGACGTATTGGATATGACGCGGGAGCGTTTTCACGTCATCCTTCCTCGCACCGTACTCAACATAAGTATACGAAGGCACTTTCACATAACCAATAATTATACATGCTCCATCTGCAAAATTATGGAGCTTACCAAAGAGATTCGATCATACACAGTAGGAGCTTACCCTCTTTTCTGCTCCCATCGTCACGCGTATGTGCAAATGTCTGTATTTCATTCAAGTTCAATCGGGGGCATACACCTATCACCATATAGCATGATCGCTCTTGGTCTCACTCAGGGGAGAAAAATCGTCAGTGTGAACGACCCTTTTGAATTTGCCTGAATTTTCCAAGGTATTAACGGGGCCAGAAATGAATTAGTTCTCTCAAATATGACCAAAAGCGAGAGAGAAATTTTCGATCACTGTCAACAATTTTTTTTAACGGATCATTAGGGATTATGGAATATGGCATAAGAAGGCTATTTTTAACATGCAATGGGTCTTTACATCACGTTTCCTTAATTGTATTTCGCTGCTCATATGATGTCCCAATGACCGGTGCATTGTACTGGACAGCGAAATTTCATCTCAGTTCGCCCCAAAATATAGATAGAAAGAAAAAGACAAACTTAGTCCGTGAGATCTATTTTACGATCTACAGCTATCATTATGGATAATTTTTATAATTGTTATGATGAAAATTATTTTTTACACAAATTGGTTGTAGAAACTGAGGAAAGCGAACACGGTAGTTTATTTACTTTATTCAATTATTATACTTGTTGAAACTTGTTTGAATCTTACTGCTGGCCTAGAGGGGGAATATCATCCATCCGGAGTAGAATGGATTTAAAGGATTTTAAATCTCATACTGAATAAATATACTGGATAGGCCTACTCATCGCCGATAATCTTCGCCCCAGTAATCTTTAAGACGAAGACAGCTAGAAACTGAAGAAACCACTTAATATATCGACTAAGTCCATATGAGAGTACGGAAGATTACTAAACGCAACCACGTACATGTATTATGTTGTAACCACGTATTACCCGTAGGTAGTTTAATATCATCTACAAAGATTGTTATTTTCATATTAATCAGAGCTGAAGTCAATCGGTTTTATGACGGCAGTTACCATGCAACGGTATAAAAAGAATTGTAATAGTTATACCCAAATTAATTCCCTCTCATAACGAGAAAACTATATCGCAAAGCAAGCCATAACATAACACATCCCAGCTGTATGCCTGAGTTCTACCCTTCCATTCTTCCCTCCGCCTCCTCGTCTCGATTACTACTCCCCAATTAATCAAGGACAGTATTAACTCTTTTAATTAGTTGTAATGCCCTGTTGCCTCAACTTAGCGCTACTCAAATAATTTATCATTTTTGTGCCCGACAAGCGTCGTACCATATATAGTCTGACAACGCATGCATGCAGTTACGTTAACTGGTGTATTTAAAGGGTGAGTAAGGGGTGGGAACAATTTGCCCCACCTGACACCTTTCAGACGAATAAAAAGAAACGCAGCCTCACAAGTTGTACGCAGGTAAGGAATCAATGTCAAGAAATGCACGAAGTCTAGACATAATTCTCAAAGACTTAGGTTTTCTTCCCCCCCCCCCTTCACCTCCCATCACGAAAACCACGGCCCCTCATTACTTAAAGTACATGCATCACACTAAGTTAAAAAGCTTTGCCCCCCCCCCGCCTGCCTCGAAGGTCTGGATACTCGACTGGATATATGGTAGTTGACGAATCTTCTTGCTCCTTACCGAACTCAACTCCAATTCGTTATCTCCTTCACATCCAGTCTACGTTTAAAGGTTAGCGGTCAACTTATTTGAATTAACATTGAGTCACCATTGTAGTGGGCCCCATACAAAGCAGTTGCCATATTCCATCAGCCTTGTGCATTTCATTGTTTCAATCTTGATTATCTTATTCCAGTCGTGAGGGACTTGCTGCCATCTGTCCATGATTACTTTAACACTGAATGAGTGTAAATATGCGGGAACGTCCGCATTGTCAATTATTCAAATTGTATTATTTAACATTTTTAATGCAAAGGTTTTTAATTTTGCATGCTTAAAAAGCAGTAATGAGCATAAAAAGTTTTTGTTCTTGTTGTAATATTACTGTTTTACGTGTCTTGAAATTTATAACGTGATTTAAACGTGCACCTTGGCGATATATATAATACAAATAGGACTACATGTTTAAACGTAAAAAACAACAGCCAATCTAATAAAATGCTGCAGTAACTTATTTTATTTATGATTTGTTTCCACTATCACTTCCGTTTACATATCATAAGAAGTTTCCATCCAAATTGGAGGTTGTATTTAAATGTTCATCAAAAATATCAAATCAAAGTTTAGGTATCGGTAAGCATACTAACATCGTGATATTGATACATTACTTAACAACAATTTCCTTTTAAACAGTTCATATATCACAAACATAATTTTTTTTTAAAACACGTCTGCCCTAGATGGATATGATATGCGGTCTCTGTGTTTCATTCTTATATATATATCTGATCTGTTTTTAACAATGTGGTTTAATTTTATTAATGACGGTCACAGGTTGTGTCGTACCCCGTCTATTAAAGGCAACT
Organism: Mesocentrotus franciscanus; assembly: GCA_037976565.1. NCBI lineage: Eukaryota > Metazoa > Echinodermata > Echinoidea > Camarodonta > Strongylocentrotidae > Mesocentrotus > Mesocentrotus franciscanus. The sequence continues at coordinate 3,608,726 of CP137683.1, forward strand.
GGTGTGGACAAGACCAGGGGGGTGTTTCATAAAGCTGTTCGTAAAGTTACGCATGACTTTACGAACGACTTGAATATGAAGTGCCAAATGGGATGCCTAAAGTTTGTCCTGATGTTTCCAATAACCTCAATTAAATTATGGCAAAAAAAATATACTTTGCATTAAAAATGTTTGTTATAATGAGAATGTTAATCTACATCTGCACAGTTCAATTATAGTTGATGCAGTTAAACATGATTGAGCATCCCATTTGGCTTTTCATATTAAGGTCATTCGTAAAGTCATGCGGAACTTTACAAACAGCTTTATGAAACACCCCCTGGTACTCCTATTAAAGATTACTACTCAAGCGTCAAAACAGACTGTACTTTATCTAGATTCCATGAGACAAACTACTAGTGATTTATTCACAATGTGACGTGTCTATCGAGGGGAGTAATACAGTTCACACGTTCCCGGTATAGCTATATTGATTTTGTACGACACATGCACCGGCAACAATAATTGTTCCGCAGTCATTTTCGTACACCAGCCGAGGTCGCTAACTTAAACCATGGACCAAACAATAACCCTTACCCTAACCATAAATACCCAAAATCGAAAACTTAACCCTAATCCTATCATTTTGACGAAATGGAACCGGGAGCAAGTGTCGTCAGTGCAAATATCAGATACTCGATAAAGGTATGACAGGCATCTATAATTATGTGTTCCATTTAAAATATCTTAACAGGTTACAAGCATCTTATCCTCCAAAAGGCACAGTGACATGGTACAAGATCTGGATTATTGAAAGAAATTTTGAGTGACATCTACGGTAGATATGAATCTATAACAAATACAAGACCACATCAAATTGGTATTAAGACCTTACTAAATAAGCTTGGTACGAGTTTCTTTCGTCGCATACGAAAAAGAGTGGTTTTGAGTTAATCAAAGAAATGTTGAAAGCAGTGGCCGCGGAGCCGGGTGGGGGAGGAGTAGGGGCTGAGTTATCACTTTTTAAAAATCAAGAAAAGTGCAATTCCTGAGACGCATACCAATTCCACGTGAACAAGTTCTCGTCTCGGATCGTAACATGCCTCTCCTTTTACCGCTGATGTGGCCTTTAAATATGCCCATTCTTTTCATTAACAGATGCCCTTTCTTACAGGGAAGAAAATATAGTTTAGAGAGAGGTAAAATAATACATGAAGATGAAATAACAAAATGAACGCTTTTGAAAGATACAAAAAAAGTTGATAAAGAAAGCGACATGGCTTTCATGATCGTTGGAAAACAGGAAGTCGTTATGGAGGACTTCCTTGACGTTTCTCAATTGACTATTTTGTATTTGCCCCCTTTTTACCAAGAATTGTCCTTGATCGGCGATGCCCACATTTGAAAAACATTTCGCCAGCCCTGCCCGAGATGTATTCTTTCTTGGGGAATAGTAAAGACAACACATAATATGCTTGCTTCTTTGGATTTGATTAATAGAGTAATGATGGGGGATGTCTCCTCGCCACCAATGGTATAAGTAACCTAGCATTTCATCCGACCCTCTCTGCAAGGGTGGATCCAGGATACTGTTAACAAAGATGGGGTCGGGCAACCCCCCCAAAAAAAGTAAAAAATAAAATAGAAAGAAAAATTATTTATCACATCTTCAGGTGCACCCTAGGTCTAAACGTTGTGAAAGTGTGGTACAAAAATACGAAAAGGAGCATCTTTTTTTAGTACTGAAAGAATACCAGAAGATTTAAAGGAGGCACGAGCGGGTCACGCCCCCTTCCCCTTCACTTCGCCAATGCTCTTGGTATAGGTCGTTTCGATTGAAGCATGTTAGTGAGTAGAAGGCGAGACTATAAACAAGTTGTAGCACCATCTGAGCAAATAGACAAACCAAACTCATATCAGGAAGAGTAAATATCGTAATGGCACTACCCTGGGAGTAGGGTTCGATCGTTACTCTCAGAGTCGCTTTCTAATCTCCGTCCCCGGTAATCTTCTTGAAGTATCTTCAGCTTATAGAATGACAGTGCCTCATCTCCGTGCATACATTAATCATCAAATTCTTTCTGACCTTGATTTATGCTCTAAGCAATGCAAATCAAGTTTAATATAATGTAATTGTATTTCAGCTTTTCTTTGCCAATTTGCAAATATAAGTGATTTTTTTCTTCTTACCTCTTAAAAGCGGTACATTTTTACGATCTGCATATCATTTAATTATTTTAAATTTATGATCTCATGATTTGTCTATTGAATCTTCTTGGTATTGAATTTTATATATATATCATATGACTACGTATATTTATATATATTTATGTACTATACCACTAACTAATGAGGAGAGCCCTCTACAGAAACTCAATTTCTTTTGGTAATCCACAGGCATTAGTTGATGATTTCTTTTCTTTTGTTATTGTATTCATTATTATAATTTGTTTACTTGTATTCTTTGTTATTATTATACTCCTTTATGTTCCTGGAAATGAAATGAAATGAAATAAATAAATAAAATAAGCAAAGTAATACGAGAAACTACTTTTTGAGTTCATTATGAAAACGCACAGGAGGCCAAAAAATTGCCATATTCATCCAACCTATTTCAATTATCAAATACAAGTTCTTTGTGTTGGGTGATTAGTTTTGCACTTTTGCACATAACACGTTGAAGTGATTTCTAACCACAAACAAAATGAAGTCGATTAGTTCAGTTCATTCATTACTTCACTACACTCAATCATAATAGTGTATAGAAAAATTGCTCCTTGCAGAAATCAATGATTATACATGTCAGATAGGTGTAGCATTAATCTTGTTTGTAGATAGTATAGCACTGGAGTAGGTGCAAAGGTTTGACCATTGATACTATGACAGTTTTGAAATAAATTACGATTTTCACAGGCTTTTGCTTCTCCATTATAGATGTACAAAGTCATGAAAACCCCTTAGAGTAATGTGTCAGATTGATTTGATTACTTGTGATAAATGGTATTATGCTTACACATAATTCTAATATGTTCTGACAATATTTCCTTCTTCGAATGTAGCTCAACCATTCTCGAGATTCTTCTTGATTTCTGAAAACTATCGGGTAGATGATATCAAGTAAATACATGCATATAGGCCTATATTTTTTTTTACAAGTGTATCAAACATTTGGGCCCCGTTTTATAAAGACTTGCAATTGATCCAAATCAATCGCAAGTTTGCAATCCCCTATATCTCGTGTACGTAGTTGCGATTAATACCAATCGCAAATAAGTTGCGATTAATATCAACTCTTTATAAGACTGGGCCCTGAAATTCCAAAAATATGAACGCAGTCACAATAGAGGTCATATTAAGTACCTTACTCGTGTCATTCCTGGGGGGTGTTTCACAAAGACTAAGATCGACTTTAAGTTGGACTTAAGTATAACAGGCCGTTCGTGCCATTGTTTGCTCTCACCATTATGATCTTTAGATAATATTTTTTCCTTCAATAATGAGTTATCAAAAAATGTAAGTTTTGTAGATTTTTTTACCATTATTTGTACGTTCCATGAGAGACCAATGCCAGTAAATGATGAGAGAAAACATTGGCACGAACGGCCTGTTATACTTAAGTCCAACTTAAAGTCGATCTTAGTCTTTGTGAAACACCCCCCTGACGTGTATACATCGATAAGTTTTAGTATAGGCCTACACATCTCCGTTTTCAGTTTGTTTTTCAATCATTACAACCATTCCTTTTCATCCTTTCTTTTCTATTTTATTTTCTATTCAGTAATAGACTATGTATACAGTTTTTAGTTATGATGGGGAAGAAAACGAAACACTTTCAAAGCAAACTTACACGTGCAAAGAAAAATGTTATTATAGCTTTTGTCAAAAAGTACATTTCTGCGTCAACTCAGACTTGGCACAATGAGATATTCTTATTTTTAAATAAATACTGGTGTTCCATCATCAAAAAATGAATAATGTATGAAATATGTATCACCGGATGGCTTCTCTTCTCTTCTTTACCATGTAATGATATTAAAAATCAAGAGTGATAAAGGTTACCACTGTATGCATCGAGGCACCGAATTTGAAAATACCGTCTTTTTAGAGGCTTTGTCCACATTGTCCTTATTGTATTCGACAAGAAGAATAAAATACGATGTATTTTTCTAAGCAAATTGCTTTTATAATTTGAATAGAATAATGTATGACGCTTTCAAATGCTAGAGCGCCATAACGGCGGCCATGCTAAAGCCGGTGTAATTGCGATTTGAAATTTGAGCTTTCAAACCATTGTCAAAGTTAATGTCTTATTCACACGAACAGTGCTGAATGCTAAATTTCCATTTCCATTTTCAGGAAGAAAAACAAGTTTGTTGTTCATGGTCATTGAATTAAACAAAGGTTATAAGTTGGAGCAAAAAAGGGAAAACAAATATTTTGAAGATGTAATTTAGGATGAGAGCCTTACCTAAAGGATTTAGAGTGACTGAGTTGCTTATGGAGTGGAGTATTCATGGATTAATTCACTCTTGCCACTCTTCACCCTGGTATTAAATGGATACCCGGGGGGTGTTTCACAAAGACTAAGATCGACTTTAAGTTGGACTTAAGTATAACAGGCCGTTCGTGCCACTGTTTGTTCTTACCATTTACTGGCATTTGTCTTTCAAGGGACGTACAAATCGTGGTCTCAAATCTACAGAGTTTACATTTTTTGATAGTTCATTATTGAAGGAAAAAATATTATCTAAAGATTATAATTTAGAGACCAATGGGGATAGCAACCAATGGCATGAATGGCCCGCCATACTTAAGTCCAACTTAAAGTCGATCTTAGTCTTTGTGAAACACCCCAGGTAGGATGCCAAAGCCAAAGTGGTTTGCTCAGCATTGTGAGCGTCTGCAAAATGGCGCCTGGCTGGGATGCTCCCAGGGACTTAGAGAATGTGCATACATTGTGTGCGGGCAAGCCTGAAACCAATGACCTGTATGATATTAACATGTCTGTAAAGCTCTTAGAGACATCGTCGATTTATCAAACCGCTATATAAACTCTGAATATCATTATTATCATTATCATTTTTAGGGGGCACGAAATATTACCAAGGCGCCTTAGACCCAAGCTTTACTTATTTATAGTACTTCTGGGGTGAATAGGCCAGCTGTACCCTATATGCGACTGGATACACCATTGCCGCAAACCCAGGACCCCCTGGGTCCATGATCACTGAGCTTATCAAGTTTTATGTGTATTGGTCATCACAACTCTAAACATGTAGCCTGTGCAATGGACATGATAGATGGAGACGACGTGCTGGGAAAATGTAAAATGAGAAGTTCACGGAAAAGGAGGACACTGAATATCGAAATAAGAGAAAAAGAGAAAGAGAGAGAGAGAGAGAGAGAGGAATATACAGAGAGAGAGAGAGAGAGAGAGAAAAAGAGAGAAAGAGTGTGTGAGAGAGAGGGAGAGAAAGAGAGAGAGAGGGGTTATATATAGAGAGAGAGAGCGAGAGAGAGAGAGATAGAGAGAGAGAGAGGGGGGGGAAGAGTGTGATTGGGAGAGAGAGAGGGATAAACAGATAGATAGCGAGAAAGTGAGAGAGAGAGTGGGAAGGGGGAGAGAGAGAGAGGGGGGAAGAGAGAGAAAGAGTGTGATTGTGAGAGAGAGGGATATACAAATAGAGAGAGAGAGTTTGTGTGGAGTGCGAGTATTATTATAATCAAGACGATAATTTTCCATGCATATTTTGACCCTCGGTATCAAGAAGTGAACCACATACCATTTTAGATCCAAATCCCTGGATAAGATATTTAAGACACAATATTCCTGTGGGCATGTAAGCATTATTACTTTATTTCTGTCTCTACAATCTCTACCCTATCTGTCGAAATTCAACCTACATACATTTCTAAATTTGATTCTGTAGTGATTATGGGTGTCTTTTGTGATAATGGTGCAATATTGTCAATGTTGCATCGAATAAGGCATGGTTTCTTTGCCCCCCCCCCCCGCATCGAATAAAAGAAAATGAAGAAAACCCCATCTCGAAAGGAATATTGTTTCTAAAATAGTCTACTTTCAAAATGCAATTTCCTTGATATGTTAAGGACTGCCTTTCGCTCTCTTCGCTTCAATACATTTCGTTCTCCCATAAGAGTTAAGACGTTGAAGGCAAATTATTTGCTGACGTAGTACTGCGTCAGTGACCTCCACCATCTTTGACGCTCTGTGTTAGCGTGACATCGTATGAAATATGATTGCAAAATGAAGAGTGCAAACACTCCTTTCAATTACTGGCGCAATCATTAATTTCCTTCTTAAAGCGCAGCTGACGCAATCGAAATGACGCCTCGTATGCAATAGACGCTAGAGACACCTTTTCACACCATGTTTATTACAATCAAGCTGTCTCTTATCTACGTTAGAATGGATCTTGCTGTATCACGTAGCTGTAAATTATTCTGTACATGCCACGTGTTCGTTTGGTAGACTGAGCAGTTTACTTACGTGACCGTGCATGCCCTGATAGTACAATATCACATTAGATGTGATCAAAGCAACGCCAAGGCGGATTAAATTGTAACGCTCTACCACGTAGAAACTGTCTGCGGAGTTTCCTGATTAGTGAGTCCTTTATGTGAGTCCATTATTGTCCTGAATTCTTATAATAGTTCCATGCAATATGCAGATACATAATCATAAACAATATAAACCATATGGATTCTTAACTTTGCATTATATAAAATAATTAAGCTATTTGGAGCCAGAAATGTTACGAGTTAACGCCCTTCTGGCTCAAAACATATGTTATTAATGCCCATTTACACCATGGTCAACACATCACGCTTTTATGCATGTCGCACACAACACGTCATGGTAGTCGTGTGTCAACGACTCGTGCGTGTTTTGACGTGCCATGTGAGGTTGACATCGTACAGACAAATTATTGTAAGATGGAAAGTGAAGACATTATGTTAAGTTAATGGCGTACGAGGTAATGATCCGTCACAGGCTTTGATTAGCGCAGATAATGACGCAATCAAAATGGCGCCTCGCATTTCAAGGGGCATTACAATGGAGCTTGCTCAAGCAGCTACACCCAATAGACAGGTTTACTAACTTATTCAAATTGTACATATAATTTTTAAACAAAGGTCGATCTTGACAACCTGAAGGAGTCCCTGAGGCTTGCCCAACATAACAACAAATAATGTATGCAGCCTGGTTCCCAAGTATTGAAGTTCATTCATTAATAACAGGTAAATGGAATACCTCGTCACTAGGTCCCGAGGAAAGAAACATCATTGCATATCCTAGTAAACTTGTCTATTGCCGTTGACGTGTAATGCCCAAAACCCTCTTTACTTCCAGTGTGTGATTTTTCGAACATCGCCTGAAACATGTCATCGTATTCCATAATGTAAATGATGAGCATTAGGACATAACGATTATCATGAAAATTGGGTAAAATTGCTTTGCAACTGTACCTCAAAGACCCTATCCGATGAAAATTCAAATTTTTATCAATGGAAAGCGGAATGAACATAGAATACAAATATAAAGGAATTCAACATATTTTCCCTTTCAGTTTTGCACAAAAGCGAAAACCTTATTTTCGGCACCATTCCAAATTACAGGTCAACATGGGTCAAATTTGCCGCAGTTACAGTGACATCATAATATGTGCACCTAATTGGCTCGCCTATATAGCTGAGGTGATTTGCATTGCTTAATTAATGCAAAGTCATTGTGCATATGCGTACTCCACATACGATGATGTCATCAATTCGATAGCTAGTTTTTAGGTCGACACTTCCCGAGTTTCAAAGCTTTAGATTTCGAGTTTTCAGAGAGCTGTTACTCGTCTGACATGCACTAAAGTAGCATATTATCGGTATTATTGTAATCTATGGCTTGTAAGCTTTCCTTTGATACATTCATCTATTTCATTTTTTCCACTTCCCAGGGTCTTTAACCAACACTCTGATTAAACAAAAATCATCACAGCCTGTATGAGAAGGCATATATTCTTACTTTCGGCTGAGAGACCATCCCGGTGGGGTCACGCCCCCGCAGAGAGTGACACGTATGACCGTTACTACAAATGCAAATAACCCCCTTTTGCGGTCAATGTCAAGGACATTTTGTGAAATTTAACCCCCTATTTTTACGTCAAAACAAGGACAAAATCGTACTTTGGAATACCCCTATTTATAAGATTGTAAGGACACTTTCGCAAATTTACCCCTATTTTTACCATATTTCAAGGACAAGACATTTATACCTTTTTTGACTCGACTCGGCTCCGATAATTTTTCTTCCGGTTTTCTTCTTTTCCTTTTCCTGACCCCTATGACCAATTTCGAGAAGACCTGTGCACCCCTATTTTCTATATTTCGAGGAATATTTTGTCCGCGGACATTGCTTGAAATTGACCCCCTTTTCCGCGATTTTGGTAACGGTCATGCGGTCCCTAAGTCACAATGAGTGACCCCACCGGGGAGACCATGCAGGAAACTAGGTTATATAGGCTTGACCAAGTTTAAAACACCTGAACCCTGTGCTTGCGTAAATTGGTTAAGTATTCATTACTTTCGAAGGATTCCAAAGTACAGTGACCTATCTGCACAGATTCAGTTCTTTGTGTGACCAAGCTTGAAAATGATAAGAGATCGAAAACAGCACAGGACAACTCAGTTGGATTTATATTCGCAAGTGGTAGGAACCAGATCCATCATGACAATACGCCATTGAAGCTAGGCAATACCATAAATAATAAGTAGCTTTAAAAATTTACCGGATTTGACATTATTAATGCAACGTGTTTTCCATCAGCCGATGTGCCACAAAGTTATCATAATGATAAAAATGGAATCGGTCCCACTGATAGATCCAAGGGTTTGGAGGCATATGCAAAATGATTCAACTGGGTTCGTACATGGCAAATTATGATAAAAATATGAATTTCATTATCTTTCTGAGGGAAGCTCATTTGCATATTTTGCAAAAATTAACCATGATTTTGCTTTTTTGTTCACTGCCTCGAAAAAATTGCATTGAACACTTGTTTTGTTCAAATTGGTTATTAATATTGGTATTAAGTTGAAATATAAATTTTGAGTTCTTAATAGTTAAAGATTATTTGCGCATTATGCAAATTATATTCATTACATTATTTTGGAAATGATTGTGTCCATCTTTTTCACTGCCTTTGAAAATGTCGGATTCAACACATGATTTGTTTCAATCGGAAACTTAGATGGCAATTTATCGGGAAAATATCAATTTTAATTTCAAATGTGTCTACCATCTTTAGTAACATAAAGAACATAATGTGGGGCATTTCAACTATTTCAGTCGGGTACTTAGATGCAAAATTATGAAAAATGAATTTCTTTTAATGATAATTTCCCAGTTATGTAAATTATATAGTGATGAAATTGTTCTGAAAATATTGTCATTGTGTTCATTGACCATATAAACATCCCTCTAAGAACTAAACCCCTTTAAATTTAGTACTTAAATGCAAATTTCTAGGGAAATTCTAGGGAAATTCAAGGAAAACTACCTTCTTTCTGAGTCTGAATTTCTATTCATGAATTTCATGAGAGATTAGCAAGGCCTTTGCACGATATGTAGGTTATACATGTAAAGAGGCAGCAAATCGAAATATACCAAATTGCAAAAGGCCACATCTTTGTTATATTCTGAACTCTGGGCTTGAGATTTCGAAATTCTGAAATTCTATTCACTGAATATTTAATGTTCTCCTAGTAAGTAGAAACCTTTACAAGAAAGGAGAATAAGCAATTGATGATGGTGCATGGAAACAAATTACAAACGCATTCAGAATAAAAAGTTTTCCATTCACGATGCTTTTTTCGAGATGTATCTTCCCATTGCTCTTTAAAATAGGTTTATGATGAGCTTAGCCACGATCAAATCCCTTACATATTTTACTCGGAAAAGGTTCAATAGTATGACCTACCTTTTATCATAGGTTATCGGGTGAAGTTGTCAATTCAAGCAAATTTGAAAGCTTTGAACACAATAACGCATGCGGAAATCACCGTTAAGCCAATCTTTACCTCTGTAAATTGCCTGTCGAGAGAAACTGGTTTCATCAGTTCTGAAAAGTTTTGTAATGTGATTGATTGCTTGTATGATCGATCAAGTGTGTAAAACATAAAAATACAATCAGAACAAAGCAAAAACAAAACAAACGAAAACCTACTGACAATTTACCTGGAAAGCACAGAAGCACAACTGTACAGCTTTGTTATGATATTGAGTGTTTTATAGGACAACACCATCGATATCCGTATCTTTACTTGACTAAAAATGAATAAGTATCATTCTCCATGTTATATTGCAAATGTCATTTGATATTAATTTAATGTAAGCATTTTTTATGTTTTGATTGAGTTATGGAAATAAAATTATTTGAATTGAATTGAATTTATTAAAAAATCTTTTGCAAGATATCATTTTATTTGTAGTTTGGCCGTATTCTCTGAGATTAATATATATTTTATCAATTTCAAATGCTAATGCTTACCTTTAAATGTGGAGCTAACTCGTACAAGTTCATCATGAGTTTCTGACTTAATCTCCCTAATGGCAGGGGGCCTTTCCGTTTCGATAACCGTTTGGGAAAGCATTATCCATTAAATTCGATGGACTCTGCCATTCGAACTTCGTTTTCTTCATTCAATATTCATGATACCCGCAAGGCCATAGCGACATCTAGTGAATTTGAGGATTTTAATGTTCGAGGCGTATTGATTGCAAGGAAAGTGCATGAGTTGCATGGTGTTGATTTTAACATTTTGTTAAGAGGAAAAGCCGCTTTTGAAGAGAGGATGTTGGGCTATTCCAAACTGTGCGAGGCTTGTAAACGTTTTTTTTTTTCATGACGACAAGTAACTTATTGGTGATGATTACAGTATTACGTTTTTTTAATTTGTACTCTAGTTGAATCTGTATATACGTATGCTAATGTTTACTGAACGTAATGCTTTGACAACGAAGGAACTACTCAAGTTGATTACTGATGTATTGTGTTTGTGTTTGATAATTTGAGTTAAGTTATTGTTTCATCACAATATTCCAATATAATTATGTATGATTACCTTAGTTGATTTTTATATTATATTTTACTTATGTTCAATGAAAAAGGACTGTGTATCATTGACGGCCAAAATAATCATTCAATACAAAAAAAATATTTACAGCATTAATGCTATCTTCAACTGTTATGCCGAACCGTATCAGGACAATTACCCCCTGGGACAATCACCCCCCCCCCGAAAAATTACCCCCGGAAAATTACCCCCCACACCTGAAAATTACCCCCTAGGACAATTACCCCCCACCCCCACTTAAGGACAACAACCACCGAGGAAAATTATCCCCCACCCCGAAAATTAACCCCTTGTTCAATAAAGGGGAACTCCACCCTGACAATAATTTAGTTTTAATAAGAGCAACATTTTTTCGGGGGAAGGGGGGGGGGGGTAATTATTGTCCTAGGGGATTAATTTTCCGGGGGTAAATTTCCGGGGGGTAATTGTCCTTGGGGGGTAATTGTCCCGCTGGTAATTGGCCGGGGTTGATTGTTTAGGGTTAAATATCCTAGAACCATGCCGAACGTAAATGAATACCATATGATCTACCTGCATGGTTTCATGAAAAGTGCAGGTAGTTTCGTTGATACATTTCATGAATTTTAATACGCATAATTTATTATTGCCTGCCTGATGACAATATATATCACTCTGTCCAATTTGTATCTAAATGATTCATGTTTGCTGCAAAGTTACAGGAAACGATGCATGTAGCTAGATCGATAGTTCATTAGTTTCGTTGATACATTTCATGAATTTTTAATTCGCATAATTATTGCCTGCCTAATAACAATATATATCACTCTGTCCAATTTGTATGTAAATGATTCATGTTTGCTGCAAAGTTACAAGAAACGATGCATGTATAGCTAGATCGATAGTTTATCAGTTTCGTTGATACATTTCATGTTTTTTTAGAAGCTTTATGAGCAATACGCATTATTATTGCCTGCCTGATAAAATGCGTATCCGGACACCTACCCCTGGACATCCACCCCCCATAACCATCCCCAGTCAACTACCCCCTAGGACAACTACCCCATAGGATAATTACCCCCTAGTGCAACCACCCTCTAGGACGACTACCCCGGGACAACTACCGGACAACTACCAGACAACTCCCTAGACAACTACCCCCAGACAACTATCCCCTAGGGTAGTTGTCCTAGAGGATGGTTGTCTGGGGTTGTTGTCCGGGGTAGTTGTCCTAGGGGGTAGTTGTCCGGGGGTAGTTGTCCTAGGGGATAGTTGTCTGGGGGATAGTTGTCTGAGGGGTAGTTGTCCGGGGGTAGTTGTCCCGGGGGTAGTCGTCCTAGAGGGTGGATGTCCAGGGGGTAGGTGTCCTAGAACCGATAAAATGATATATCATCCAGTTCAATTTGTGTGATTTGTATGCCAACCAGTTTCTACAGGTGTGTATTTAAATACCCTAAACTTCACCTAAACTAAACTTCAAGTTAATGCTTGTAAGAGTTTCAAGGACTGTCTGATCAGACATGTTTACTCACAAGATAAAGGGATAAATTATCGTCCATGATTTCTCTAAATATATACAAGAAAAAAAGTCAGAACCATATTACGCCTCTTAGATTATAGGGTTTCTCTTTGTGTTTTATTCTTTATCCTTTATCATCATTATAAATAAATAAAAACGCGGTAACTGTATATTCTTTCAATTTGATGGAAACTACCTCAACCACCAGCCGTTTAAGGGATAGTTGAGTTTTGTTGCAGAGGGCGCTACACAAAATATTTTTTTGTGATATAATGAGAAACTGAGTGTCAAATTTGAAAGAATATAGAATTTTAATGACAAAATCTTTTTTGTTTGATCAAAATCGGTTCAGAGACGGCTGAAATATGCATAAATATAACCATTTCTAATATTTGTGGTGCCCCACAAAATATTAGGTAATTTTGAACCAGCCGTTGAAAAACGAGATAGCGCCTCATACGTTTTTTTCCAGCCAATGCCAATATTGGCTTTTTCGTGTTGGTTATAATACGCATAACCAGACGGCCCGTGTATTGTTATTAATAATTCATTCATTCATTAACGGTCACCGTATTTTTTTTTAAAAGTTGAGCTGAATTGGTATGATCGTATTCAATCTAAATTCACACATTTTGGGGTCTAAAATTACCTTCATAGCAATTTTAGGTTCTAAACGGGCACTAGAAATGTCACAAATAAGAATAAGAGCAATAACCATGCACTTTGAAGGCATTTGCAGTCTCAAACAAGAACTCGACTATCCCTTTAACAACCAACATCATAATTTTTGTCTAAAGAAAAACCATTAATACAATGTATGTCACAATGTTGACCCTGTATACTGTCAATAAGATATCATTGTCTGAAGGAAATAATGACAACATGCTGTCACTAACACCAGAGTTTATATTTAATTTGTGCACTCGATATAACAAAAATCCAGACAACTAAATGGGTCTGCTAAGTACAACAAATAAATGATTGCCAAGCGTATTACGGCAAACCTTTTTTTCCGGATTTACTGCGATGGAATCGGGACCCCGAATGCATTAAATTGCTTTCAAATGATAAATGAATATTGGATTCCTCTCTCTACACAAGATCTGTCCCCTTCCAAATCCTCGAAACTAATTCAATAGCGATCATATTTCATCCCGAGGAAAGGCCACTATAGTAACCCAAATAATAGACGGAGATTGGTTGGGCATTGTGATGGCAGGGGATGGGAGCGGATTGGGACAATATGCAGAGTGTTTCAACTGTTTATTTGTTTGTTTGTTTTGTGGTTGTGTTGTTTTTGTTGGTGCTGTTTTGTAAAATATTTACCCCTATGTAGAAGCAGAGGGAATAAGAACGACAGATAATTATGTAAGAGAGAGGCGGTGACCAACGGAGAGATAGAATAGTAAACGAAACGAAAGAAAAATGACAAAGAAAGAGAAGAAGAATATAAAGTGAGAAAATCTGATAACCAATGAGGAAGAGAGAATGGATGGATCAGGGGAGCCATGTTTATTACAATCATCACTCTCATCACATTTGTTGATGACTATTTGGTAATCTTCATCTCTGTGATTGTGAGAGTGTCAATCTAGATATTGAGCAATCAAAATCATATCGCGATCTTTGATCAGAATTACACATAATTAAATTAAATTAAAATTAAATTGAAAACACATCCGATGTGTCATTGTGATTGCTAATGTACCGAGTATGGCGAAAAGATTTCCAAATCAGATTCTAAACGTCTTTCATAACATATTTTTATTATATAAAAATTGAAAATGGATATTAATTTTGAGCTTTTTCTCCAAGAATATCATAGACAATTACTGTGAAATAGCCCAAAAGCTAAGATTAATAATGAAAATCCACCCCTTACTTAGATTAACAAGTCTTTATTGCAAATATTGCTGTGGTTTGGCCTCCGGTTGATGTACATCTTGTTACATGTGTATCATAATACATGATTGGAAGATTAAGGTTCACAAGAATAGGCACGCTCCTATATAATACATAAAAGTGGAGACTCAAGACAAAAATGATGTGGGTTTCTCTCTCACTCTGTCTGTCTGTCTGTCTCTGTCTCTGTCTCTCTCTCTCTCTGTCTCTCTCTCTGTATCTTTCTTTTTAGGTCCCTGTCTCTTTCCATCTCTCTCTTTACCTCTGTCTCTCTCTTTATCATCTCTCTCAAACTTTTTCTCTCTCCCCTTGTCTCTCTCTCTCTCTCTCTCAATTTATCTCCCTAAATCTCTCTCTCTCTCTCTCTCTCTCTCTCTTTCTAGGCCCCTGTCTCTTTACATCTATCTTTTTACCTCTGTCTCTCTTTATCATCTCTCTCAAACTTTCTCTCTCTCAATTTATCCCTCTCTTTATCCCCTCTCTCGCTCTCGCTCTTTCTCTCTCTCTTCCTTTTGTCCCATACCTTCTACATCCATATGGTACCGCATAAACCCCATTCCCCTCACCTCGATTCAATCCTACTAGATTATCTACCACACTACCTGGTCGTCATGAGTAAAACGGTGATTGGAATATTGGCTGAAATGTCACCAAGTCAAAGAGGTTCATCATGTATTTTCCTGTTCTTTACAAGTGTACATATACAGTTGCACTCGTTATACATGTAAGAAACTTCATTTTACCCAAAAGGAAACAGGTTTAAAGAGAGGCCTTTATGCTAGAAGGAAGATCAACATTTTCTGCAAAGATATAGCTACATGAATCCAATATTAGATCAACGTGACCAACAGTTGAATAGCAATTTTCTATTTTAATATTGTATTTCTGGACATTGATTTTGTTTTATATTATCGTTTCATGCTTACAAGTATACATAATTCTAATAAAAATACTACATTGTCTGTTGCACATACATAACAGAAAGTTTATAAATTCCCTCCGATATAACATTATGTTATAGGAAGCCAATACTCTTTACAATGATTTGTAAACTGCGAGAAATCAGCACACACCCATATACACATTATCTAATTGCACGCAGTCGACACAGGTATTGGATTACGTTCATCAATAATTAATATTAGAGTAATGTTGCCGCTATTTTTAGGGCTTTAGAAATACTTCATATTGACTGGGAGCTTGCAATTCATTTCTCATTCTGTACTCCATTCTGCTTACATGTATTACATTCGCTTATACACACGCACACACGTACGCACACATATATTATGGTCTCATGCAACGCTTGTATTAAACTGCTGGATACTTTTTTTATAGTGTTGCATTATGCCTCCCCTCACTCACTCCACTCCGCATCCCCCACCCTCCCCACCCTCTCCCTCACTCTCCTTCCCTACCCCCCTTTCTCTCCCTCTCCCTCTCTCTCCCTCTCCCCCTCTCTCTCCATCTCATCTCTCTGTGATTTTCAATCAATTCTTTCATAATACACACCAGTAATCTTGTTGCATTATGTACGTGTAGTATAAAAACTAGGGCATGTCTTAGTACTTGTACATCTAATAAACCTGTATCCGCAATCAATCCTCTACCTACCCTTCTCAAAATAATCAGGACGATCTGGAAAGAAATGACTGTCTTAAAAAGATAAACGTAATCCACTCCATACTCAAAGAAATCCACAGCTGTATCCATTGATATTCATTACTGTCAGATAATTAGGGAAACGTTGATATAAGCTACAACATGTGCAACGTGTGCTCCGATTCGGAATCGGTAAAACCGGAGAAAGCATGAGTAAAATTTAGTAAAACGGATAATACATATAATGGGCATTAACATAAAACGTCACATTCATAAAGCGACACCCACTGAAATCTAACACAAACGGATAATATACCAAATGAGCATTATCTGAAAACATAGCATTCTTATTAAAAATGACACTCAATGAAATTTAACACAATGCAATTTAAAATGATCATTAAAATGTCATGCAAATGGCTTATCTCAGATAGGAATGAACAGATGAAAGAAAAGAAAATAAAATCCAAGATGATAAATCACTAACATATCTAATTCCCCTGTTCAGCATGTAAACAAGTGTGCTAAAAAAAGGATTTGGGAAGATAGGACCCAGATTATTGTGAAAAGACGAAACCTAATTCATCAGGATGTTTTCAAAATAATCACTGCAAAATTGGGATAGATTTCTGATCGTCGTTACAACGAGAGTTTGATTGATTATACAAAGGGCATTCAAATCGGGAGACAAGACGAGCGAGGGGCATGATACGGTATCTTCAAATACAAAGCACTGCAAGCAACTTCTGTTTTATTTTCCGAAAAAGAGAAGTCGAATATTTCGAGGTCGCATGGGATTATAAAGAGATCAAGTGGGCTAACATTGATCAAGTATTGGGGTGGGAGGGGGTTTGCAAATTCAAGAGTGCCATGTAATCATTTTCTCGAGTTATTTTCCCCATCCTCTCTTTCTTTCTATATCTCTCTTTTTATTTTAAATCATTTCATTTTTTCATTTTGAATTGCCTATTGACAATGGCGGTACGTGCATCCCATGGCTACGCCGTTGTAAATATTCTTAATACTAATAAATTATTATTATCTAAAAACAAATCTGATTTTCTAAAGAACCTTTCCCTTTATCAATATGTTGTAAAATAACTTTATTTTAAACAAACAAGTGCTCTCACTAATACAGAAAAACTGTTTAAAAAAAAAGTCATGTTCGTCACCCTGCTTCCAATCATAATAGTCAATATAGTTTGTATAAGCCATGTTTTCAATTGAAAGAAGGTCATTGTGTTCAGTGACATTTTGAGCTCAAACAATAACTAATCGTTCTTGAATCACTGAGTCAATGAACGCAGATCAACATTGGAGCAAATTATACATTTTGCTTTCATTTTTCGATATGAAAAGGTCAGTCAATTCTTTTTTTTTCTCCAAAGTTAATTTTGGCCTAAAAATTGTAAAGGTTACATTATCATTTTCACTATCATTTAGTACGCAGAATAAGAAGACGGTCAGGAACAGAAACGAGAGAGCAAATCTTACGGGTCACTCCGACTCTCCTCTTAGAGATTCAGAGAGTTTAGAGCCAGACAGAAAAATAAATCAGTAGATCCCATCCTGTCGCTCAAGGTTTTGAGAAATCAAAAATGAGCCGAACTGATGAATTTAAACACCTCGCTCCATAAGCCAAAACCCATTTACACATCTATTCTATAATCCCCAATGCGTCATAACAACGTATTTCATATTTCAAATTTCAATTTCAATTGAATCTTTCTCATTAAAGAATCATACCAATGATATTTTCATATATTTTATAATTTCTTTCCTATTATTTGTAGCACCATCGTCTGACGTTCCCTGATATTGGACAGTAATCTACGTGACATGTAAGCCTCACAAACCAATTATTCTGATTCGCTCACACAGATTTGTTTTCTGACCTCGGAGTCGTAGAAACTTTCCCCTTCGTGCTTGTAAATAGTTTAACGTTTTGACAGATTCAGCTTAGAGTAAAAAGGGCTATACCTCTTATTATTTTACATGGGGTTAACGCCCTTTTGGCACTTAGCCAGATGGGATGATGGAAGAGGAGTAACCTCAGTCACACCAGCAAGACCGACACCAGACCGACTACAGATGATTACATTACCCTAATGGCCAAACATCGGTCGGTTTGGAGTCGGTTTGGCAGTGTGACTGAGGTATGAATGTAGAATGAATGTAGAAGACAGATTAATTGAAATGGAACGCATCACGCTTGATTTTCCATCATGCAACTCGTTTCCGGTTTGTTAGCGCTCACTTATTGAAAGCACATCCGATGTGCCATTGTGATTGCTAATGTACCGAGTATGGCGATTGAAAATCTTGGAGTTGGGAGGGAAATGAAAATGGTTCTCCCTCCTAAAACCCAACCAAGATTATTAAACAAATGACCGTGTAATAGGAAATCAAAGGGCAACAGATCAATAAGAAATGAAAGAGAGCTATTCATGGCACATTACACTCTAAAAAGAGCACAGCAAAGAGACAGCTAACAAACGTTGTGTCATTGAATGCCCAACAGCGTTGTCCAATAGTATTTGTTTCCAAACAACTTAATGAAGCATCCATAAGTATAAAATTATAGTAATGGGCACAAGGTCGAATTCATTTATCAAAACTTTCAAAACACACTAAACCTGCTAAAGTTTCCGAATAAAATCTCGGATTGCGTCACTTTAATCCCTTGCTTTTAATTCGTTCTTCGGATTATAATGGCGACTCTCAACCACTCAAAGAATTTAGCAGAATGCAATGCCTTCAAGCTTTCACAACAGAAATCACGAGAGACAACAGAATATCTGTCAAGTACAATTATTTGGGAGTCTCCTTGGTTTAATTACTCCACGGGCAAACAAATTTGATGGGACGGGTGTAAAACACTTGCTCCTGCGACAATTACTCTACGTCAATTTTCTTGCACTGACTGAATTATTAAATTCAACCCTGAAACCAATACTATACATAACTCCACTCTAACCCGAACCTAACTCGCAATATGCCATTTTCGTAATCTAATTATATTTAATGAACAAATCTAATTAATTGCCTCGTTACAAATTATTTCATCCACCTGTTACGAATAATTGTATTTCAATAGTCAGAAAGCGAATTGCATACATTACATGTTGTTAGGTGGGAAAAGCCATAATGTTTGTCCAAGCTAGCAACAATTAATGTATGCAAGTCACATTCTGACTTTTGAAATACAATTATTCATAACATGTGAATGAAATAATTTGTAACATGGCATTTAACAAAGATTTATGGATTAAATTTCATTACAATACAAAAATGGTCTATTGCAACCCTTACCCCAACCCTTTACTTTTTACGCAACAAAGCCCGGAGAAGCTAGTTGTCGCCTAGAAAAATGTTGGATCACCCGTTAGGACACCTGTTTTTCTTAACACTCTCAATGGTAATCAAGTATGATTCTGTACACAAGAATTTGTCTTAATGCAAGCGTGTGTGCGGATCATGATATAGCTCATGATGTACATCTTCATAATGATATTTTATCATTTTCCTTCCAATAGCTTTGCTTTATTATAGTTACAGTCGCGGATCAAGGAATACCTAATAAGGGCACAAGTTGGAATGAGTCAAAATATTTGGAAATTGTAAAAAGCGATTAATGCATGTACAGCATCAACGAGATTAAGGTACATGATTCTACTAAAAAAAAACACATCCAGACATAAGGCCACAACTAAAACGTATCAATAACCCCCTCCCCCCCCCAAAAAAAAGGGGTATCTGCGGGGGAAATGTGTTTCATGTGGCCCTATCCATCGATGAGTTAAAAAAACATAAACAACAAACAAAAACAAAAAAAGAGCCAACAACCCCAAAACACGTTACTGAATTTAATGGGGGCAACGCGCCCTCCCCCACCCCCATTCCCCCATCTACTACATCCGCCGATGAATTAAGCCTCACTTTACCACTTTCACACGACCGTATTGACCTGGCTGTCTCTAGGGTGCGTAACTTGACAAGACCGAAGGGCTACCCAACGCCATTTAGCGCTAGTGAATGGTGAACCGATGTCCGAGGATAATAATATTGTAGTACAGCGTGCTATTCAATTAAAGACACTATCAACTATTTGCACTGGGTCACGGGACAGCCAGTGGTTTCATACACCACATGCAAGTGTGTTAAATTCTTAGTACATGATGTGGCTTTATGCTATGGTTATAAATGAAAATAATAATACTTGTATCTTGTATAATTATATCTAAGCCTCTAGGTACATCTAGGATACGTAAGCCTAATGATACCCACTATTTTTTGACAAACTCTGCTTCTTCACGAACTATTTCGCCGAGTGACTGCTTTTAGGAGGATCTTGAATCACGTATAGTATCAGCAATCTGGACTGATATTGTTTAATTGACCGTTTAAGGGTTGCACATAATTATGTTGACAGTACTAGTAAATTAGTGTAATCTCTTTTAGTACTGACCACCCTGTAAGTACAGAAGTTGTATTTTCTCCATTTTCTAAATGAAGTGGGCTGTTCAAGCTAACATTTAATCCAGGTGTACAGTTCCAATGCGTGGCTTACGTTTTCTTATAAAAAACTTAGTTAGTACAGCCCTTTGGGAGCTTGTAGTGATTATCAAGATAAATAGTCAAGATTTCAGACGGATTGCCGGAAACAGAAAAAAACTTAATGGCCACCAGTTATCATCATCCCTTCTGAATAATTTTCAGCTGTAGACGACTTTGAAATGTTTAAATTCATATTTGAAGTAATCTTAGACATGTGCAACGAGCTCGAAAACAAATATTAAACCTGCCTTTAAGATTGTGTTCATAATACGACATGAGTATTCTCGAAAAGTATAGCCCCTCCGCCATGAATAATGGCATCATTCTGCCAAGGGACTCATAGATTAACAGCGAAGTGCGGGATTATCTGAATCTATCATGCACAGCCTCGGGAAAATCTGTTTCCCAGTTTGGCTCGGATCATTCTTGCTGGGGTTTTTTTTTTTTTCCTGAAGTGCGATCGTTTTCCGTATGCATAATTTTCATACGAGAAGGCACAACTCGATTGCGCTTGTTATAAATCTACAGACAGGATTAAGGAGGCACTCTTACCTCCCCTTTCGTATGAGGGCGCAGGTGAAAACAAAGATGATGATAATGATTCGCTTTGTAAGTCTTATACGGGGGTGCTCGACCTATTACGAGAGGGGGAGATAAATGCACGCACTATCTACAGTAGATGTGAAAGTTGTGGAATTGTTGAACTGCATTATGTCAGGTCATAACAAAATATATTGGTTTACAATTCATTTTAAAAAGGGTGAGTTGGAATACTTTCTGTGCCGGGGGAATATTGATTAAGGCCCATGAGTTTAAAGAAAGTGATCAAATTACTTGCAACCTGATCAGTAACTATAGAGACCAAAGTAGTTTGTTCATGGGCACTAATCAACAATAACTGACACCCCTCCACCAAAAAAGCAGGCTCCTAATAGATTAGTAAATTTTGATGAAATTTTGTCTTAAAAACAACCTCCACCCAAACAAAACACAGGGAGAGGCAATACACCCACCACTCCCCCGCCTCCGCCCGCCCATACCCTCCTGACAACACCCTTGACTATAGCACATTAAAATTCTGGCACAGAAAAAAAATAATTACGACTTTGAATGCGACTCCAATAATATTTAGACTTCTTTGAGCAATTATGTATACATCCGCACAAAACATTTTAAAATCTTACTTTTAACGTAGCCTACATGAGTATGATTCTATGACCAAGTCCACAACTCAAATTTAAGTCTTTAACAAAAAGAGCTGAACGTCATTTTATTTAATTAGCTTAAGCGAGATTAAAAAGTTTTTCGCTTTGAATTTGAAACTAAAGAAATGCTTAATTTTGTTAATGGCATGTTTTGAACGCTTGAGCCCTCCATAATTATACAAGAAATGATGTCTTAACATAGGCCATCAAATTAGTGTGCATAACCTTTAACTGATCTTACACTGGCTTTAAAAATGAGTGGAAAACACTAATCCGCCATGCAAAACATTATATCCGACAAGGTTATTCATTTTCCGATGCATATTACACTTGTACTTATTGGATGTCTGTTTGTTGGGCGTTTAAAACCTACCATCAAGGAAAAACCAGTGCTAATCAATGAAACTGAATATTTCGCGATATTCCGGGGTTTTTTTTCCTGACTTCGCACCTCCAGGCTTGTGTTATGAGAAACATTATCTATGAATTTTCTACAAAGACGACGTCTTTCATCACGCATTTCCCACCGTGAAGCCTCACGTCTGGCTGGTTCATTGAATATTCGTGAAGACCCTGGGAACAGATATCACAACGCAGGAGGCTTATTAAAACCAGGATAATCACTATTCATAGCCTTCCTTCATGCTCACATTGTTTAAGAAACGATGTAGGATACAGAGTTTGTCATCTGTGATCAACTAAGAAAGATATTGATAACAAGCAATGAGTCGATTACCCCTTACAAGTACATGACTAAGACCCTGTACAAGACATTAATGAAAGTTTGATTTCATTTATTAGTATATTTTTTCTCTTGTTTTTATTAGTTTTCTATACTGGAGGTTCTATAATTATTGCAATATAGTAGAGGTGTCGTGGTCGAGTGGATACGTCGACGGACTGTCGATCTTAAGGTCCGCGGTTCGAGTCCCGCCGCGGCACTAATGTCCTTTGGCAAGACATTGATCTACATTTGCCACATTCAACCCAGGTGATGTAAATGGGTACCTGGCAGGGATTAATTCCATGAAATGCTAGAGCGCCGCAGTGGCTGCCTTGCTAAAGACAGGGTAATAATCGGGGCAGCGCCAGGAGCGTCACCACGTGACGGACATGTGCGCTATATAAGAAGCCACCATTATTATTATAGTTGCAAGTTGACATAAGTATTCAAATCTTGCTATGGACGCCCATCTTCTTCTTATTTTACAAAAAAGGGTGTTTTTACCTGTTTTTTTCTAGGCCCCCCCCCCCTGGATCCGCCACTGTGGTGTGCATGGTCAGCCGGTGATGTGAGGGATATGGCGAGTCAGGACATAACCCGATCGCATGGCGTAACAAAAGACGGTCTCTTAAATCTCCCGATGTATTATATTACGTATACGTAGTTTTAATGATCAGAATGGACATCACTTAGCCTCTATTTGTTCACCTTGACAGCAGTATGATGACAGAATGCCTTCTCGACTAAAGTATGCCAATCGACAAACGATACACTATACATAGCTCCATTATGGACCCCTTTATCAGATATGAGAGGCCCCCTTTTCACTAGTATTCCTTACGATAAATTATGATTATATTTTTAGCAGCAATTTCATAAAGTTGGGACCTTTTTCAATCAGTGTTAACTAGTTTTAAGTGGCAAGACTCTCAGTAAATTCCACTTTCCTGCCGTACTCACGTCGGAAAATTTGTTCACCTTCCATAACATATATTCTGGGGCCTCCCTTGTCTCATGCTGTCGTTAAAGGGAGGCATTTTAATGTTATGTTACAGCTTTTTAATGTTTTGTATTGGTGCCAAGGTGAAGGGTTGAAAGAGACACATGTTTTCATTGAATACACTTGTCCTTAATGATTGCTTCAACCATAAAGATGAGCAAATCGGTTGCCATACAGGCCTAACCATTAAATTAACCTCTTTATTTTCACCTGTGTTTTGTATTTTGTAGATTATAGTTTCATACTCGTTAAGCTGAACAATTTTAGATTTGTTTTGCTGTTATATTGAAAACTTCAGAACGATTGTATTTGGGTCAACCACCTCTTTTTTTATTCAGGAATTGCAGGAAGTGAAATATATTGTTTGTTCTGTCCTTTACAAAGATGGCATTACAATAACAAAATTGGCTACGGTGGGTGCGTGTATACATTGTGTGTGTGTGTGTGTGTGTGTGTGTGTTTTATTCAATTGTATGTTCTTCTTGTTTGTATTACATTTGGAGGAATAAAACAAAATTACTATAAAAATTTAAACAAAATAAAGTGTGTGTGCGTGTGTGTGTGTGTGTGTGCGTGCATGTGTGGGCGTGCGTGAGTGTGTATGAATCCGGGTGTATTTTTTTAAAGGCAACAAAATAATATAAAAATATATCTAATTGCCTTCCGATAAAAGATTTGTTTTAAATGTGCAAGTATCGCGCCGTAATGCTCTCCAAATTCTAACGACTCTACGCCCGCTTTTGCCAAATTAAACAATTACATCCTTAGCTAATGCATCACGATGACATAATGGAGGTTTCTATACGGAAAAACTTCGCTGTCCTGGGCAAACAACTATTTCAATGTGTATGATAGGCATTGGCAAATGTATTTTTTCTTCTCTTTTCCCTTTTTGTTGTTGTTGCTCTTTTGAAGTAACAGTATATTTGAGTTTATTTTGACTTAATGAATATGGGAAGAGATGTGCAAATATGAATCGACTTTTAAATGCTGAGATAATGGGCCTGGACGATTTCGATTTTGTAAAAGAAGGTATAATATCTAGGTCTTTGATTGATTTAATGTCCATCAATGAAATACAGCGCCTAAGATGTAAGCGGAAATCGATTTCATACAAGGGCGTACATATGATATCTCCGTTGGTCCTTCACCGAAATAGATTATCGTCATTTTTCCTTTCTTCAGTTACTTTGAAAATATGCTTTTATTCTCGGATGTAAAATTTACTGCTCGTGTTTATGGATGCAAAACTTGAAAGAGAAATGCGCAAGTTAAAAACAATTTTCATCATCATCATCATCACCACCTTTATAATCTGTCACCATCACTTTGAACCTCCTAGGGATTTAACTTAGATTAAGGGTGTAAAGAGTATGGTTTACTTAAGACAGGTTCGTATACATGTACTTAGATTTCATAAATCAAGTGCCGCAGTTTGAATTATTTATCAAGTAAATTCTAACAATAAATAGATAAAAGATTGTCAAATTTCAACAGGCTACTTTAACTCTGATTACATGGGCGTCTATTACCGAAATAATCAATAATTAAAGTCAACTTCAGTTTGCATGACTGATGTTATCTGGACTTTTTTCTAAACAAATCTCATCAAATTCATGAAATATTATTCAATAGCATTTTCGTACTAGTTTATATAAAAGCACCAATTTTGAAAATTGCGCTGAATGGACAATTTGAAGTAAAAATATTCGTTTAGTAACATTATGCAAAATGAAAAAACTATAATGACAAACTGTAGAAAATTAGACAACTTTAAGGAAAAGGATAATGTACTTAGGACTTAATTACCTAATAATGTACATGTCCTTGTGTTAAAATTTAAGCAATCCTCACTCATGTACAGTGTACTGTTATCTTTTTTCAAAACAAAAGTATTTATAAATACTAAATACACAGGAATTTTCCTATCCCAAGGATTACAGCTAACATAATATTTATACAGATTAATCTTAATCCGCTTAATACGCTCTTAAAAAGAGGGAAAAATATCAGACAGGAGCAATTTTGAGAGCGCGATTACTTAAAGCTTTGGCCATGTGGCGGCTCTCCTATCATTACGTCACAAACGTGGCGCCATTATCTCACATGGCATGTGATTGTATCTATGATTAACGCTTCGGATCGTGTGTTACTAGTTATTTTAAGCGGGAAGAGTATATGTCAAACATGTGTGGAATGGATGTTGGTTTGATAATTGCCATGGTTATGGTCTTCGTAAATGAATTCGTCGCCGCTTTTTTTTTTCGAGAGTAAAAGCATTCCAAATCAAGGTCTGCGTATGATGGTACGTCATGTGCCGAGACAGAACCTCTTAAAACGAGATACGATTGCATACTGGCGGTACAAAAAGATGGGCGCATGGTGAGTGTATGGTAAGTGTTTTCAGGTGAAATCGAGAGGAAAGGTGTGACAGATGGATGACAGTACTGAAGAAAGAAGGAAAGTGAGAAAGAGTTACATCCCACAGAAACTCTAGCCACGGGTGTTCTTTATAGTGTTGTATATATTGAGGTGTTTGAGTGTGAAAGAGATAGGTGGGA
Organism: Mesocentrotus franciscanus; assembly: GCA_037976565.1. Classification (NCBI taxonomy): domain Eukaryota; kingdom Metazoa; phylum Echinodermata; class Echinoidea; order Camarodonta; family Strongylocentrotidae; genus Mesocentrotus; species Mesocentrotus franciscanus. The sequence goes on from CP137683.1 coordinate 3,634,881, forward strand.
GGAAGCAAGTCGGGTGAATGAAAGAACGAAAACAGAGAAGTGAAAGAGTCTGGAAAAGAAAATTAGAGAAAGATGGATAGAAAGAGAGAGAGAGAGAGAGAAGGGGCGGTAAAAGGGGAGTGGCGGAAAAGGAGAGGGAAATAATAATCCGAGATAGATAGAAGCAGGGGAAAACCGAAGAGAGCAGAGAGGAAAGGAAGAAAATATGCATCCTGTGAAAGTAACGATGTATGGGGCTTGTGTCGTATGAGTGTTTCAGTGTGAACACTTTAAAAAGAAATGAAAACGCAGCACACTGAGAGCCTAGAGAGAGGATGTGAAAAGTTTTAAACACGGTAGACAAATTGTGACAGTAAGGAAGAAACGGAGAGAAAGTGAGAGAGAGAGAGAGAGGGAGAGAGAAGAAAAAAGTGAGGATAAAAAGAAAAGAAGAAAGAAAAGGAGAGATGGCTCTTTCTGACCATTGGAGGATTTATGGTCTGACCAAGGTTTTTCTTCATCTGATTCAACCTTACCTGTCAAAATGACATCTCCACAATTATCATAATCATTTTGACTGACAGTTTAATCTAAGTGGCGTAGATAAGATTTTCAATGCGAGCGTAGCAGACTCTGAAGCAAAAAAAAACAAATGGAAATAGAGAGAGAGAGGGAGGGGTGGGTTGAGGGGGGGGGGGGTAAATGTCCAGCCTGTATGCAAATACTTGCTCTGGTCAATCCAATCGACTGTCGATTAAAATAAACAACAAATTATCTATAATAGAGGGAAGAATGATAAGCAAAATATATAGTGCATCATCCTTTTTTGTAACACTGCAGGTTATTAGCCCATTATCTACTGTATTCTCTGGATTTCCATAGGCTTTGACACAGGGGCCATCCGCTTCCAATAGGCGATGGGTTACGTTAGTGCGATATAAAGCAATTTACTGCAAAATGCATCTGTTAAAAAAAAAGGATTGAAAAAAAGCAGACAAATTTTGGATGACATATGACAGAATCTTCTTTTAAAAAAAAAACGTTGCAGTTAACAATCCTCCAGGTAAAAATAAAACAGTCTTTAAAATAATGTAGAGATAAGACGAAGGAAGTCAGCGTTGCATGTGACGTGTTTATCGTGATACCACACCGAAACAATAACACAGCTGAATAGTGTGAGGACGTTTCATCACAAACCCCTTTACATCTTGATCGATGCGCTACGCTTCGTCGGCAGCAAGCAGACAGCTAGGGGCGTCGCTTAAGGGGGTATCAGGGTTTGAGTGCCCCCTCCCCCCTCCCCCACCCCCCCCCCTTCACATCAATTTTGTCTCGGTAAATCTATCATTTTTTTAGGTAAAGTGGCATGTTTTTGAACTATTTGTAGTCTTGACGGCAAACTAGACAAAATCTGCTCAGATCGTTTTACCTTTATATGCCAATCTGCTCTTTATCGCAAACTTCAGAGAAATTTGCGCCCTTCCCTTTCATTATTTCAAATGTTCTAGTTGTGTAGTTGGCAGCTGCATAGTTGATCCGGCAAAATATATTAAATCTCTTGGGTTAACAGAAAGAAATAAACAAATTTGTAACTCCACATTTTCTTCATTTAATTTAGGGAAAGTAAGAATTGCAAAGAAAGATCAATGCCACAGCTTCACTAAAAGGGCAGATGTCATTCATTAAAAAACGTCAGCAGATCTGTAATTATAATCAACATTTTATAGGACACGAGCATTTACTTATCTTTCTGATTTTTCCTTCTCGGAAAATTGTATGTAACCCTGTTTCCTATTCGAAAACATGTAAATACATTACTCTGATACTTTAGCCACTTTAAATTTACTGCTAACTTAAGTTAGGTAACACCCCAAACACAGCTTTTTCCGACAGGGTCTGTGTATTCTAAGGATACATTAACGTCGAAACGGAGTTGTTTAGTCATCAATCTTAAATTCAATTATAATGTTACATGTTCCAAACCCTTGACGTTTTCTCTCTCTGATAGTTTTTGATAGCTCCGAGGTTGTTTGCGCGACATTTAGAATGCAAACATCGAAATGCTAACTGGAGAGAACGACACATTGATGTTTTATCATCGGGGCGTCTTGGCGAATACTGGGACTTGGTAAAAGCTTTTTTGCATTATCAGTGAGCCTTGAAACTGCAGTGTAAGAAAGTGCTAGAAAAAGAGGGTGCTGAGGTCACCTAGACAAGTAACTCACATAGACACACCTACCCGGACGACTTCACCGGGCAACCATCCCCTAGGATAACAATTATTCCTTGGACAATAACTTCCACGACATTGATAACATATAAGGATCATCGTGAATTTAGTCGTCCGCCCCTTCCCTCGCCCAACTTATGTCTGTATCGACTTTCCTATCTCTCTCCTGTCTCTCTCACACGCACACGCACACACACGCACACACACACACACACACACACGCGCGCACACACTCTCTCTATATATCTCTCTCTCACTCACTAATTAAATGCGAATTATAGTGCTCTATTACTATATACGTAAAACACTTATGTATTCCTTGCACACCCCCCCCTTCCCCTCCTCCCTTCCTCCTCCCTTGTAGATTATTCCAGTATTGTACAGTGTTACCTTACTTCCAATAACGTATTAAAGTAGAACGCACACACGCTACGGTCCGATTCAGCTTAATGCATCTTGCGTGAAGTTTACCTACTCTCTCATTTGTGGGCACACAAAGGGAAGTACCGGATATTAAACCATGTTTTAGACCATCTCATCACGAGTTGGTTAGTAATGCTGCTATGGTTTAATTGCGGGCAGTGACACAACGCATTCAAGTAAAATGGGTGACGCATTATGTTCGCCATGCAATATGGCGTCGACGGCTTGACACGACCTACTGCATCTAGGCTGAGCAAATCTTTAAAGCGAGTTGAAGAAGCTCGAATCTTCTTAATTACATCAGACATGACCATGACATTTTGAATGGGCAATATATTCATGTTGGGTATGAATGGAAGAGAGTGATTTTTTGTATACCTTTATTCAACAGGGATGTACCTGTTATTAACCTTGTTTTATTGCTTTGTTAGATGTGACTTTTTATCAGGGCTTTGACGTGAAATTGGAGTTTATTATTTGATCATTATTCTGTATAAATACCTTTATATAAGATAAAACTGTATTTAATAGCACTTTACATTGGAAAAGTGTCCGAAAATTTCTTTAGAATTTCAAAGGTTTTTCAAAGTGCAATTGATCGCTAATCATGTTTAAGAGAAAAGAAAACTACACACTAAACTACAAAATCTTTAAAAAATTGCCAGAAACAAAGCGATACGAAGTAAAATAATAAGCAATTTGTAGATAATTGAAGCTTTGCATTCATACATTAATCGGAGTTGGACAGAGAGGCAAAGACTGAAAACTGAAGATCATTGTAGACCTGTATACTATCAAATAATATTCTCTGTAATTCTGGTAAAACATTGTGAAACCCTACATCAATATCAAAGTTCTACTAAACTTAAATTGAAGTCTAAAAGTGACAAATAAATATATCACCACAGCGTAGAATTTAATATACAGATCACATTGGGAGTTGGGACCCGGATAGCTGACTACATGACCGACCATTAACTGAAAATAGAAGTGTTATTGATACGGTAATGCGACATTGTAATGAAATTCTAATGTCAAAATTTCAAGTGTTTTGTCTCGACATACTTCCAACCCTTACTTTTATTTGCTCATAAAAACGTAAAAATAGACAGGTTGGTCGAATCCCGACAGCACACAACGTGATCGTTAATGAAAAACCAAAGCTCATGAACGAAGTTCCTATACGTACAGTATACCCAACGGATCCGCATAATGATGAAGTATTTCACCACCAAGCCTTCGTGACTGACTGAAAAGATTCTGTTATTCATTACGATAATGGCGCAATTAGTCTCCACTATGCTAGTAAATGATTGAAAGTGACAAGCCCTATTAATTAGTTCATTGTGCAAATTCTCCTTACAACCAGGGCCCTGTTTCATAAAAAATTGTAATTAATGACAAGTTACAATTACTGTTATAAGCTACTGAAATCGTGGCACTTGATTGGCCGAGAGCAAATTTGTCATGGAAATCTAGCATTTGTTATTGATAACAAGGTTTATGAAACAGAGCCCTGGTCTTCAATTTGTTAATTACTTCGCCTTGATGAGCTGACAATTACTAGTACGTTATGAAATCAAATTCATCATCCATCACCCTAATAATAAATTGGTGTATTAATAAAGCCATTGCTATCGTTAGGTAATGAAAATAATTTCAATAATATCATCTTTATTCTTTTACTGAAACATGTTAAGTAATTGTCTCTACCTATAATGACTGCGTAATCATATGAAGATATTCGTGATATCAATGAACTCCATTAATTTGCAATTCACATAAATAGCGTAACTGGCTTTTCATTGGAGAGGCAGCCCAATAAAACGTATTGACAAAATTGCCCTTGGAATGTTACACGGTCACTATAGTACAATCATTAAGTTTTTTGGGGTGTTGTTTTTGTTATTTGTTTTGCTCCGTTTTCTTTTGTTGTTTTCATGATGGATGATTTTAGTTAGCCTATTTGTCTAACAGCACAGTGATCAAAATCCCGACTTTTGTTCTGCACGTCACTGTGACAATCAAATCTTCATGTTTTTTATTTTATTTTATTGAATGGCATTGTCAGTGGCTACAGGCACGGGGAGGGATGGGGGAGGGGCGGAAGGGGGACTATCATACCAGTCTAATAATACCGTCACACCGAGAAGTCCGACAACATGCAGAACGATAACAATTTCCAAAGTTTTGCTATGTCGGGAACCGATGCAGCCCCAAAAAAAAAAAAAAAAAAAAAAACCGACGATCCCAAACTGACCTGGTAAACAGCCCGATTCCATCGTGCCAGTTTCCCACATCAATACCGATAGCCAAAATATATACATAAAACATGCAGTAAAACCACAGGTTTTTTAAGTCTGTCTATTGGTGGGGGCTTTGGTTATTACTAGATGGATAAAATGCGAGGGAGCAGGGAGGCAGTCATGTAGGGGATGTGAGAGAGAGAGAGAGAGTGGTATTATCTTCCTTTCATGTTGCGTCTCCTCTCTCTCTCTCTCTCTCTTTCTCTCTTCATTTATCTTTCACATTTCCCCCTTTTGATGGAGGTTGGGAGCACTTTTCCCCGTGGTACGTATCTAGGCACCGGGCACAGCCCATTCCTATCATCATTATTCTTCGACGGGGCCATACACGCCTGAGAACCTTATGTGTGATTTTTTTTTAATTTAGCAAGCCTATAGCAGCATACCACATTCATCAAAATCGAAGATTCCCTGGAACCCGACACCGGCACTAAACCGCCAAATGACCGACAACCCCGGTAACAGACCGACTTAAAAACCGCAGTAAACCGACCCTGCCGACATTATCACGATTGACACAGATTTTGTCGGTTTATGGTCGGTCTGGGGTCGGTCTGGCGGTGTGACTGTAGTTGTACTATAAGCGTTTCCTCCATTACGACCCTGCTCCCGCCCCGATATTATTTCTTTCCCTCAGCTACCATCACTTAGCCGCACCTCTTATTTTAATCCTAATTTCTTCACTGAACGAACAACGTAAGAGCGCACGACAAAATCCATTAGTATTGAATTACATTATGAAACAGGAAGCTTCCCCAGTTCCATAATGAAACATTCTTTCCCTTTTTCTACTCCAATTCATTCGCATGCCGTGAATAATGCATCTTTTAATATCATAATGGGTCGATTACCATAATGGAAAACTATGGCAGCGTACGATAGCAAGGTCTTACTTAATAGACTTAACTCGTGATGTAATCATCTTTAAATACCATGCAGATGCGATGGCAAATATTTATTATGTAATTATGCAGAAATAATGAGGATAAATTATATTTGTGTTGGTTCTATATAAAGACAAAGAATCTTTCATAATTCAATTTATGTACGTTGAGCTGCAAGCTATACGAGATATAGTCCTTCGGTATGTAACGTACTCAAGATTATGATCGGTATATACGCTTCGTAATGTATTGTGGAAACGTTCACATAATGATATTATATTCATAGTAATTGTCGGTGATGTTTAAGCTACACCAGTATATTTTTAACTTTCTTCTTCTATGAAAAATAAAGGGGTTGATTATCGTTTTTTAATAGGCGTTCATCTTATACAACCACAAATTGTCAGCTTTTCTCCATGAGGAATGACCCGCGTGCAACGTCGATAAGTATAGATGTTCACGTTGCTCGTCAACTTAATGAGAATTCGGGGTAATCATCTTATCAACGGTCATCATATCTTGACTCATTAAGCCGTACTTAAACGCATCACCGAACACGTGAGGCTGGTTTGTTGTCAATTGACCAAATACTGTCAGAAACAGCTGTCAATGGATACATCTCTATGCTGCGAGGAGGGCCGGAGGGGGTTTAAGAGAAGTTTTGACCATTTTAATCGAAATTCACATTTATTTCCTTCTTGAAAAATACCGTGATTTATCTGACAAGAACCAAAGGTCAGTACAACCAAGGAGAAGATATCACAACATTGTGATATCTCTTTGGTACAACAGACATTACAAAAGAGATGGATACCCACAAAGTAGAGCTCGTTTTCGGAATTCCAGGAACAATACGTTTTATTGTCGTTATAATGTTCGGGACGAGAAAAACGCTACCCTGCAGTTCTATTTACAAGCGAAACAGAAATTATAATTTCATGTTTCGTTTCCAGCAATGGTCATTTTTTATAAGGCTGCCATTGAGTTTACGAATATTTGGTTACAGAGAAAAAAATATCATTTATAATGTAATCATTGAATAGTAAACTAACTGTAATATGGAGAGCAAACTAAGAACAAAGCGTTACATGCGTGAGCCTATATAATGTTCCGTGTAGTGCAGTGAAAAGGCAAGCAATGCTTTCATTGAAGGTAATGAGAGTGAAAAGGTGACAGTGAGAGAGAGAGAGAGATGGAGAGAGAGAGAGAGAGAGAGAGATGGAGAGAGATGGAGAGAGAGGGGAGGGAGTGTGGAAAGGGGGAGACTGATAGTCTTACGAAGCAAGATTAATAATTATGTTAAAATGTTGTGAGACAGATGCTAGAAATAGAGAGAAGCGTGGAGAGAAGGAGCGCGAGATATAGAGACAGTGGGAGGCAGAGAGAGAGAGAGAGAGGGCTGGATATTCGACCTACATTGTAAAGAAACCTTCTTGTCATTATGGCATTACGTTCTTTAATAGGAAGAGACAATATTGATTTTCACTCTTACTTTCATTCGACGGAGCGGAGGCCTTTGTTAAGGAATATAGGGCTCTTACTATTAACATTACACAATTTGTTACATGTATACAAGTTGAATGGGCCGGCGTAGCGCCCCGCCTCAGATAACGATGACTAAAAGCGGTTATACGACATCGCTTCTGCGACCTAATGGTTCCGCCATAATTTACTACACTCAGCAATTTCCTAAATTAAACCCTGCACCCAAAACTGTATTTAGCCCTTACCCTAACCGTATATTTTTAACGAAATAAAGCCCGGAGCAACAGTCGCCGGAGCAAAAGTTGAAGCACCCTAGAAGCACAATAAAAATGTTAAAATAATTATATACAATGTGCATCTTTTAATAAAGCCATAGAAGATAACCTCGATTAAAACATTTCGGAGGAGGCGAGTTAGCTCAGTCGGTAAAGCGTCTGCATGTCGAACCAAAGATCGTGGGTTCGAATCCAACCCAGGCAGATGACTGAAGCATGTGTTGTGTGTTAACGTACCCCTCCCCGGTTTCATAGACGCAGGCTATGTTACAGTGGAAAACACTCCGTCCATCGGATAGGACGTTAAATGCAGGCCCCGTGTAGAGGAACCTCACCACCTTGTACGTTAAGAACCAACTGCACTATTCGTATAAGAGTAGGTGGAAACCCCGATGTAGCAATCCACTTGCACCCCCAATCAGTTATACCGGGAGGAGACACTCGACGGTTACAGTGATTCAATTTAAATTCACCGTTTGCTTCCCAGGCACATGCAGGTGACGCCAAGTACTTAATAATGATAATAATGATATCAAATATGCATTTACCTTCAATATAAAAAAAATACATATATGCCCTTTGATCGCAGTAGGCTTATAAGTATTCCCATTAGTAATTGTCAGTATTCTTGATTCATCGCTAGGAAGATGAAAATTACCACTGTTGCGATTACTTCTAAGAGACAAAGTCACACAAAGGTACTCGATTGAGTTACACTTCCCGCCAAAACAAAGTGTTTGATATCTACTTTAGATAAATCACAAGTCTCATTGATATTACAATATGACTGCTACAGTACAATTTACATTTGATGGAATAAGTTAATGCTATAAACCTCTTTCAACGTTGTCATACATTTCGTGCAATTACAGTTCAGTGTCAAGTCAACATAAACAATGCACGGTTAGTGTAACTCTTGGCTCCATAAACAGTATTATGCAATATTTTGTAACGCCGTTACTCCTTTCAAATGTAGTTTTTTTTTTTTTAAATTTTTACTAGGGTGTCCCTATATAGAGACACTAGTTTCAACCTCCGTCAGGCGTCTGAAAGTTGGGGAATGTCACTCTATCTTTCACTGGGGATAGGGAAGAGAGAAAAGGGAGGGGGCAGGGAACATTAAAAGATGACGTTACACTATCTCCCTAAATCAATAGCCTTGTTAAATCGCATTTCAAGAATAGGCGGAGGCCTGTTAAATAACTCACAATGTAAGAACGATCCCCCCCCCCGGCCTCCCTGGTGGAACCATCTCAATTCCTGAACCACTAATCTATTCCACAGAACTCCATATTGCTTACCTATTACGCCCCTATAATCGTCTTGCATTTCATTCATCAAAAAAAGAGCGAAGCGCCCCCCCCGCCCCTTCCTGTGACGTGGCGCCACTTTAATTCATATACGCCAGGTACTCCATATTGCAAACATCTTACGGATCTGTACTGTCATATTCATAGAGTAAGATGCAGACATGCAGGAATCATAATGATTCTAGCATTCTGCAAAAATCATCTCAATTTTTTTCCATTTGTATTTGATTATGAGCAGTCAGCTAGTGTTCTGTCAAACATGTATGAAATCGATCGCGCGAGAAAATAATCCTGTTATTTGAGCGAATAATGAATAATTTGGTGGGGAAGCAAGGAGAAAATCTTGTCATTGTTAAAACATTTCAAAAACATCCACTGACAGTCATAACATTTTGTTTAAAGCCTGCATGGAGTTCAGGGTGGTGAAAAGGTCGCCTGTCTCGTCATAAACATTTTTTTTCTACCCACATCGCCACTCTTGGTCCTCAGGAAGAAAAGCATTGAAGCTGATGAGGATTCCCTGGGTAAACAAAATTATTATCATTACATTTATTGTTGCTATTATTATTGTTATTATTGTATTTATTATTTTCAATAATAATACCATTATTTAGCACTGAACGCACTTTGAAAATCAATTTCTAATATTACAATTTCCCTAGTAGCAACAACTTTAGGAGTGCAATATTTAACCTTAATAAAGTGCGTTTCTGACCTGATTAGTTGCAACCTGAAGAGTGCATAAATATTGTGTGGTAGAAATGCACCCCATTGTGTTTCATACTGCATCCTTTAAAAGCATTATTTGAGGTAGTTTTTAGATTAAATGAAATAGAAGGAAATAATAATAATTCTCTCACCTGTATATATATATTTAAATACGGCGTAAATAAAAGATGATGATTAAATTAAAAAAAAAGTTGTTCCCAAGTATCATTTCCTTAGCTAGAGATAATGAGATATACAAAAAATACCCCTATTTCCTTTCTTTTCTTTTAAAGCGGGAAATGCATGGTATTCGTGAGACAGGTGCGGCAGAACGATTTTGGAAGAGGGATGAACAAAAGTGCGTATAGGCGTAGATTCTATTAACGGACAGCGATCCGTTTGGTAGGCCCGCTATATAAACAGAGAAGATGCTCGAACCGACAGAGACCCCCTCCCCCAACCCCCCCCCCCTCCTTCTCCTCAAGCCATACTTGAGACGGGATGGAACAGTAAAGAGGGACAAATAAGCTAAGCTTCCAGTCTCTACACCCAAGTATACCCAAGTAAGTAAGCCGGGGCAGACGAGGTCGTTAAAAATATGCTTGAAAGAAGGGGGGAAACTGCTCCCAAAAGGCAAACAAGAGAACCATTTGTTTGTAAACGGCTTATGTTTTGTATCAATATTATTGACCTACTATCCGTGTGTGATGGATAGTTCTTTTTTCTAATGCGACTCAATAAAGGCGGATCCAGAGGGGTACAGGTTTCATGTACACCTCCTACCTCCCCTCTCTCCCCTCTCTCTCTCTCTCTCTCTCTCTCTCTCTCTCATGTGACCATCGGAACGCTCTCTCTTTGGGAAGCCACCGCTATTTCAATTAAGATAAGATAAGATAAGATAATTTATTGGTTTCCACAATATCTCATTGTACAAAGAGTGTAACAACATATTGAAAAATGATTATAATATGCATGTAAATATAATACCGGTACACACTATTCAGAAAATTGTCCTTCAGTTGAACTTAAGAGATATAGTGGCGGAGCCTATGGAAAAGCAGAGCTTGTTGTGGATAGGCCCCTTAAACTACAAATGACATAATTAACTAAAGTTAGGTTTATAAAATACAAATACACGCTAAAACAGGGAAAGGGAGATTACAGGGATACATGAACCGATACTCACAATTAACTACAAGAGACAAGGGAAAGGGAAGGGAATATATCTGCAGCTTATTGAAATAAAAGTACAATGTAGTTTGTTCTCAACATAAATGGTATATGTACATAGTTGGCATGGCCGTATCGTTATTTACTCATTGTAATCAACTTAAGCATACTGCTTGAAGACAAAAATAGTCAGGAATCAGGAATGACAATAATGTATTCAAATAATGGCATTTCAATTTTCTTCTGAATACACGAACACTAACAGACCTTTTAATCACAGAATCGAGAGAATTCCAGAACTTGGGACCTGTATATATTAAGGTATTTTGAGCAAATCGTGTTCTTGTTCTAGGAAGGTGATAGGAAAACGCCTGTCGGGTAGGACACGTCCACCCCCGAATAGATCTCCGATGAAGAATTCTAGTGCAGTTTTTGCCTATCGTTTTCACCCATGCATGAAGTAAGCAAAAAATCAAATTAAACCCGGTAGCAAACGTTCGTCCGTGTTAATCAATGATCAAAATGAGAGTATTTTGTTAGAAAATGTCGGATCGGATAGACACCTTTATTATAATAATTTATGTTTTAAAGTTCAATATCTACCATATCACGTTAACATGCATGGTACTGTACTACTATACAGCAATATAATGCATACAAATCTCCTTTTTCATTACAAACACGGCACGTATTCGAGGATTGTCTCACAAAGCAATGAATAGAAAGGTTAGGATGAGAATTCTTGTGACTCATTAAGGTTTGTATCTTGAATATGCTGCAAAATTGGATTGTATTAACATAAAAAAAGAGATAGAGAGAAGGAGAGAGAGGGTGAGGAAGAAAGAGAGAGGGTGAGCGAGAGAGAAGAAGAAGCAGGAAAAGAAGAAGCGGAGGAGGAAGTAGAAGTGGAAGAAAGAAGAGAGAGAGAGAGGGGAGCGAGGCGTATAAGATAGGAAATGCAAAACACGCTACTTTCTCAAGAATGAGCGCTGGAAGGGTTTCACTTAGAGAGCTTGAACTCTTCCATATCGTATAGCTACAATACAACATAATCATGTCAAACATTGTATTATGACTGATTAGCATTAGAGAAATCTGTATAATTCTGTCAATTGTGATTTAAGAAACAACACGCGGAATACAGAGAATACTAATCTTGAACGTTTCAGATCCTATTATTGACAGTATTATTTTGAAGGCGCATATAAATGTTTGCATTAGACCCTTTGCACATGAGGCATTATTTTGATTGCGTTAGTACCTGCGCTGATTGAGCCTTTGCATTAAATTTAGTGCATACACCATTAATTCAACTCAAGGTTTGCATTGTTTATTTTTTCATACACCCTTTGTATATGTTATCACTCTCACAAGGCGCGTCAGAGACTGCGTCAATCACTGACGCAGTACTGCGTCATCGAAATGACGCGTCATTCCCATTGCGTTATGACCTGCGCCAGTCAAGCATACGAAGGTGTATACGCTAGCAGGTCTCTCCAAATCAATGTTTTCATTTCTTTCTACTTTTTGTAAGATATTATTCTCACATGGTGCGTCAAAGGCCGCGCCAATTACTGACGCAGTTGTATATTGTCAGAGAAAAGAAGTCGGGTGCGCAACGGGCATGAAGCACTATACTGTTGTCTTTCAACCTAAGACAGCTCAACAGAGAACTGTTCAAGAGCTAATCTTGATTGGGAGGACATTATTCACAATGCAGCAAGACTTGAAATCCATTTTCCATTCATCCCTGCTTGTAGAATAAAATTGATTGTAAACACACCTGTTGAATATTGAACCCAGTAACTAAACATGAGCCCTCGTTACATGCACTACGCGTGTCTTAATTATTGATTTGTAAGACAACGACAGGTTCGAAATCAAATTCTTGAAGCAGGGTGGAGGTGGTGGCAGAGCATGATAACTATACAACTCAGTTATCTGGGGGAGTAGATTTAAAACCCTCCGAAATTATCAAGCACTTTACCAAATACAATTATGGTATGATCAGAGGGTTAGGGCGCACAGGTGTTTATGGGGGTGGGGCGTCGGATTTTCTGCATGAACTTTTAAATTAATAAAATGAAAAATGAACAAGGCGAAATGGATGGGAAGGATCGTATCATCTTCTTAAATGTTGCCTTTACTTTGGAAAGTTCATAATCTAGATAATCATTTCATTTGAATCTATGAACAAAATTAGTTTATGCATTATAAAGCTGAAGCTTCATCTGCATTGCCGCGACTAATATTTAATCAGTTCGCTGTACATTAAGAAAATACCATTATGTATGCTTGTACTTACAGACGGGATATGCTACTACTGACCAAAAGTAATACAGACAAACATTAATCGGCAAAACTTATAGCTCACACGTGCATACATAGGTCTTCATAATCATGTGCAAATGTATTCTTGACATGTTCTCATCTAGCCAGTCAGGCGGTTAGCTGTACCTTACATTGATCCAAATCTGATTGTAATACGAGTATAAGCTCCAGCGACAGTCGTTGCTGCGCAGTCTATAACATTAACCCTATTCCTAAGTCCTGGACATCTAATACTTTACTTAACTAAATTATCACAAACTCAAACCAATTAAAATCAACCCTAAACCATACTGTTTTGTAACCTAAGCCTTCATCCAGTCTCTGAGAAAACAAAGCTTGGAGCAAATTTTGGATCAACCCTTTGGTAACATAATTATATTCCCTATTATGCGTCGACATAGGGAAATGCGTGTAACAGTAATCTAAGTCTTATAGGCCTACTATATTGGAATAAAATCACAACAGATTTGTAATGTAAAGTTGGCCCAATTCTACTTTCTGTAACGTATCTTCTTCTTCTTTTTTTCCCTTTAGTCATACGATTACAATATCGCTGAGACAAAAATATAATCTCAACGATAATAGTCTTACTTTTTAAAATTCTTTATCAGTTTGAATCGTCTCCCTTAATAAAACGTATTTTCTGTACAATGTACTGGGAATTAATATTGAAGTAAGAAAATAATAAAGAAAGATCGGTCCCTTATAATAAACACCTGTATTTTGTTTTTTTAATGCAAAATGCAAGGTAGATGTGGCGTTTTGACATTTAGCTATGTTGCATCGTGATATACATGGTACATTAGGTACGTCGAGAACATTAATATCAGCTCCACTTCAGACATGCATTGATCTGAAATGATTCAACCATTAACCTTTCCAAGCAACGACGGATAGTGATAAGTGATGATGAAAAGACCAACTTACCGCCGAGGCCTCTGCGGGGGAACCGTAGACTCGTTGCCCTCGTCCCGCTAGGGTAGACAGCCAACAGCAAAACGGCAATGCTACTAATCCAGGCGGTGAGATAGAATCCTTTCATTATGGCCGTCGGAGTTTCCGCAAAAGAAGGAAAGAATTCTTGAGCACAACCACAATCACTGCTGAACCATGAGTGAATCGAGGTATGTTCATACAGCTATCTTGAGTAGATATTAAACACTTAACCGCCCGGTAAGTTTCTGATGATTATCCTCTCCTGTCGTATTTGCCTCTCTCCCACAAAGCAAACGTTTTATCGTTTATGGGTGTTCGCAGTCACCAGTACGCACGCACAGGTGAAATTAAATCCTATATGGTAAACACTGGTTGGATACGATTTCGGAATCAGAAAACGCGCGAAGGCGATTTTTTTTTGTAATCGTCTGCCGGTATGTACATGCTCTGCTCTGCTCTTCATCAAATGCGATGCAACACTCGCGTCTGACTTACGTGGGACTTCTAACTAACAGCAGACAGCGAACTTTTGCAATCTCCCTCCCTCTCCCTCCCACACTCTCTTCATCTCTTTCCCCTACTCTACTTAAGCCGATAAGTGAGAGACTTGTACTGGGGCTGGCTGATCAATTAGCTTGGAAAATCAGGCGTAGAGTTGATCATCATCATCGCGAGCTTCTTAACTCGACAAGGCTAAGCGCTAAAAGGGCCCGTTGATAAAAATGTCGTGTATATCAGCAGTGCTAATAACGCAGCCGGGATGAAAAGCGCGGTAAAAACGCCTCCAGACAGACATCTTTATGTCGTCTGCTTAATAGAAATCCAAGCTACTTGAAAAAAGCACTGAGTTCCACTCCTGTAGCACGGTTGAATTGGCTAGGGACCCGCCAAAGTCATCTACCTGTATTCAAGCTAATGATAACACCAGACTATGCAAACCCCACTCTCGACAAATTCTATCCTGTCTTGTTGTGTTTACAGCCTATTCCTATTTAGTTTTCTCGCTAATTGTTCTTTGAATAAAAATCACATTTGTCTTAAAATAAATGGTAGGCATTTACATCATATACTTAGTTTATCGTAAAATCCTCGAAATACTAATACGCGGAGATCATTTCTAATATCTAAACAGTTATTATTAGTAGGCCTAGTAGTATTATTAGTAGTATTATTATTATAACTATTATAATCATTACTATTATTATGAGCATTATTATTATTATCATTATTATTATTCAACGCTCGTACTCTTCCTAATTTGCCATTTTTTTGTAAAAAGTAAAAATTAGAAAAAGAACAACAATATAAGTTGTTTGTATACAAAGATACATAAAACTGCCTTCCGGCATGCCATAATAAGTGAGGGGAAGAGAGAGGGAGAGAGGGAGAGAGAGAGAGAGAGAGAGAAAGAAAGAGTAAGAGAGGGAGACGAGAAACGAGAGACCCGTTACATGATGCAATGCAGGGACTAATACAGCTAATATCTGCAGCAACGGCCTGATATTATTATAACAGAAATCTAGCTAAACTATTAATTCAACAACGGCTGTACATGCACTGCAACAGCACATAGATACCGTAAGGCAAAAATGATATGATTAGTTCCGCGTCTGTAATCTAGGTAATAAGGTTCTTGACCTATATGCAGACGGTTTATTGAATCTATAGTACGACCATGCAGTCATGACACGGGGTAGGGGCTGGGGAAGTTAGGTGAAGCTGCGTATACTTATGTACACCTTTATGTTTATGAATTATTTAGTTGTTTGATTTGTATATTCATTCATTATGTTATCTATACATGTATTTATTTATCTGTTTATCTTCATTTCTGTACTTACACTGTCGCCTATATAACGTTGGAATAAATTTCTCTTACCTCTTTTCAGTTCAGTTCAGTTTATTTTATTTTTGCACGGCACCAACTGCAGCCAAAGGCTGTTCTTCCGCAGGTCCGTGCTCAATAAAAAAAATCATGAAGTGATTGTGAGGATATGATTTATTCTTGACAGATATATTTTTTATCAGAACTCAGAATTTTATTGCTCAATCTAAAGAGTCATAGAAATTGGTAAATCAAGTTCAACAATAAATCATATATAGTTCAATCATCCCATGAAGCAAGGTTTTTGGAAGAAAAACAACACCTTTATGGGCAACAGTGTATTTATTCATTTATCAATCTATTTATTTATCTTCATTTATTTATTCATTCATTCATTCATCTCTTCATGCATTCATCGATTGATTTATTCAATTATTTATTTATTCAATAATTTACTCACTCATCCATTTATCTAATTATTTATTTATTTGTTCATTCATCCATTCATCCATTTATTTATTTAATTATTTATTCATTCATCTATTTATTCATTCATCCATCCATCCATTTATTTATTTATTCATCCATCCATTAATCCATTTATTTAATCAATAACTATTCATTCATTTATGAATTCATCCATTGATCCATTTATTCATTTATTCATCCATCCATTTATTTATTATTCATTCCTTCATTCCTCCATTCATTCATTTTCCACTTGTAGGATGGATCATCGTGATCAAAACAAACACCGTTTCAGAGAGGGTCCACATAGATTAAAGGAACGCCGACTGGAATAAGAAATTCATGCCTGTTGCAGAGCAAGCGATTATCTTATAGGCTATTTTCGTAACTCCAAGTTTCATGAATACATATTTGTGAAGTACCTCGATATGAATTATTTCATTCTCAATAGTCAGAGAGTTCTGCTAGATTGCCATATAGGTCTGCATTACCAGTGGCGGATCCAGGGGGGCGGGGGGCCCGGGCCCCCTCCCCTAGGAAAAAAAACAGGTAAAAACAGCCTTTTTGAAAAAAAGAAGATGGGCCCCTCCCTAGCGCCCAAAGGGGTGGCGGTGAAAAAAATTACCCTTCCCGGAGAAATTTTTCGGGTGCCAAAAAAAATTGTGCTCACTACCCCCTTGTGATCTGCAGTCGGGTGACTTATACACTAGACTCTATAGTACATGTGTGGTAGGTGTGTGGAAGCAACCTAAAAAATAACAGTACTGTACTATACTTGGCATTTAACGGATTAACGGTTGAGGAGTATGAAGAAAGTTAATGTTTGCAAGAGTCTTATTGCTGCATCTTTCCTGTACATGACGTCAAAGACGTCACATACCATAAACATTAACTTCGTTTCAAAGTACCAACCTGAGTATCTAATCAGAGGATTTATCAGGGTGTTGTTAACATGTCTGAATCAATATAAAAATTGTTGGCGTTTGCTGTTTAGTTAATGGTTCCGGTGGAGCTATTTAGTAAATTGGCAATCACTGCTTGCGCCTCTTAGTTTGTGAAATATATAAGGGCTTGATCATTTTGGGAATTGAACAACAATAAATTGTTTGTCACTGTCTATAAACTGTTCAGTATAGCATGGGTCTAAGTATCACTTTCTTTTCTGTGTGTCGTATCTTCGAAGTACTTGGTTTTCTCCTGAAGCATCGATCTCCTCACCCTACTTGCTTCAGGAGCATATATGGTTGACATGGTTTGGTTAATACGAACATTATATCTATTATATTGCGAGGGAGCGTAGCGACCGAGCGGGTAAAAGCAGTTTTTAAGTTTAAACTGTATTTGGAGCACTTAAAAGCTTATCCATAATGTCCAATTATTAATTACAATTGTTGTTGTCTTGCGAGCCGAACGGGTGCTAAACGAGTTAGCCCCCCCCCTTTATAGAGGAAAGATACCCAAACACTCCGGGCCTTATCGGAAAGCGGTTCTGCAGGACAGTTTTCAGAAACGCTGCTTCTGTTGATATGCCTTGGAGCTTATAATCGACCGAGTGAGAGGGAAAACATTTTTCTGGGGGATGTTGAAACACTGCATCTTAAAGCACCAGAAATCTTTTCAGGGTTGTAATGCAGAATGATTGATTGATGTCATTAATCATCATGTTTTCCTGCGAGGGGGACGGGGAACAGGTCCCCATTTTCGTGGTAGAACACCTTCCTCCTATCCCCACGCGCTTTCGAGTGTCTTGTGGTAGAGGGTTTGTAAGTACAAGAAACAGGGCATCTAATAAATTGCTAGGGAGTGTCGCGACCGAGCGATGATTTTTTTTTAAAATAATAATTTTGTATTTAGTTCAGGGGCGGCGGAGCGTCTTCCAAAGTGGGGGTTGGGGGGTGCACCAACAAAAAAGGACACTTTCTTGAAGAAGAAAAAAGGGAGCACCTAAAAGGGAAATCTCACAGCGAAAATATACAACTTTAGGGCATTCGTAGATACCCCTACATTGTAATTAATATGTTATCATATATTTGTTACTCTCTTTACATGGTCCAAAATACTGCTTAAGCATTATACTTTGCTGTTGGCTGTGCTGGTCTAAAGATTCATTTGCGAGCAAGCGACCAAATTTTTAAGATTTGTGACGTCGCATTGCAACCACTTAGATCATAATTATGAAAAGGAAAAAACAAACCTGGTGGGGTTTTAAAGATAAAGACCAGTTCTGGTCATGCGATTGCATTGTGAAAGAAACGTTGTGGAATCGATCAGAAAAGGTTGATCATCTAGCATATAAGTATTGGTGTGTAGTGCAAGGTTCTGGAATCATCAAAATGATAAGAAATTTGGCCCAGTCTTGGTAAAGTTACAAGCACTGTACACAGAAAGATGTATATGGGACTACGCGACCACGTGCGCGATATCTATTTGGTCCCAATAGATATAATAATTTACCAAATATATCAATTAGCAGGCGGTTTCCCGGCAAAATTTGTATCATCACGTATTAGTCAAAACATATTCTTTCACATGATTGGTAATGAGAGCTTCCATTTCATTTTTTGAGAGAGGGGCGTTTCCAAAACTGGCCTTTACCTTTAAGCACAATCTCATCATGAAAGGGTACAAGACCTTGAAAAAGTTACCTTATTACAGTTTAACCTATTTACCTAATTACTACGCCGCGAGCGAGCGTAGTAGGCGAGCTTTGGGAGAAATTCAAGAATTTGAGTTAGGGACACACAATATGTTATGGAGAAAAGAAAAGGGACACGTGTCAAAGTAAAAAGGACCCTTATCAGAGAAGGTATGGGGCATTTCTCGTACATGAAAGTGGGCACTCAGAAGAGATGAAAAGCAGTACTTATGAGAATGGAAAAGGGACATTTATTAACAATAGAAAGGGGCACTTGTCGATCGCAAATGAACACCTGTCAGATTTTAAAATGAGCATTTATCACAGGCGAAAAGAGGCATTTATGAGAAGGGTAGGGAGCAGGCGCTCATATTAAAAAAGAAAAGGGGCAATTATTGGAAATGAAAAGGGGGTTAGTATGTGCAAAATAAAAGGGGCGCTTATCGGTGGTGGACAGGGGGCACTCATCAGAGATGAAATGGGGAACGTATAAGGAGGGGAAGGGGCACTTATTTCAAAGGAAAAGGGGCACCTCTCAAATTTGAAGAGGGGCAAATATCAGAGGTTGAGGGGACACTTATATCAGAGGTGTTAAGTGGTGCTTCTCGTACCTGAAATTGGGCACCCACCAGAAATGAAAAGGCGCACTTGTCCATGAAAAATTGACACCTATTAGATTTTAATAGGGGCATTTATCAGAGGTGAAAAAAATAATATGCCCTTTACTTGCTTCAAGACGCCGAAGATGACGTGATCCCCGAATTTCTACGCCGAGCGAAAAAATCTTAGACTGGGCGTTCGAGTTCGTTGATAACGCCATCCTCGGCGGCTTGAAGCAAGTGTCGGGAATATTATAGAGATCAAATATAAGAACCGGCCAGATTCTGGAACTGGGGGAGGGGGGTAGAAAGTACCGGTATTGTAAGTGAGAAAGAGGAGACAGCATGGCAGAAAAAAGGAAGACAGTGAGAATTTGTAGAAATGATACAAAATGGAAAGTGAGAGGTACAGAGAAAGAGAGACAGAGACAGAGACAGACAGAGACAGAGACAGAGACAGAGAGAGAGAGGAAGAACGGGTATTGGAATTGTCGATGAATAGTGTATTTTTTCTTAAGTTGTTTTACATCAGCACATTTGGTAATGAAGTAAACAGTTTTGCTGAACAGACGAGATGAAACAGTTTACAGTTCGATGGTACTCTTACGACATCACCACCACCACCGTCATCACGATCATTACCATCATTTATCACCATCATCATCGTCTTCAACACCCTCCCCATAACCAACTTCATCATCACCATCATCACCCTTCCCACAACCAACTTCATAATTATCACCCGATATCAACAATTTTAGCATCGTTTACTGATATTTCCGTAATTGTCTTTTCAATCAAATTACAATGCAACTCTGATTTATACAACTTCTCGAGGTATGAAATCAAGACACTTCATTGTGAAGCATTTTTATGTATGATAAATTCAATATTTTATTTCATATTTCAATAATAAACAATTTTAAAAGTACACTGCTAGGAACGATACCACCTCTCTGTTGGGGTAACAATACAAACAAAGGGGGTAACCAGGTTGAATAACAAAGAACGTGATTTTAGAATTACAAGGAAAGCATGTGTACTTACAAAAGTTCCATTTAAGTTTTAGAGGTACATATAAAATCAATTAGAGTCACAAGGTAACTGATACGGTTCAAATACCCAAGGAAAAAGTCTGAAGAAAGAGATTGATAAAACCATAGGTCTGCAATCATATTTTCCAATATATAATCTTCAGTGATATTTAGGATAATCGACCAACTATCAACTTATTTGCCAAAATAATCCAGTCCAATTATACAAAGACTTTGGTATAGCACTTTATAGAGCAGGTACAAAGACAGATGTACTGTTTGCTCTGCAAAGTATATTCATTTTGTCCCGAGAACAATACCTATCCACTTAAAAAAGACCAGTTGTGACTATAAAACAGTATAATATACACTATTTCTATCATACAGTGCACATCCAATTATGAATCATCTCTATACCCTTTGACAGGGTGAGACTAGCCATAGAAGTTTGGGGAGTTTCCCCACGAGCCGCTTGATAATTCAGCTTGAGATTGGTCGATTTGTGGTTTAAAGGTCAATTGATATTATTTAGGTTGAGCAGGCCTGACACATCGAAATTTCTTATATTTTGATATATACAGGCTGAAGGCATTGGGAGTGTGTAACATACATTCATGGGATGTTGATATACACACACATACAAACTCCACAACAATAATGAAAATAACCCCCCTTCCCTTGGCCCAAAGTCGGACTGTCAATAAAATACCAAATATATCAAACCGAACAATTTTTGATAATACAAGAAACTGACAATTATTTTTTTCCATTGGCAAGTGGTCTGCAGAAGAGTGCAAACACACATTTGGTCAATTTTCAATACATTTTCTCTAAGCCTTTTAATGAGAGGAAAAAGAAAGAAAGAAAGAAAGAAAGAAGTAATAACATAAAATTCAAGACCGATCAAGGTGAATGATTGGACAATTTAAGGACTGAAATGTGTTGGGTTAATGTGGTCAGCAACCAGTCTTAAGCTGTAAAAATGCCTATTCTACAAATGTACATTTGTTGGCTATGCACCTGGTATGAATTAGACGTGATGCCTCCACAGTTGAATAAATACTATGTATGACAACCCCATTCTCTGTAATTTGTTGTTTCTCAATCTTAAATCTAAATCAAACACCTCATGGTTCAATGACTGTAATCTAGACATTACTTTGTCTACATTTATGTATATCTGGATTCAAAATTTTCTCACATTCAATCAAATAAAATGATTTCAGTAGCTTGTATCTCAATGTGATTTGTATTTTGTACATGTTTCATAAAACAGCGCCCTTGAATGTGAAAATAGGCTTCTGTAATTGATTATGTAAAAGCAACTTTTGGGTCTCACTTACCAAAGTAAGTGTTGACTAATCTACTGATGTGAAAGATAATTCTTGAATCAGAGAAGGGAAAAGGCATACAAATTATCTGATGAGACAAGGGCAAAAGAAACAAACTTTCACGAAACTTGAACTTTTGTTGTGCTGTTCATTTTTTTAACAATGCCAACACACTTGAATCACATCCATGAGATAACAAGGGACAAACTCAAAATGATCAATGGTGATATCAATATTAAATATTTCAAAAACAATTTGCTACAAATCATTTCATTTTGCTTTCTATTTACATTTATACAGGTTTTGGCAACAACAAAAAAAACACCAAAGAAAAGAAATAAAGTATACATGCAATCATAGTCAATTCACAGAAAATGAGTTAAAATAAAAATTATTGCAAAGGAAACAACCACGTCTTCACATATGTTCCCATATTTGTTAAAACCACAAGAAATACAAACTAACTTAAGAAAAAATAAATTGAAGAATATTTGCTCATGAAGTACAGGTAACCGAGTATACAATTTTTTTTATTATGGTGGTTAGGGACATTTTTGTTTTAATAGCTTGAACAAATCACAAAGACCTGAATATAATGACATGAAGCCCTCTCCAAGTTGTGGTACAATCTTGACCTGGATTTGGGCTTGAAAATATACCACTACCAATATCATATAGGGATGATAGCTTAAAATAAAGGGTTTCCCTTTGTAAAGATTGTCAATGCTACAAAGTCCTAGTAACATTGTCAGTACTTACATATTCTTTCTATAATGATATAGTTACATGTATAGTTTCATAAATTCTTCCAGCAAGTCTCCTTTTATAAGGTTATTAAAGTATACCGCCATTCCTTGCCATGTGTCCCGCACGACACACAAGGATGTCTTTTTCCCTACATATTTATCCAAAAGTGAAGAATCTCTTGCTGTGACCATTGAATATTGGTGCATTCTATCACTTCCATTAGTGCTAGGCACATCAAGGGATTTTTCAATCAGGAATTAAATATATGGATAAATGTCACACGACACATTGCATGGAATTACCCATTAAATATACAGGTATGGTACAAACAATAAATCCATACAATTTATGCAATTGGGCAATAATGCAACTCTGACATACCTTACAAATTGCCCTGCTGAGGTTACTATATCAGAATATAGAAGAAATACATGAATCTCCATCAAATAGTTTGAAGTTTGTATGAGGCCATCACTTAAAAAAAAAAGTTTAAGTCTGGTACTAGGCGAAAAGTGATGAAAATCATGTTTCAATGTTTCTCTGTACATGGCATATCCTCACTGTAAGCTTCACTATAAATATTATGTGAAATTGATCTTCACTTTTTCAAGGAAAATGGGAAATGTTCCATTCTGTTTTTAGGGAAAAGAATATCATGCAAAGGCAAACATAAATTTATGTTCCAATATTTCAGTAGAAAATCATAATGTAATCAAAATAAATAATCACAAGCTTGATAAAAATTATCAAAGTACGAGCTCCCAATTCAGTGTAACACACGCAGAAAGGACACCAACAATTATCAGGACAGGATAAACAATAGCAGTGTTACAGAACCTTATACAAGTGACAAACAATTTCATCAGGATGCTTTGAATAATTTAGAAAAGAGATCTAAGAAACATCAAAATTTCATTACCTGTGTGACAGTTTTGCTTAGACAACTTCCTTTAAAGCCCCACGGCACTACTTGTAGCTACTTGCTCCCTCTATATAGAAAACAATGCCTATGCAGTGCCCGTTGGTCCTCCATGATCCTTTTTCTTATGTTAATTAAGAGCTAAGTTGACGAGATAACCACCTGCCAGTGACCATGCTGGGAGGTCTAATCCCTCCTGGCCAAACTAGTGCAGAAAGGCTTAAGACGTGAACTGGCAGACTGAAGCAGACTACAGATTTAAAAAAGTGGCTTAGAGGCCATTGGGGTAACAATGAAATGGACGTTAAAGACACATAGAAGTCAGCTCTCATGGGGAATTCGACACCGTTTGGGTATTTACCCAATAACAGGTGTTATCAATCACCAGGGTTAGCCTTCAGTTTTATGACCATTCGACCTTATGTAATGCTTTGCTTTTCCCTCACCAGACCCGAAGCGGGATCCGAAGCTAGACTCTTCGAGAACTAAGGGGGTAATTCTTGACTGCATGCATGGCCCACGGGTTTGCTGTGTGCAGATTTGTACTCCCATTAATGTTATTTCCACCAAGTCTGGTGTCAGCGAATTATGGCCTTCTGCACATAGAAACTGACGATCCACTCACTTTAAGACACATGTTCTCCATAATTTCCTGTCTTCAGCTGTTCTAGTTAGCTGCTCAAATGACATGCCCGGCCAAAACTAACAAAAGGTGGAATATCATAGATGAAGCAACCCATTCATGTGTAGCTGGGCTATGAGCCTCAATTGTTTTCACTTGGAAAGCTTGGAATTCCCATACACGTGCATCCTATGCAGGTTTTCCATACATAAGTCAACCTGTGTCTTAAAAATATTGCCTTAAAAAAATGCAATAATACATGTTCATGTATCTCTTTGCAAATGTGTAAACTCTGTAGAACAATTGACTGTTTACTGCAAAGGGATATTATATTTTTGATCTCTGTGTGCCTGGAGTGATTCTACTATAATCCTCAAATAAAATAAAACTATATCTTTACAACATTATGAAGACATTATTGACAATGGAACATGACAGAGAAAATATGTCATGGAACATCTTTGGCGATGAGATGACTTTGCATGATCTCCAATACAGCAAGCAGGATGCACTAGCAGGCAATCCATGACCTGAAACCTGATACATCAAGCAACAGTTTATCATTGTGCTCATGATGGTTCTTCTAAACCACAAAGCCCTCTTTGTACGATCTCTTAGGAACTGATACCCAACTGCTAGTACTTGTCGGAAATACTGCCCTCTGCTGGTGACCCTGCTATACCCGTGGTGACCCTTGTGTTGACGATGATGAGCTGCTCTTTCTACTGGGTACACCTGGGTGAGAGAAAGAAAAAGCAAAGAGAGAAAATATAATTATTGGTTGTCGATTTAAAAAAACTTCACAAATACACCAACAATTTGGAAGCCAAAGGTTTAGACAAGGGTCCAGAGAGTCATCATCATCATCATCACCACCACCATTATAATCACCTTCATCATCATCATCACCTTCATCATCATCATCATCACCACCACCATTGCCATCATCAGCATCGTCATCATCATCACGACCATCATAATCACAATTCACCATCATCATCATCATCACCAACACCACCATCATCATCAGCATTGTCATCATCACCGTCATCATCATCATCATCATCATCATCACCACCATCATAATCACCTTCATCATCATCACCACCACCATCGTTGCCATCATCAGCATCTTCATCATCATCGTCATCATCACCATCATAATCACCTTCATCATCATCATCATCATCACCGTTATCATCATCATCACCATCATCATCATAATCATCATCATCACCACCACCATCATCATCATCATCATCATATCCATGGTAAACTTACCTGCTGGTTTGAGCACTAAACTATTCAGGATGTCTGAGAGTGAGATGACGCCTATCACATGCTTCTCATCATCAGTCACAACTAACCTATGGACCTGTAGGAAGATAATTTTAATAAAAAACAGAATGAAATATCATGCAAGAGGAACATTAATAAGTACAGGGCCTGAACTCAGTTCAAGAGGATGTTATGGAATTGTTTATCATCCTCTAAATTGGTGATTAGGACAAGAAAACATCTCAATACATAATGAGAACTTGTGTGAGATGACTGAGGATCAACTGAGGAGAATCATCAGATATAGTTTTGCAAAGCCTGACAAAATTCTTTTCCATTTGGGGTTGTACAATTTTAATGTAACACATGATAACTGTATGTCAAACGGATGTTTCTGCATAACTGTACTCATCTCAACTTAAAAATATTCCTTATTCTCTGTCTAATATTCACTCAAACTTTCACTCGATTTTTTCTCTGAACCTTGTGCTTCTACTCATATCATTGTTGCCCATGGGTTTAATTCCTCTTTAGAGAGAGGGGAGAAGAAGTTGCTATAAACTCACCCCAGCTTTGATGATCCTGTCCATGATGGTTTCTAATGTCTCTGAAGCCTTGCACGTACTCACACCTTCAAAGTATGTCTGACGGAACTGAAGTGCTTGCTGGATGGTGATGTCTAGGTTGTTATAGGTCTTCTCGGCAGCAAGATTCTGAAAGGGATATGAAGATGATACTCGGCTTGAGTGAAAAATACACTACCCTAGAATGAAGTCTAGATATAATCCTTACTTTAGAATTCATAGGGTGTACCAGTCAACATAATACCAAACTTCAATGTGGACAAGCAAGCTAAAGACACATAGAAGTGGGCTCTCATGAGAACGACACCATTCGGGTGGTTGCCCATTAACAGGTGTTGTCACCAGGATTATCCTTCAGTTTTACGACCAACAAGCTTTATGTAATGCTCTGTCTTTTCCCCATATGGTAAAGTCCTTATCTGATATTTGCATCACCCTGAAGAGGGTATTTCTTGATTGGCCTACGAGTTTGCTGTGTGCAGACTTGTACACCCATTAACAGTATTCCACCAAGTCTGGTGTCAGCAAATTATGACCTTCTGCACATGGAAACTGACGACTCACCCACTTTAAGTCATCTGAATACATTACTTGATGCAATTCAATGATAGTTTGGTTCACTGCCTACGCAGAAAGCTAAATGTATTTGATCACATGCCCAATGTCACCATCATTTTTTTCAGTACAGGGCCAGGTTTAAGGGGAAAGGAGTGTCAATACCACAACATCAAATCATCATGCTTTTTACGCACCAACTGGCTTAAATAACTTACGATGACATCGAACTTGGCATAGATGTCCACAATCTTGTTGTTCTCATCTACAATGGGTAAGGCTGATACTCTCTTGTTGATGAACATACTGAGAGCTGTTATCAGAGGTGTGTCGGGTCGAGCCTGAAACAAACAAGATCAGATTAAAAATAATGATATTGATAATAATCTGGATTTTTATAGCACTTCATACCAATTACCATTCGTAAGCGCTTTACAGATGTTATTACCCTGGTCGTCGGATCCATCATGCACAATGTGCACCATCTCCACTCCCTGGGGAGTATTCCTAACATATGGTCACCTTGAGGGCAAATGGCACTAAACACAAAAGCTTTTGTCATCCTATCAGGTCCCCATTTCTCTCCCAGGTATGGAGTTGCAAATGTAGATTAATACCTTGCTAAAGGACATTGGTGCCGTGTCGGGGATCGTACCCACAGCCTTTGCGTTTCAAGTCAAGTGCTTAAACCACTCGAAAACACCTCCAGGACATCAAATTCAGATTTAATCACTTTACTTTTTTTGTTTTAATCCCCTCAGCTCAGTAAAAAGAAAAGTCAAGAACCAGTATATAGAAAAAAGGGTATTTGTTAGCAGGTATCCTATTGGTTGAAAAGGTGCACCCAATAATTTGTTATATGTGCACATGAAAATTTCTCAATATGGTAAGAAATGGTGAATAGTTTAACAGCCTTTCCTCGTGGAGTATTGTGCTAACTTCCAGCCCTCCTCCATTCAGATTTTCAAAGAATTGAGTAAAAATTCTTTAAAAGATAAGTCCTTCCCCAAAATATGTTGATTCCATTGAAAGTAAATAAAAACAGATACTGATAAATTGGGTTGAGGAAAATTGGAAAAAATGGCTGACATATTAGGCAACATTGAAAGCTGGTCCACAGCATTATGGCATTACCATATATTTTGTTTAACTGTTTTACTTAAAATTTCTGCATAAATTGACAGGAACATGAATTTACTCAACTTATTTTGATAGTAATATGTTCTTATATGTACAGTACATGTATGTATTACAAAGTAGACATTCATGAAACATGAAAAATATCTTGACTTACTGTGGCAATGTTGGTGTACGTCCCGATGTTGAGTTCTTTGAGCGTCTTCTTCAAGAAGGAGGGACTCTTTATTTCAGTCTTTTGCTACAAAGTACATCAAAGAAAAACACAGTAGTATTCAAAATCACATCTACATCAAGCATCATGATAAATACAGTATGTAAAAGTGTTCATAAAGTGATAAGTATTTCAAAATGCAGGTAAAGTACACTTAAAGAGAAGGTTGAGTTCTGGGAAGAGGTGAACAATAATTTGTGAGCGTTATCATTGTTACTATGCAAGTGTGGAAGAACATCAGATTAAAAATGTTCCCTGAGAAGCATGGCTCTTCAAATGCCTTAATATTCTAAATATGCCATGTAACAGGATAAAAATCGGGACGTATTTTTACGTCACATGCTCGTGTAGTCCCATATACATCTTTCTGTGTACAGTGCTTGTAACTTTACCAAGACTTGGCCAAATTTCTTATCATATTGATGATTCCAGAACCTTGCAGTGCACAACCAATACTTATATGCTAGATGATCAACCTTTTCTGATCGATTCCACACTATTTCTTTCACAATGCAATCGCATGACCAGAACTCAACCTTATCTTTTAGGCTTGTTCAGCTTTGACACTGTGAATCGGTTCCCAAACAAGCCGCCACGTTTTGTTAAACGTGTAAATGAACGGCAAACGCGTGCGACAAAGGTCCTGTGTGTATTCAGTGAGCTCTATGTCACAAGATACAGAAATGTGAAGCGTATTATCTTTAAAAATTAAAAATGCTGTGGTTTTGCCAAGCCACATCTGAACAAGGCTTAAAGATGCTGTACAATTTTGTTTACTGCATGAAGATCTTGGTTCACATCAGACAAGTTTTCCATAACCCCAAAGTTGAGCATGTACTGCAAATAAGATTTCCAGTCAAGTATCAAATCATGGTCCCTTGTACTTATATGCTCAATCACCAACGTTTTCCCATCGCTTCTACACAGTTTCTTTGGTATTGCAATCACATGACCAGAACTCAACTTTATCTCAGTAAAGGATTGATAGATTCAAAGCATAGCCTACCAGTAGAGCAAGGAACTTGAGTATACGCTTGTGAGTTAGGATGTAGATGACATTGCCTGTAGCTTGGTCTATGACGGGTAACCTATGAATCTTCTGTTGGATGAGCATCTTAACGGCTTCAAACAAACTAAAGCAAACAAAAAAGGAAAATTATTTGCAATGGTATGATAGAGATATCGTGAACTGTGGCATATCAATTTCCGCTGATCTGACATTTGCTCCGGCGTTAAATTGCTCCAGCCTTATTTCGTCAACAGTACTAAATTGTCGGAGCAATTGTCACAGTAGCAGGTGTCATACAATCCAATTTCCATATACATTCAGATACATGCATTTTTACAATAGTGACATGGATCATAAGATGTTCTCTAACATGTCATGCTTTTAGCATAGAGTGTATAATTAGAAGATTTAAAACAAAAATAGAATTCCATTAAAACAAAGAATTAATCTTCATAAATGGACGCATGTGAGCTCATCATATTGAATGATAAAGGGAAATTTCTAGACTAACAGATATCAACTGACATTCTAACCACTTGAACAACCAAACTAGGATATAACAATTTAATTCCTCTGCCCCCCCCCCCCCTCCCCAAGCTATTTAAATATACATTGTACATCCATTTCCAAATGAAAACTGAACAAATTTCCCATAGCAAGTTCAAAACAGGATATACTCATATGGTGTACTTTGACTGGCTTTTTACCATTGTGTTATGGGAAATTGGTGCTTGCAAAAGTCCAAAGTTACATTCCTATTCTTATTGGCTTAAGATGCAAGACATTAAAATGTGAGATTGACACATTGCGGTTAATGATAAGCTACTTGAGACATTGTTTATAACCCTGCAAGTAGAGAGGCAGTCTCAAGTAGGTATTCATTCTCAGATTTCAATGATATTTCTGCCAGTTCCCATAAAAATCCTCTCCAAGATGAATGACTCAAATCAGATGTAAACAAACCTTTGATCTGGATTGATCCACACAAGCGGTCTGGCTTTCTCACGTAACACCTCTGTACAAATTTAAGTGACAAAGAATTTGTAAAACATTAAGCAGTTGTTCAAGAAGAGGATGACAGTAGATAGTATGATTAACTGTGCCCATCTGTCTATTTGTTTCATTTTCTTTCAATGCTACATACTGTATATCAAGGTTCTCTCATATATTGTATTCTACAAACCTCTTTATCACATCTATCTATTTATTAAAGGAGGGGGTCATGTGTTTTTCCTTCCTCAATCAACTGACTTTTGAATTCAACTCACCCCCCTCTCAACATTTTCTAAGATTTAGTCTTCAGTTTTTCTCCTTAAATAAACCAAGTAAAATGGAAGGCACCACAGAAAAATATGCAGCTCTTTTGAAATGAATGTACATTATTAAAAAAAAATAATGAATTGAAGCAAGACGTTTTTTGTATTTGTCGCTATCTTTGTCTCACCTCTCCATGTTGCTATCTTGTGTTCTTCTAACTCATCCATCTTAACCTAGGGATGGAGAGAAAAATGGAGATGAAATAAATAGAGGGAGGGAGTGAAAGAGAGAAAAAAAGAAAGAGAAAAAGAGAGAGAGAGAGAGAGAGAGAGAGAGAGGGGGAGAAAGAAAGGAAGAGAAAAGGAGCAAAAGAAAGACAGTAATGAAGAGACAGAAGAAAAGAAATTAAAAAGAGGAAGAAAGAAAGAGAATAAGAGAAAGGATGAAACATGGAGACAAGGAAAGAGAGAAGAGAGAAAAGAAAAAGGAGAGGCAGAAAGAAGAATGAGAGGGAGAGAGAGAGAGAGAGAGGGGGAGATAGAAACACAGAGAGGGTAGAAAAGAGATATATTTTCAATTACTCATCACGCAGATAAATATGCATGCAGCAAATAAATTTGAACAATTTGCAGTAAAATCTGACGCCATGGCACTAGTACTGAAAGCTCGAGAAAGAGCTTTTTAATGGCAAATGGCTTATATCCCATACCCAACTCAAGGATAACAGCATCCTATCGGTGAAATATACATACACATGTACATGTGAATGAGGAATTTTGCACATGGGTGTTACCAGCAGACATAGCATTTATTCTGCATTTCTGCCAGGCACAAAGAAACATTTGATTCACACTGATTAGTAGGGTGAAGCATGTGCTATCCTATGTAAATCATAAAATTACTTGCTCACGGAAGGCTAAAACATCCAAAGGTTGTCAGTAACTGAATAAATAAATTTATCACGTTTTGGGGTACCATTGGAACAAAATATATATTTTTTTCTGACTTTCTCTCATTTCTCTTGAGGTATTTTATATATGTAATTACTTTTTGACTTTGTTTATCTTTTGTTTTGCTCTTAACAAGGGAGGTCATTCTTTGTACACACACACACACACGATTTAAGATTCATTCATTTTATACATGCTAAATAATTTTTTTTTAAATGTGCTGATTTTTTCCAAATCAGACTACATGCATTATATGACTATCATAACATCAGATGGAGATGTGAACATCTTATACCTCAAAATTTCAATTAAATTGTAAAATATTCTTAGAATACCTCAAGCCAGAGTCATACATGTACTCTAAGCCTTTCTTGAAGTATATCAATGATGTTAAACATGAAGGACCTGTTGTACTTCTTGAGCATACATTGTACCATCTGCTAACAGCAAGAAAGGTGTTGAGACATAAGCGTTAAGCGTCCTGCCTTTTTGTAAAAATGGAAGCACGTGGCCCCTTTTTTTCTTCTTCAAAATGGCCGCCATTTGGACTCACGAAATGGCATATGGGGTTTGTAAGGGAAAGATGCAACAG
The DNA here is from genome assembly GCA_037976565.1 of Mesocentrotus franciscanus. Classification (NCBI taxonomy): domain Eukaryota; kingdom Metazoa; phylum Echinodermata; class Echinoidea; order Camarodonta; family Strongylocentrotidae; genus Mesocentrotus; species Mesocentrotus franciscanus. Next base: position 3,666,674 of record CP137683.1, read on the forward strand.
AAAATGACGCCAAAATTATGATTTTATTTATTTTATTTTCATATTTTTCTGAATAAAATCATTCTAGCAGTATGTTTTTCCATTTAAAAAAAAAAGAAAAAAAGCAGGAGGCCTCAAAAATGAAGTGGGCGGGACGCTAAACATGATTTAAAGAAAGAATATTTCGCTTAATACTACACAAGGTGAAGGCCCTTCAGGCTCTTGGGATATTAAAGATACAGGAATATGAAGCGTATCACAATTTCATTATTTAAAAAAACAAACAAAAAACATTGCGGCTTACCATTTCATATGTGTTCAAGTTATAACTAGTGTGTTTTCCAACCTAAATCCATGCATAAACTTACCAATGGTGATTTGTAATAGTACTGAAGGATGTTGATGAAGTCTGTTATTGTCAGCATACCTGTATATAAAGATAAAAAATGAAAAATAAAATTCAAAGCATGTATGTGATTAGTCCAGAAATACCTGCTCACTGTAAATGTCCTACACACTTTCTACATTGGAATTGCCAAGAGATGATAACGCCACTTCAATAATGATCTTGACTATAAGAAAACATCATAACTCTCCTGTCCCTTTGTTTTAAAACTTTAATGAATTTGTTTCTCTGATTTTTCTGCTTCCATCCAATTCAACTTCCATGAAGGGTTAATTCCCCCTTTGAGAGTTACATTTATGCTTTACTGTGCAATTGTGCATGTACACCTGAAGGTTATGTGATTTACACTTCGCCATAGTGACATTACCGATACAGCCAATTTGAAGTGCCCAGACGTTCAGTGATTACAACTTTCAAAATATCATAACTTTCTTATTTTTGTCCAATTTCGTTCAAGTTGATATTTCAGAATGCACACACAGTGGGACCAGACCTTTCCACAAGTCAAAATGCATGTTATTCATTGGCCTTTGGGGAGAATTCTAACTACAAACTGGCTTTATGAACACTTACCCACAAAATCTTGCTTTGTGCTGTCCCACAGTGGTGCTGCTCTGACGCCATTGTACACCAAAGCATAGAAAGCCTTCTTCACCTGTCACAACAAGTAAACAAATAAAAAATACACTCATTTAAAGTCCACACAATAATCATTGTCATACTTACATCCTGGAGCTTTGTTTGTATCTGACTGTAAATGTAAAAAAGTTCTGCAATTTCATGTCAAGTATTATCTATTGGACATCAAAAAGGATTGTAAGGAAAGGCTAATATAGATATTCAGGAGCGTCTTATAGTGAAATGTCACAATAGACACCTCCATATGTCAGGATTAGTGTCGACAACAAAATGCACTATAAGAGAATTCTACATCACTTTCATATGGAGAGAATATTAATGCTGCCATAGGAAAGGGATTTTAGAAGGATCAGGGATATGAAAAGACACAATAGGCAGAGGGAAATGAAGATCTGGGGGTGTTTCACAAAGATCCTAAGTCGAACTTGACTCTAAGTTGGACTTAAACATTATGGGTAGCCGTTTGTAACCTTAAAATAAAATTATTAAAAAAGTAAAAAATTCAAGTATTTTAGACTTTTCATAAATTCCACATCAAGAGCATGAAATCTCCTTGATAATAGCAAATATGAATGATTTTAATCAACATTTTATGCCTTTTAAAATAACTTTTATAAAATATTTTCAAAGATGCTAACGGCTTTCCATAATTGTTAAGTCCAACTTATAGATAAGTTCAACTTAGGATCTTTGTGAAACACCCACTTGGAAGCTACTATAAATGAGCCCTGGGAAGCTCTGAAAAGCTCAAAGTGAGCTCTGGAAATAGATGATCAAAATACAAGTATCGCCACTCACTCTTATAACCTAACACAGAGTAGTAGCCAGGAGTGACATTTAACAACAGTTTGCATTTCTCAAAAAGCTTTTTATTCCAGCCAGGTTCAACATACTCACTTACATTAGCAAATATGGCACTCTAATGCAGATTACGAAAATGGCCATTAGCGTAAAGTAGCTACTTGGAAGCCATTTCATCATTAATGGTACATGCACTCTCTTCAAAAGTACAGAAAAGTAGAATTGGGAGAGGGAGGGAGAGATAGGGAGGGAGAGATAAAGAGAGAGAGAAGAGAGAGAGAGAAGAGAAGAGAAGAGAGAGATAAGAGGGAGAGAGAAAGATAAGAGGGAGAGAGAGAGAGAGAGAGATAGAGAGAGAGAAAGAAACAAAGAACAAGAAATCCTAGATGAAGGACCGCTCACATTACCCCCCTCTATTTCTTTCTCAGAAATATATGCATATGAAGTACTTTTCTCTCTCTTTACTTTACGGATAAGAGTACAATGATTCAAGAAGTTTGATGAGGTGAATAATTTAACAAACAATTATGTAAATAAGGCTCTTTTCCATTCAGCCAACCAATCTGCCTTAAAATTAGTTTTAAAAATCTAAATAATGTCCATCAGTAGCAGCAAATTCAGTTTTCACAGAAGAATTAAATGAACTATACAAGTGAGCAAGAACAAAGAAATACAAAAGGAATTAAAGAAAAGTAAGGGGAAATGATAAGGAATATATTATATCAAGGTGCATTAAACATAGTAAATAAAAGACAAGAACAAAGAAATCAGCACTGAATCCTTCTAATGAAGAAATTGTTCTACTGTGAACCCAATCCCTGTTGCTCTTCAATCAAAATAATTAAGAGCAACGCAATATATCCCTGGGACAAAAAGCAATCATGGCAATATTCTCTTGAGAGTATATTTGTCTTAACTTACCAGTAACTCGGCATCGAAGACGACTAGTTTTGAGCTGGTCGGGATGATCTCATAACATTTGTGATTCTTCATGAACCTTACGAAGGTCATATCTTCCTCCTCTGTTGCCATAGCGATGGAGAATAATGATATTTAAAAATGCAGAGAATGGCAAAAACAAAATTTAGAGAGATTTACTGCCTTTATAAAAAGTTACATAACAATAAACATTATGTGTAGGTACATGTAATAAAATCTAATATCAAGAGACATTTAAAAATGATGCAATAATTCTATTCAATCATTAAAAAAAAGAAATTTTTGCTTTAGGCCATTAAATTGGCCATGTTTAGTGTCCTGCCTTTTTGAAAAATAGGAAGGAGGAGGCCCTTTTTTTTCTTCAAAATGGCCGCTCGGAACATTTTCCCTGACAGTCGGGCTATTTTTCAAGATGGCCGCCATCATTTATGTTTTTTTTTTTTTTTTAATTCAGGAAAATATCATTTTAGCAGTATGTTTTTCATGTTTTTTTCATTTAAAAAAAAAAAGAAAAAAAGAAGAAAAAAAAGCAGGCGGCCCCCAAAAAGGAAGCGGGCGGGACGCTAAACATGATTTTAATTTTTTTAATGGTCTTAGTGTTCTGCTTACTATATCTGCTATTTTGAAAAATTAATTGAGCTTTTTTTGTTCTTGAAAGACTATACTTTTTTAACAATTGAAAATAAATTAAACTTATGCATTTAAGTATATATGATCAAATCAAAAGCACATTTTGGTATGCACAAATTTAAGTTTAAAAAAAAACTGAGGGAAATAATTTCAATAAAGTATGAAATAAACAACAGAGAGGAAGATAATTTTTTTAAGGTGATAGGTATGGTATCAAAGTTAAAATATGAATTAGTAATATTGATACACTCACTGATAGTCAAAAGTGAAGACAATGCAAATGTTGCAGACAAATACATACATGTAGTTTTATACTTTTTCCCATCATAACATAAACAATGAAGGAGCTCATGGAACCACTCAAAATAAAATTGTATCTTTTCACAATTTCTCTTTCACCTAAATATCATTCTTAATCTCATCAAAGTAAATCCAGAAAGTTATTTTTGGTATGTTCAAGACTAGAAATGGTTAAAGCAATGTTAAAGGTGATGGAATGTCACATTTTTGTCAAGCTTTGATTTCATTAAAAAATCATTTTGTGCAGCCTATTAGATTGATGATTCAGTGAATACTGTAAAATATCAATGAACAATCTCAAACCTTTTAAACTTCAAAATTCAATACAACCATCTGTCTTATAAATTGTACTTTCTCTGAGCTCCTTCAGATTTCTTTCACAGGAAAAAATGGGAATGAGTGGGAAGGTGTCATGGAATATACTAAATATTAAACACATAAAATGACAACATTTGTAAAAATACATTGTCTGTGTGGAGCCAGAAGGGCATTAATTCATATACTTTAACACAGAGTCAATGCCCTACTTGCTCTTAAAAGATGAGGGGGTGTTTCACAAAGACTAAGATCGACTTTAAGTTGGACTTAACTATGGCAGGCCATTCATGCCACTGTTTGCTCTCACCATTTACTGGCATTGGTCTCTCGAGGGATGTACAAATCATGGTCACAAATCTACAGAATTTACATTTTTTGATAATTCATTATTGAAGGAAAAAATATGTAAAAATCATAATGGTGAGAGCAAACAGTGGCATGAACGGCCTGCCATAGTTAAGTCCAACTTAAAGTTGATCTTAGTCTTTGTGAAACACTCCCCATATAATCAATTACGAGGCAGAAGGACATTAAATCATCTCCTTAAGCTAAGATTTAACACCCTTCTGGCTCTCATCTTCAATAGATTTAAGAAGCAGAAGCTGTACAGCATGCTAAATATTTGTTGAGGTCAAATTTAGACAGGAATAATTGATAGGTTTGTTTATTAGGAGCATGGTGAATATAATGAAAGGATTTGGAAGACATGGAGACAGCAAAACACAAACAAACAACAACCAACCAGAAACACAACAAAACAAACTAATAAAAATATAACATATGAATTAGTAAGATATGGTTATAAAATAGGTTTGTGTAATTGAGCAAGTGAATTTAATGAATGTAGAAAAAAATGGAGACAGCAAAAAGCAAAGAAGCAAACAAAACAGAATTAACAAAACAAAAACACATAATGCTTTTTTTTTTTTTAAACAGGTTTGTGTAATTGAGCAAGGGAATTGAATGAATGAATTTAGAAGAAATGGAGAAAGCAAAAAAGCAAGGAAAAATACAAACAAAACTAAACAAACAAAACAAATAAAAAGTAAGCTCTTAATGTATGCGTCTTTAAATGTCAATAGTCAAAACCACTTCAAAGATACAAAACGGAGAAGGGTCCTTATTAAGGGGGTCATCAAACATAACTTTCTTAATATCCATAATAAGGGCAACCATTCAAACAAAACATACAAGGGACAGTGATAGGCCTATATGCCTAAAATAATGAATTCTGAAGATGGAGAAAGATTCCAATAAAAGAGGGTCATAAAAATATTACTTTAATATCTAAAATAGGGCCAAATTCTTGATGGAGAAATATCTAATTATGGGAAGGGACAAGGGTAGGCTCATATGCATATAATGATAAATTCTGAAGATGAAGATAGCTTCTTAGAAGCCATAAAATATAACTCTGCATATTTTCCATTCACTCTCAACTTCTGGTGATACATATATCCACAGATCTCACTGTTTCATCGCCCCTAGTTTCGCCCGTATATAAGGAAAACTACTTGAGGGAAATGAGAAGGGACTGGGGTTTAAGCCTACATGCAGACAATAATGAATTCTGAAGATGGAGAAAGATTCCAATAAAAGAGGGTCATAAAATGTAACTTTAATATCTTAAATAAAGCCAACCATTTGAGGGGAATATATGAGAGGTACCGTAGTCGTACATGTATATGCATACAATAACGAAATCTAAAGATAGAGAAAGGTTCTAATAAAGAGGGTCATAAATACAACTTTAATATCTTAAATAAGGCCAACTGCTTGATGGAGAACATCTTATTAAACCATGGGAAGGGACAGGGTAGGCTCATATGCATACAATAATGATTTCTGAAGATGGAGAAAGGTTCTAATAAAGAAGATCATAAAATTTAACTTTAATATCTTAAATACAGCCAATCATTTGAGGGAAGTATACGAGAAGAGATGGAATAGACCTGTACGAATACAATAATGAATTTTAAAGATGGAGAAAGGTTTTACAAAAGAGGGTCATAAAGTATAACTTTATTAATATCTAAAATAAGCTCAACTCCTAGAGCGAAACACATTTTAATATGAGAAGGGATGTGGGGGGGGGGAGGGGTAGGCCTAAATGCATACAATAATTAAATCTAAAAGATGGGGCAGACAGAGGGCAATACATGCACTGACAAATTATGTTTCCCATATTTCTCTTTCACAATTTTTGCATTTTCAGTGTTTTTACTTTGTTTTTGTTCCGTTTCTTTTCACATATAATTGCCAATTTGAAGGAACTATTTCACTTTTGGAAATATATGAAAAAATATCAATCTAACAGGTACTATAAGAACCAAGATTATATTGGTGGTGAAAAAGATCAGATAAAATTGAGAAAGGAGGCAAAAGTGACAAAGAAATGAATAAACAGGAGATCGAGTGAGAGAAAAAAAAAGGCAGGAGAAAGAGAATGTAAGAGTAGCATAAAATGGAAGACAAAAGAAAAAATGTCTTCAAAATTGGATGTCAAACAGATTAATATTTCAGTTGCAAGTAGTTATTATTTTCCTCATTTTTTTCAAAACAACTATTTTTTCCTTTGGGAGGGGGGACACATAAAAAAGATTTAAAAAAAGAATGAGTGTAATTTATAACATTCGACAAAATACGAGCAAAAATATACAAAAGCAAATCAACATATCAAAATGTCAGTTCCAAGTTGTTCTTTTTTCCCCAATATATAAATACAATTTTTGGAGAGGGATTTAAGAAAGCAAGATTACCGGTAGGTGCAATTCATCATAACAAAAATGCATGAATTATCCTCTATAGCCTAGACTCTTGATGCTTTTTTTTTTAAGGCAATGACATTTTTCTGGAGTAGTTACATCAAAATAATAAAGAAAGCAACATGTAAAGAAATGAAGAGATAAAGATTTTTTTTTTATAAGACCTCAATTGGTCTCTTCAGATTGCTTCTATATTGGTTTCCTCTAAAAGGTTTGCGGCCCTGATCAGAAAAGGATGTGCATGGATGATTTTAATGGAAACCTATCCCTGTCAACTTTTCATCCCAAGGGGGGATCAAATGCATTAACCTAGTATAGCTGAAAACTGAGAAAACCCTGTCGCCATCTCAAACCAAATTGCCTAACAGAGAAGCCGCGAACGTGCTGTGTAATCTTGAATATTTTTAGCATCGTTCCATGATATGGTGAAGGAATAGGATAAGAAGAGGAAAAGATGTCAGCAATTCAAGAGAGAAAAAAAGGAAAGCCAAAAATGAACTGCAAAAATGGAAAATGAAAAAAGCTGTGTAATCTTGAATATTTTAGCATTGTTCCATGATATGGTGAAGGAATAGGATAAGAAGAGGAAAAGATGTCAGCAATTCAAGAGAGAAAAAAGGAAAGCCAAAATGAACTGCAAAATGCAAAATGGAAAATGAGAATGGAAAATGAGAGAAGATAGTGATGAAGGGAAAGAGAGAGAGGGAGAGAGAGAGAGAGAGAGAGAGAGAGAGAGAGAGAGAGGGAGGAGAATGGATGGATAAAGAGGGAGAAAAGGAGGTCAAGGAGCAAAAGATGGAGGGAGAGAGACAGAGAGAGAGAGAGGGAGACAGAGACAGAGAGACAGAGAGAGACAGGCAGGCAGAGAGAGAGGGAGACAGAGAGAGAGGGAGACAGAGAGAGAGGGAGACAGAGAGACAGAGGGAGACAGAGAGACAGAGAGAGACAGGCAGGCAGAGAGAGACAGGCAGGCAGACAGGCAGGCAGGCAGAGAGGCAGGCAGGCAGACAAAGGAAATAAAAAAAGAGGGATAAACTGAGCAAGAGAGTGTTGAAGATGAAGAGAGAGACTGAGAGTGACAGGAAAAGAAAGGAAGACAGATAGATTAAAGAAAATCTTAACTGCAAGTTCAATACATTATATAAAATAAAAACCTTAAAGATAAAGACCAGTTCTGGTCATGCGATTTCATTGTGAAAGAAACGTTGTGGAATCGATCAGAAAAGGTTGATCATCTAGCATATAAGTATTGGTGTGAACTGCAAGGTTCTGGAATCATCAAAATGATAAGAAATTTGGCCCAGTCTTGGTAAAGATACAAGCACTGTACACAGAAAGATGTATATGGGACTACGCGACCACGTGCACGATATCTATTTGGTCCCAATAGATATAATAATTTACCAAATATATCAATTAGTAGGCGGTTTCCCGACTTTCCCGTCAAAATTTGTATCATCACATATTAGTCAAAATATATTCTTTCACATGATTGGTAATAAAAGCTTCCATTTCATTTTTTTGAGAGAGGGGCGTTTCCAAAACTGGTCTATACCTTTAAGTGATCACCAAACCAAAAGTAGAAATAATTGTTTATATATCAAGTATAAAGTATTTAAAAAATAAAAAAATATCATGATTCTCTGAAAGAAAAATCATAAATCTCTGTCCATCAAGCTCTAAGAAAATAAAGAATATGGCAGGGGGATTGCCAACTATCTATGTTAGTTAACCAACACCCAATCTCTAAGTCATTTTGTGAATGATTTGCTTTGAATGGTTAAAATGTAATAGGCAAATTCTACTGTGCATATATATTAATTTTTTTCTTTCTCACAGCAATCATTGTTTTGAACAGTATTTTTTTTTCATACCTTCCTTGTAATAATCCCTTGTCCCTATAGGATCACTGGCTTTACGGGGAAGCTACAAAAGATGGTCACAAATGGTTGGAAAGAGAACAAGACAAAAAACATGAAAAACAAATGAAAACCATGTTTGCATGAAAAACAAAAGAGTTTGCGCAAATAAAATGACAAGTCATTGATGAAATGCTGCTAAATCAAAACATGAAAAGAGTTTGCGCAAATAAAAAAACTAGTCAATAACAAAGCTGAAAAGAATAACGATGTAGGTTAATTCTGTGCGAAGTGTCCTAAACTACATGTCTTTTTTTCCTTCCTTCAAATATTTCATCCACGAACGAAGAATATCTGGATATGACCAGTGAATAATAGTGCTTTCTGTCATCACTACCATTATTCATAGTTACGTTGAGAACGAGATCTTTCTTTCAAGTATGAAATACAGTCAAACCCGATTTAGTGACCACTGTATAGAAAGACCACCTGTCTATAAAGACCACATTTTTGTTTCCCTTGAAAATGGTTTCTCAATGAAACATCTAAAGGAACCTGTACATAAAGACCACCTGACTATAAAGACCACTTTTCTTGTTTGCCTTGAGCAGTCCTTATAGACAGGTTTTACTGTATGTGGATAAATGTCATAATACCAAACCGACACATTGCATGAAAACGCCCTGACTTATAAAGTTAAGAACGGGCACCGTACATTCTGTGCTTGCAATACTAGTATTTTGACCCTCTTATAGACAACATAAAGTGACTAGAGTGCTTGAAATACAGAGGTACCCAAAAAGGTATAATACCGACATAGGAAGATTCGAGAGTGACATAAGTGATGCTACAGTACAATTGGTAATAATACTTGTGTGGTATCATAGCAACGAGGACTTTGACCATTTAATGCGTAGTGGTAATGACGAGGAATTTTAATAGAAAATGACAAGTAATTCTAACTTATTTACCATGCATGCAGTAGATTTCTGTGAATTTTAAATTCACAGTTTAATTCACAGGTAAGCTTTGCACAAGGGCAAGACTATTACATACATTTTTCACTATATTTCTTTACCCATTATTTAGCTTTTTTAAAACATTTTCTATCAAAATTGTTTTCTACAGAAAAGGTTAGTTATTTTTATTTTTTTTTGGTACACAATTTTATTTGTGCATTTTAATAGTATAAGTACTTTTGATTCTGTGAGAATTTATTTCAATTATTACAAGAATGCAAGATTATCCTTCATAGAATGTGTCGTTGCTTCCTTCTCAATAATTATTATTCCCCCCCTTATGTTTCATGCTTAATTTTCTTGATATAGAGATTTTGTTTTTCAAATCATATATTTCTGACAATACATTTGGTGTGTTTTAAAGAGCAAAAATGAGTGAATACAATAAAGATTTAATTCAAAGAATAAATTTAAAAAAACTTTGATACATACACATGTTTATCATTTAGTGGAATAATGTGCAGGATACATTTTGTGCAACTGGGACCCCAAAATTACATTATGGTACCATTTGCAAGCACATGTACTTTAACACGAAGAACAAAGCTAGCTTATGACATAACATGTAATACAGCAGCCTGGAATTTGGAATGCAAAGGAACTGAAACAAAATGACAATTTCTCAGAAGTCAGAACGCTTCACAAAAGCTGAACTTTCTGTCTCTGGAAATCAAATGAAGACAATCTAAAGCAAGTATTAGCAACTGGGTTAGAATATGAGAATTGAAGTAACATGAAAATGATTGAAAACAAATAATGCTGATAATGAGTTGAAAGAAAGTAGGAGTGAGTGTTGCCGCATGCCGTCCGACTGTCTTGCAGTAGGGATGTACTCAAACTAACCTTTCTTTTTAACGTAGGACTCGGAGTAGGATCGCTGTAACAAATGGGGATTTAAGTTTGGTTAGAAAAATTAAACGTTCTGTTAACAACACTATCATCACATAACAAATGATATTGATACAAGTTATACAGGTTATGATAATGATGATATCATATTACATTATCATCATACAGTGTACCATACATGTAGGTAAACAATTACTACAAGATAAATAATATCATTCATTTATAACATAACCAATTCAACTGTTCATAGTTAACATTAATAAATAAACATTGATGACACAGTAAGAATATATAACAAACTTTTATAAAACATATAAATGCACGAAGAGATGAGTGCACATGTGAACAGTCACCTTTTATATTTATGATCAGATCAATACTTTGAGGTGATATGTCTGAAACGGCAGACATGGGTTTTCAGAACTGCTATACTCTACTCAATTCTAGCCTTTGGCTTTGTGATGACTCTAATTTTACAGAAAATACAGTAGACTGTAGATATTCCCCAATTAATGTCTGATTTCTTCGATTGTAGTTGATAAATAGCTGATAAATACTCACAACTCTAAGTGGCTCCAATGTCTTTTTCTTCTAAAGTGAGGTAATAAAAAAATAAAAATTACAAAACTGTGACACCCGGCCGCAAAATAATTCCCCTTTGTTTCTATCTCTAAAAAGCTTGAATTGTCAATATTCAAAGGATGGAGAGAAGACCTAGTATGACACATGCTCCTTACTTCAAATGGAAGCAAAATTTTACAATTGTTGAAGACGGCCTCTAGTTAGGATGGGATTAAATTAACCATAATAGGCTTAAATCTATTCTTAAATGTTTTAAAACATGCAATATATTCGAAAGATCCATGCACAATATTCTTCAGTGTCTAAATCTTGGACTAAAACTACAGAAAATGCAGCACAAAGCTTGCAAAAGTATACTTTCAAATATTTATCTCCTAGCTGCCAACATAATTTTGAGTGGATTTAAGAAATAAGTCAATAGTCAAATGATGAATTATTCAAATCTGGGGGGTGTTTCATAAAGCTGTTCGTAGTTACGCATGACTTTACGAACGACTTGAATATGAAGTGCCAGATAGGATGCCCAAAGTTTTTCCTGATCTTTTAACAAAGTGTAACTATATTTCCAATAACCTCAATTAAATTGTGGCAAAAAATATACTTTGCATTAAAAATGTTTGTTATAATAAGAATGTTAATCCACAGTTCAATGTTAGTTGATGCAGTTAAAAATGATTGAGCATCCCATTTGGCTTTTAATATATAAGTCATTCGTAAAGTCATGCATAACTTTACGAACAGCTTTATGAAACACCCCCCTGGATTAATGTATAGATCCTATTTCCTGTACTCATCTCATATATATGCTAACTGCTGATCATACACTATCTCTACAGGAAAATGGTGACATTCACTTAGACCATGGGTCCATGCTCAGACAATTCAAATCAATCTGAGACTCGGGACTCAGCAGAGAAAATAGAACAGACAGCTGCATTTTATATTCATCCCCATATGTTCAAACAATCAAAATGTCAAAACTACTGATGACATCCTCAATAAAAAGTATTTTTCTTGGAGTTCATTATACACAACCATCTCCATCAGTCCACGTCATATCATGGTCAACTTTGTATCCATCACAACTACCCTTCAAGTATACCAATCACTTGAAAACGCAAGCCGCTTTTATTATATTGAGATACACACAATGAACAACAAACTATGCAATACTGGCACTCTCACCTATACAAGAGGACAGTTTAATTAAACCTCTAGTAACAAAGAGTTCTCCACCCTCTACAATCTCCTCATCAAGCTATCAAATCTTCTCTCCCTGCTTCATTCTCCTCCCTCCATTGTTCACTCTCTTTTTCTTGATACCTCCATCTAACTTTGTCTTCCTAGCTCTCTTTACATTTTGAACTGTCCATCCACCCTCTTCCCGCCCCCCCACCTCCTTCTCTCTCTCTCTCTCTCTCTCTCTCTCTCCTCTCTCTCTCCTTCTTTCCCTAATCCATTCTCCTCCCTCCATTGTTCCCACCTCTTTTTCTTGATACCTCCATCTAACTTTGTCTTTCTAGCTCTCTTCTACATTTTTAAAACTGTCCATCCACCCTCTTCCGCCCCTCTCTCTCTCTCTCTCTCTCTCTCTCCTCTTCCCACTCTTTCTGTCTCTGTCTCTGTCTCTCCTCTCCCCTCTCTCTCTTCCTCTCCCTCTCTCTCTCTCACTCTCTCTCCCTTCCTCCCTCATTTTTCCGTCCCTCTCCATCTCAGTTTTCTGTGTGCCTCATCTCCATTCTTTATCTTCAATATTGTTATCCTCTGGTACCATTAAAATTCATCTTGCCCTCAGGTCTCTCTTTTCTCTCCCTCCCCTTCTCTTCTCTCTCTCTCTCTCTCTCTCTCTTCTCTCTCTCTCTTTCTCTCTCTTCTCTCTCTCTCTCTCTCCTTTCCTCCCTCATTTCTCTTTCCTCTCCATCTCAGTTTTCTCTGTGTGCCTCATCTCCAATCTATATCTTCAATATTCGTTATCCTCTGGGTACCATTAGAATGCATCTCACCCTCAGGTCCATCAGGTGTTCAAGAGCAAGAGCTCAGAGCAATCATCAGAGACGAGCCAAAATAATGATAATCACGTCCCATGCCATTACAAAGCACTAATGACATTCAACCAACGGCCACAATTGGGGGAAAACTCTCCTTACCATATGGTTACAGTTTCTCATTAAATCACATTTTTTTTCTCAAAATGCCAATAAATTGCCTAGCTTTTCCAATGCTGTTTAATAAATTGACAGCTGAAAATATGAAGGGTATGAGTACCTATCGTACATGTAGCACATCACCATTTTAACTCACAGCAGAGATTACTACAAAATCATTCATTTGATTTAGATTTTCTGAGAGACTCTCTTGAGCTGTTTAATCCTCTATTGAGAGCCATAAGGGCATTAACTATGTGTAAAATGATGCGAGTTACTGCCCTACTGGCTTTCAGCACACTAAATATTAAAGATAAACATGAGTTCTGGTAAATTTAAAATGAATTCTCACAGAATCCGATGAAACTTACATTGAATGTTCAAGATTAAAAATAAATGACATGTGCCAAACGATTTAGGTAGAAAATGTATAGTGGCTGAGTAATGAGCATAGAAAGAAAAGGAAATCCGGGTAAGTAGACTCGACACCATGTGCTTAACACAGGTCACTATGTGCAAATTGAGTTGTGGTGTTTATTGAAAATGATGCCCATTAAGTTTTTGTGCATTTGGTTTTATTTCACTGGTTCAAACATCCAATCTATCTACTGCAGGATAACCAATCAAGAATGAATCAAAGCAATTTTCTCTCAAAATACGATTCCAATACCAGAGCTCAAGATTAGCTTCAAGCCCAATAAAAGACTTGATGGGTTCTATGCAAAATGTAGGTTATACGAAAATTGAGATGTTTCTTATTGGTTAATCAATGTGATTTGAATATTTTATTTTACAACAGGCCTTATTGGGAAAATACCAATATTACAAACTGCTACTTGTTTTTGTTTTTAATTTAAAGATGACAAACAAGTAAAATACATGAAAATTTATTTATTTAACATAGACCCTATTTTACTTTTGTTTTCCTTTGCTTTTGAAACTCTTGTAAAATATTTACATGATAGATTTCATTTAATACTAGTGTGACACCTGCCATTATTGTAAATGTAAAGTCTAAACTGCCTTTGGATTCGACAATGAAATTGTAGCTTCTAATGTTGTTAACTGGGCATTTTACCAAGACAACATTGCAAACATCTTAAAAACACCATGTTAATGTGCCACCCACAGGGCTAACAATTTCGTGGAAATGTTTTTGCAGTCTCCGATGCATTGATTGATTAGATTACATTTTCAAAGAACATTTTCAAAGAACATTTTCAAAGAACATTTTTTTGTAAAAAAATATAATAATAAATGACGAAACTATTTTTTTTAATGAAGTCTTACAGAATTACCATCATATATGATAATTATGATTCTCTTGTCTTCGGAAATTTTAGAGTATATTCATACAGGATTCACAGCAATGATTTCTAAGAGACATGTAATTCAATGAACGCATACCGGTATGTAAAAAATAAAATCCCTACTGCCTAAGGAAACAATTTGATAAATGTCACCATTTACATTTTGGTCTCTACGATGTTGATCAAATATTCATAAGCAATGGTTAATAAAGAGACATGCCCTGATGTAATTCTGTTTTTAATCATCTACCCAGGGGGGGGGTGATATCACTTATAAATGTCATCTCCACATTCTCTTACTAGTTGAACAACTTGGATCTGTTTAATGATGCACACCCTGCATATTTGCATAGTTTAGGGGCAAATGTTTTGTCCTCAGTATTGTAGCTATTATACTAGTGCCAGGAAAAAAAGATAAAAACAGGAGCAGAGGTTTCAGAGGTAAAAAAATGCTCTAGAAACTAGGAAAAAATATCTGAAAATACATATATATATATATATTTTTTTTTTTTTTTGTGTGTATTTATTATTTTTTTATTTAAAACATTTGAAACAGGTGCAGTGAATATAATTTTTTTTCTTGTTTTTTAAATTTTTTAATTTCATAAATAATTGTATTACAATATTATTAACACTTACCTGTATCAAATAAACTTTATCATTATTATTATAACTTTTTTAATTTTTTTTTTTTTTTTTTGGGGGAAGAACATATTTGCAATACTAAAGGATGAGTGAATGGGAATAAGTGTATTTTGTTTTGGTACTGTCAGTTAGATTCTTGTACATGGCAGCTGTGGGATCTACCCATCATTATTAACCGAGTCACAGTGAAGTAGCTTAGCCTAAATCATCCCATCTCAAATATCATGGGGTTTACTTACAGCTATGTGTATAGTAGCGTCACGGCTAAGATATCAACTTGACTTTGAAGGTACTTCTCTCTCTTCATCTCTTCATCTCTTCTCTCTCTCTCTCACTCTCTCTCTCTATTTCCTCTTCCTTCTCGCTACTAAAGACTGTACACACATGCTCCATGAAGATTGCTCTACGATGAATTTTTCTGCACTAACTTAAACTCCGTCTCTAATCCTAAACCTAACACAAAATTGCAATCCCTAAACCTAACCCCATGTACAGCTATATCACATCTAAGATATAAACTTGACCTCTTCTTTTTTTCTCTTTTTCCCATCTCTCTCCTATTCATTAGCTACAGTCTACATCTATATATAATACTTATTAATAATAATGTAATAATAATATTCAACTTATTTCCAACCATGAGCTTTCATGTGTTATCCTGTCAAGGTATATTAATCATTATCTCCTCTCCTCTGCCCCTCTACATGTACTTCAATTGAGATGTACATTTGATGATAAAACTGCTGCTTAGCTTTTTATTAGCATTGCTGCATACTATACACGCAGACAATTTATATTGTAGCTGCTGAATTTATTTGGGAAAGAAAAGACCACACTAGACAACTTTGGCCAATGTACATTTACCAATTCCTACAAATACATGTATTCCACATACAATGTATAATATAATTTCACTAATTATAAAGTCCACTCTCAACCAAATGTTCATTTATTATTGACATACACTTGCCAAATGTTTAAAGTTTTTATCGCTTAAATATAAAAAGATGGAAGCTGCATCTTTCAATGCAAAATGAGATGAAATGGTACTTGAAATTTTCTATTCTAATAACTTATAAAAAATACACAAATATGACTTGGACAAATGATCCCAAGGACTTGAGGATGCACGATGGCTCAGTGATAGAGCAGTGGTCTCATTACCAGGAGGCCCCAGGGTCAAAACCAAGTCAATGCGCCATGCCCTTTGGTACATGGCATTAATCCTCTTTACCCAGTCCCTCGGAGAGGACTTAAAGCCGTCGGTCCCCTGGTTGTTTACCTACAAGCATATACATGCTTTCTTAGCAGTCGGGTAAAACAATCATTGAACATCATCAAATAGCCCAAAAGTTGATTTTTCAAGTCCATGCGATTATGTTCTCAATTAAACACAGTGCAAAATTCGAAAAGATCTGAATTCTTGCACACATTTTCTAACCTAAATTTCTCGACAGACCATAATTTCATTCCCTGGATTTTTTGTAAAATGAAATACTCATCGATTCAATAATAGCTGATGAATATTGAGCTCTGGCGAGGACAACTCTTGAAGTCAATTCTGCATTGTTATCAACCGAAATGCCTTAATATGGCTTGTTTTCTCCTCTTCGAATGTAAATAAAAAATTAAAACTTTGCTGGGAATCACATTCAATGAAGAGCACTTACCCAATTAAGCATACATGGGACTACATGTTTAATATATTCGTTGGTCCAACCAGCTAATTTTCCAAATTTTCCTACCAGTAGATGCTTTTCACTATATAAGCCACCATTCAATTTCTTTCACCACCTATTGGTGGATATCAAATGCTTGTTTTTAGACCCAGTTGAAAAATTGTCAACCTCGAGATTATCTTACATGGCGTCATTGGCAGAAGATTGTATAACTACCTGATTTGAGTAGTTTCATATAAAATAAGCACATGTATTTGAAGTTGCAGGCATTTTAATGCTAATAACCTTCTGCTTGAGTCAATAGTGTACGTCCTTGTCTGCGTACTGCCCTTCTGCCAGCCGCACAGCAACTTTTCGTTCTTACCAAAACTGCAAGACAACTTGTTTATTATTCTTCTGTTGTACCTTTACCTAGTATATCCTATCAATACTTACATCCCCTTGGCTTTCCTCTGCCTCCGTCTCCATAGCCATAGCCTCATCGATATCAATCATTTTGGAGATATGATCAAATCACTCCCTCGAGGATCAGAATTATTCTATTGGGAACTTAAATTCTCTAATGTACTCTCTCTCTCTTCTGATTGCGGATGACGATAGTAATGGAAATGTTAAGAGCTTGGTGTTATTACATCTATATCAGGAACGATGAGTTGTCTGAAATGCTATTCCTCTAATGAGCGGTTCCCATGGCAAAGGCAAAGGTGAAGAATGTAAGAAAGAGAGCTTGAGGTAGGTATCAAGTACAGCTGAGTTGTCCGGATTGATTGAAAGTGATATTCCTGTAATGGACTTTGCTTTCCGATTCAAGGACAATTAAAATCCGAATGTTAAAAAGCCTCGCTAGTATTGCCAGTAGAGTAGTCCGCACAGGGTAGCCAAGCAGAATTAATGCAGGCAAATAAATTTTATACCAAAGCACTTGAGTTGCGAAAATTCATGGCGTGTAGTCATGAGCTATCATCATACAGATCTTGGCTTCCAATTGAAAGCTATCATTCATGAATTAGTTTCAGTGTAACAATTAATCCACATCAGCAATAAATTCTGCAAGTTGTACTTGCAATTCATACGATAAAGGGATTCCAGTAAAAAGAATCATGTAGCTTTGTAGATTTCACACAATGTACATTTGCTCAAAGCCACCAAAGGACATTCAACACATCATATTTCATTTCCAAGGAAAGTAATAAAATGTGCAAAATGCCTATTGCTAGACAAAACACATCCGATTATGGCCTGATCAAGGAAAGCACCATATCTACCGTTTGGTGATTAATCACTTTCGCTACGACTGTCTCCGTAAGTTGGCAACAAATGTGAATCCTGATGAGTTATGGCTTCCACTATGGAATGAATGAATCCTGCATATGAAAGCATAAACTTGAAGAGTTCTACTTCAGCATGCAGGTACCCGTGATACTTTCATGCATGAATTGATTGAATGCAATTATATTACACCGTGTGATTAGCCAACCTATACTGTTCTGTGAGTAGGATATAGTCACATACGTTAGGCATCTAGCAAGCACTTTTGGAATAAACACAGAATATCAGGAACAGATCAGAGTCAATATTCACATCATACTACCAGTTGAAGGGTTTAATAGTCGGAATATTATACCTCAATAAATACGCTGAAATATCATAATGACATAAACCTGTCCTTGTCATACATCAAGCAAGGATGTCTGACCTCAGATTATTGATGGATCAGACTCTGGTATAGCGGAAAAACAGATATGCGTCCAAAATTGTTGTATTTCCTGGTTGATGGTGATACACACAAACATCAATGAGCTACAGTATATTCTAAGACATGGGGCAAATGAAGAGCTGTATTCCTCTCCGATGGGTAGAATCACCAGTGTAGCCTGGCTGAACAATGAAACAGAGAGATGGGTCGGAGAGAGAGAGATAGTAATGTGAACCAGCGTTATGCTAAAGAGACTGAGCTTGATCAAGCTCTCCAAGACCTGAACTGACCCGGTTCTGGCTAGCTTCACACAGTATATAAGTACACCACCATCACCATCGCAGTGAACACAATGCTACGCTCTGAGTCCAGCCGCCGGCAATCCAACCAAGAGCATACTCAATTTACCATCCCCGAGCCAATAACGCCTCTACATGTGCTGTGTGATGGCGCACAGCCTATGATAATATATAGCACCGGTATTGGGATTCCAGCCGAGTGACACCGTATTGCACAAACCCTTGCTATATACATTGCTCACACACTATATACATGACCCTAGTTCTTCTATGCTACGTCTCAGTTCAATGAGCATACTCAATGGGTCCCTATTGGCGCGATTATCGAGTCAGGCTCAGTTAGAATCTGATACTAGTACTACATGTTATCCTAGTATAGTCTAGGCATAGTGATTATTTGTATACCTTGTTTGTGTTTGCCATGAGATGGACTATTTGCATTGAAGTGCTATAAATAATCAGTATTCTATACCTTCACAAATGGTAGGCTTTTATGAAAGAGTGCAAAGTCAAGGGCAAGCAAAGTGCAAATCAGTCAACTTGGCCATGCCTAAGTAGAAGGAATGATACCTTGATGCTTGATTGAGTAAGGTGAGGTCCCAAGGCATCAGTAAATGGATCGTATCATTAAGAAAAGGTAGCACAGAGGCTGACAAAGGGTAATGATGGGTTGAGAATAGAGAGAGGGGATGGAGAAGAGAGAGGATGAGGAAGGGGGTGTGGCACATACAGAAGACACATGTAGAAGCAAAGGGAGAGAAGAGAGAGAGAGAGGGGAGAGGGGGACAGAAAGAGAGAGGGGGAGAGAGACACACACACACACAGAGAGACAGAGAGAGAGAGAGAGAGAAAGAGAGAAAGAGGAAGAGAGAAAGGGAGAAGACATACAGGGGAGAGAAAGAGAGAAAGAGTGAAAGGATGGAAAAGGGGGTGTGGCACATATATGTACAGAAGACACATGTAGAAGGAAAGGGAGAGAAGGAAAGGGAGAGAAGTAAGGGAGAGAAGTAAGAGAGAGGGGGAGAGGGAGACACAGAGAGACAGAGAGAGACAGAGAGACAGAGAAAGACAGCATGAGAGACAGAGACCAAGAAAGGGAGACAGAGTAAAATTGAGAGACAGAGTGAATTGTAAGTGATATATAACGGCCGGCTCATTATTTCTCCATTTTGAAAGATTGAAATATTGAAAGGGATACCATGTCATGAAACCGTTATGGTTCTCGCCTCCAGTGGTAGTGGCACATTGATGGAGGAGAAAAAAATAAGGGAGATTAAAAGAGAAGAGAAAATATAGAGAAAGAGACAGAAAGAGAAAGAAAGAGAAAGAAAGAGAAAGCAAGAAGTTAAAAAGACTGCTTCAGTTGATGTTTGTCACAATATCTTTAGAATATTATGCATTAAAAAATCTGACAATCTTATTTCTCCATTTTGAAAGATTGAAAGGGATACCATGTCATGGAACCGTTAGTGGCTCTCGCCTCCAGTGGTAGTGGCACATTGATGGAGGAAAATATACAAAGCGAGGGAGATTAAAAGAGAAGAGAAAATATAGAGAAAGAGAAAGAGAAAGAAAGAGAAAGCAAGAAGTTAAAAAGATTGCTTAAGTTGAAGTTTGTCACATTATCTTTGGAACATTACACACACACAAATCTGACAATCCTGGGATTCAGAAAAGTAAAACTAGAAAAATAAACCAAATCAAAGAGGAGAAAGAGGAGAGTATAGAAACCCTAAAAATTTACAATATATACATAGGTCATAGAGAAGTAAGAAATAACGCTCAATTAAAAATAAAAGACATATATATATATAGGTCTGTGAGAAAAGGGACTGTGCACCCTGTAAACATGAATAAATATGGAAAGTAATTATATTCATAACACCAGCTCCAGCTCTGTGGCATTCTCTACCCTACCTTCTCTCGATGTCGATATATTTAAGAAAGCCTTGAAGACCTATCTCTTTTTGGAGTCATGTTACATGAGTTTGGTAACCAATTTCAAAATGTAAAGCGCATAGAAAATTAAACTATAAATATTATGGGCTATACAAATTGCATATTATTATCATTATTATTATAATGGGAAAAGAAAGAAACTTAGATACAATTCTTTTAATAAATTATTGTTAAAATGGAAAACTGTAGGAAGGGAGACGCATTTCACAACAATCCTCATTTAGCACACAATATCAGACAGTCTATGTGAACCTTTTCTATTTGATATCTAAATATGGACTGTAAATGACATTACATTAATGTTGACGTATGACCAATCTTCATCTCATTATGTTTGCATGTTGTCTTGAAAGGCAACGGTGTATGTCCCTACGAGAGCACTGCAATATATATGCATAGCACAACCCTAGAGGCAATTCATCCAATGTGAAGAAAAAAATGAAGGGCAGTTTTTAACCTTTCTCCGGTTAAGGATTCTTGTGTTTAAAATGGAGAACTTAAAGGTAGAACTTCAAAGTGAGTACCAGTAAGTCTGGTGAAAGTAAACATTCATTTGAGTGCTGTCTTATTTTTCATTACCATATAGAAGAAGTTAATAGTAAAGATGTAACACGAGGCTTTCAAACTAGTCACTTGGGCAGGCTTAGATCAAGCATGTTTATCACAATACATAGAATCCCATAATCCATATCTGTAAAAACTATTATTTCTATATTTATGATATTCAGCAAAAATTGATGATTTCTTATGATTTCAATAATCTTAAATCCTATATGAATTGCAATCACTCTTTCAGGTCGACTTCCAAACAGTGTATTTAAATTTTAAAAATAAATAAATAAACATTTCCGCCACCTGTACTTTTTAGGGTTTTTGATAAAGTTAAAAGAAGAAAACATGGTTATATTCATTTGATTTACTTTTATAACAAAACAAGGTACATGTACTCACAAAATATCATGCTGCTGTGAAGTTTCCTCCTCTGTAATAAATGGAGTATTCAACAATGTCTCTTCTATTTTTCCCTCTCTCTCTCTCTTTCTTTCTTAGCTATTTAGTCATTTGTTCCAGTACATTTTCTTCAATAAAACATTGAAGATTCATGACTAAACCAAATGACACTACTGGAGGTTTTATGAATGAAGTTTGCTCTGACTGTAACCTAAAGATTTGCCTCATACTTTTCCTTCTTGAGATCTCATTGCCATCAAACACTTCGTCCCAATTTCCCCAAATAATATACTTTCACTTTTACAGCCACTTCGTCATTGTTTGTACAGAGATTTTATGTACAGATATTTGGAGAGCTACATTGAAGTACTTTTAAGGGAATGAATTCAATTCACCTCTCAAGATTTATAGCTTACACTGTATGTATGACATGAATTGCATTCTGTTATTTTAATGTTGTAGTGACTCAACCAGAATTGATTGCATCTTGAAGACAGAGGTTCTCTCTCTCTCTCTTAAAATATCCAGTAATTTATCAAGTTCATTTCCTTCTCAATTATCTCACTCTCTTTTCATGCCCTCACTTAAAGATACCCTAAAATGTATTCTCCTAAAATTTCTCTCGTTCAGCTTGTACATTTGTCCTCCCTCCCTTCATTGTATTTTATGCTTTATGTGAATTATGAGATACATACAATTTGCAGAGAATAAGTGTGCCCTATCACTTCAACAAATATGGTTCTATTTTTATTTTGGGAGAGGGGGAGGGGGTGTTTGCCCAATCATAAAGAACACTGAATAACATTACCAAGCAAGCAGGGCATCATTTCACGAAACCGTCATAAGTACCAGTTCATCGACATCCCAGTCAAATGCGTGTTAATTTTAATACATGTGTTTCAATGAGATGTCGGCGCACTTGTACTTTTGACAGTTTCGTGAAACGCAGCCAAGATACACCAAGAAAAACAAATTGTAACTGAATCAGTGACTTAGGGTGCGTTTATCGTGTCTTGCCACAGATATGTACATATCGAACCCCACTATACGAACGTGATTTTCGGGATGTCGTGTTTATCGTCTCTTCACGATTCAATATAAAGGCCTTGTCTCTGCGCAGCTGCTTTGCGCCGTTTGACCCGGGAAGCAGATTAGCTTGGGAAGGTCCATAGAGCTATATGGGAAGGTCCGATTTGTATGTGGGGTTCAAAACAGCTTTGCGTTTATCATGTCTCAGAAACTTGATTCTGGCTGTATGTCACAATCAAAACGCACTTTTTCGGCGTTACAATATGCCCATATCTAAAGACGTTTGAAAAGGCTTTGCGTTTATCGCCTTTAAAATTTGCCTGAAAGACGTTTGAAAACGCTGATTCTAGGCAAAAAATTGGACGGTAAACGCAACCTTAGACCAACAGAATTTAACTTCTGTTGACTGGTTTAATATTTGATCCACTCTTTCTTGACCCGCCCATCTCCTTCCCTTGCCATCAACCCCCTTTCCGCTCCATTCCTGAGTATTGTTCTAAATTTGAAAGTGATGAGTATTTGTTTGACAAACTGACAGGAGTTTGCTGCTTGGGAGATTAATGACTTCCCCAAGTCAGCGCTCATTAATCAAGAAATGATAAGAAGTGCTCATTCTCTTTGCTATAAGTAGAAGTGCACCCATTGGAGAAAAAAAATTCACCTAAACATATGGTGCTTTTTCAAAGGAGTTTAATTTTCAGTTATCTCAAACTTATACTTATAGTTTTTCAAAGGGTCAGTTAGTGTTTATTATAGCAGAGAAATAACTGAAACAGGTTGAAGTAAAAATTATAAGGAAGTTGACATTTGTAAGTTGTAATTGATAGAACATAAATGTGTAACTCTCCAATTTTGTATGCAAGTTACTTTCTTCTTTAATAGTTTCAATATGATGTTTTCCCATTTATATTTTTTCATTGCCTGTTTCACAGAAACATTATTGGACACAAATTCTCTCTTGTTCTGTGAGGCTTCCATGAAAATCTCTAATCCTACATACAAAAATTAAGATGACAAATTGTGTATCTAAAGATGATAGCTGCTTAAAAATATCTCAGAGTTGCCAATTTGTGATTAATTACATTCATATTTTGTTTTCTGTTGGTTTTTTAACTTTGGTTTTACTTCATTGCCACTTTAAATTGTAGGCGGTGCCTTTCATTTGATTTCCAGCCTACTGGTGTATATCATTTATAACTCTAGCATGTGTATGCATTTCAAGCATAGCACTGTGCACATATGTATAAATATATCCTGCAGCTGACATTTCGTACATATCATTAGCATTAAACATTAGATGGCCCTGGGTGTTTATGAGCAAAACGTGTACAGTACACCGTATGAATCAGCATGCATTCACAAGTTATCATCATTTTACTATACAGCTTCACACATGAGCTGATGCCACAATCAATCACTTGCATCCATTTTGTAATTACTTTCAGAATAATACTGTATATTTCACAAAATTGTTCAAATCTGACTGCCAAGTCCATGTTAGCTATAGTCAACCTGTTTATAAAATATAACATAAGGTAAATCAAGTAAAAATTGATCAAGCACTCTTCAAGCCACATAAACATTCTTTTTCTTCAAAAAATCAACAATTTTTTGAGAGCTAGATTAAAGCATTATTTCATTGATATATGATATTATGTAAAATTCATGTGAAATTTAACCATATGGCTGTGACATTTATTCAATTTTAACTAACCATTTTGAATGAATAAGTTAAAGAATGAAGGGTATATTTACTGCCCTCATGGCTCTGAACAGATGGAATGCATGCTAGAGAGATAGTCCTCGTCCCTTAGCAGATTTGTCACATTTGCAGCCATAAAATTCCCTCCTACAAAATGTATTCCAATCCAATCTCATAAATGCATGTTGAAAATTCACATCCACATCAATACATTACAAACTCAGGAAGAATATGCTTCACGATGAAAACTAACAAATCCATCCAATCTACATATATTTGTTTATAATCCCATAGAATCATCCTAGCAGAAACATGGCATTCTGCTGGAAGACATTCATTCCTTTCTGATCGAGTATAAATCCATATCAAATCGATTTCTAGTTTCTTTACCCAACCTGCTTCCTTTTTGTTCATACATGTTCATATTTTAAACATTTGAAAACAATTTTATTTTAAAATGACATTTGATGAAAGCAGAGACTAATGATATCTGGATGTGGTAAAAAGAAAAATACAAATATAATGCTACTTCAATTTGATTAGAGCCTCTGTATTATATACTTTTAGGAAAACTTGCATATAAATTAACCTCAAGGAGTATTCATATCTGCAGAAACCCCAGTTTTGTCCAGAATTCCCCCTCTCAAAAAAAAATGTTGACAAGGAACTAGAAGTCAATTTTATTTGGCCTATGATGAAAATTCAGTGAAATCAGAATCACTTTTGGAGCTTTATCTTCAGTAGATACAAAAATGGCATGCCCTATTGCAAAACATACACATATTTTAGCATGAGGACCATTAACTCTTTGATTTTATGGAGACAGGACATAATTCTATTGGCAATACCGTCGCTGATTTCTGTATTAGTTTGAAGAGACAAGGCCGACAGTACCTTACACATTAAGCTTTAATAGCAAAATTGCATTAACATAAAACCTCCACTCTACGGATTTTAATTAAGTTATCATGTCCGTTGCAATCTTATAAGGTCTCTCATCGTCTCCCATGTATCCCTGAGAACATTTTAAATTAAATGCAATTTTAAAGGTACTATCTAATGTTTTACTCTTGAGAAATCTGTCCAAACAGTGCGGGAGGCAAGATTATATGTGTGATAAACATTTTATGGAATATATCTTTAAAATCCCTCGAGTTATAATGATATCACAATTTTAAAGTTATCTGTACCCAAGGAGCTAAATACAATTATTATTGAAAATCAACAGCAATTTTGTCTCTTATAAAACATATGTTGATCCTTTGACCTGAACCTTTTAAGTTCATATTTCTATCACTCAAAAATTGATAACAAAACTTTTTGTTTAATGATTTAATGTAAATGCTGAATATAACACAGAGTGTTATTTATAACTGAAGTAAGTTATTACTTATTTCTGGACTGGAATACTAAACTACTTAGACCAGTTTAATAACATATTCAAATTTATGGATGTTTCTTTACTGGGGACCTAGTGATGAGGTATTCCATAAACCTGTTATTAATGAATGGACTATAATACTTAGAATCCACTCTGCATAAATTACTTGTTGCTATGTTGAGCAAGCCTCTGGCATGCTTTCAGGCTGTCAAAAACAAAGTTTGTTTGAAAAGTTGACATAAAATTTGAATATGTTAATAAACTGGTCTAAGTCATTTTGTTTACAAGTACAGCTAGAAACACTCATTATCTTTGTTCATCTACCATCCTGAATTAAAAAAAATATTGTTTAACTGTCTTCATGTCAAACACATGAATAATTTCCAGTTTGCATTGATTCTGTGCTATCCATTTATGTAAAGTCACATGATTTAGAAAAGAGACTTTCTGGTTATAGTTATTTAAAAGTTTATCTTTTATCTTTTCCTGGCATCCATGTGACTCAACTCAAACCTTACTGTTGTTTTGTATTCACTGTTTTCATGATTTTGTATTTGCCCATTAAAATACTCATTTAGTCTTATGTCCCAGCTGGTGCCTGAGATGAAGTGCTGTACATGTTTAATTTCACCGTCATTTAGATCAAACCATATACTGTTCATCTTGCCACTCTAGAGGGCCCCCTTCATCATGTTCTTTTATAACCCATTTAGGAGAGCTATCCACTGTTCACAATCTATATAGCTACTTCATTTGATTCTTTAAAAATGAAATAAATATAAAATCATATACTAAAATATAGTTGTTAATTTGGAAATGACAATTTCTAATCTTTCATACTTCTTATTCATGATTTCTTTCAACAGGGTAGTTTCATTCAGTTCCATTGGAAGCCAATGGATCTGCTTTTCAAGAAAGCCCTGCACAATATACAATAACAGTATAAAAACATAAGTATAATAATGCAATAATTAAAAATTGTTCATACATGTGGAATATCAAATTAAACATAAATCTTTTTTTAAATAACACTATTTGAATCATACAATATTTATTATCAATTATTTATTTTTAAAAAAAACTGAATTATTACTTCATTCTGTGATTTGCAAAAACATAATCATCAACACTCCGTCATCCTTTATTCACCTTTCCATATAACCTTTATTTTGATGAAGAAAAACTCTCTCCCTAAAAATGTCACATTTTAAAGTGAGGGTTGATTTGACAGAATACCACAACAGCCATTTCATAAAGGCAACTACATGTACCATAAAACATTTCTGTTATTGGGTCTAATAATGTACAGGAACCCATCAGGGTTACCTTATTCAAAGTCTTTCCATCATATATAATTCACCAACTCTGTCACCACATTTTCATCTTCATTATTCATAATGATACTATTCACAAGTGAATCACATTATTATAACCATGTGACAACCTCAACTTCTTCTCTCTCCCTCTCTTTTCTCTCTCTCCCTCTTTCTCTCTAGATGTTTCTTTATCATCATAATCATCATCTACAAGTGAATAGTTGTCTAATCACTTTTCTCATTGAAATCATCACCTTTGATCAACCCTAAATACATTTTTTTTTAAATCTCGAAAGGCTTTTTCTTCAGATTTTCAACAGCCTCTCAGAGATAGCTGGTTTTGTAGCACCAGCTACCTCAAGGCTCTCAACCTACGCACGTAGAGGCCTCCTTGAGGACAGTCTGCGCAGGGGTTCTTCTTCAAAGAGGAATTCATGCAGCAGGTGGTCAGTATGATCACCACGACATGATTACCTCATCAGAATTTGTATCATCAATGATTAGCCAACATCATCATTCCTTAATAACAGATAATCTTTCAGATCTGGGCCCCGTCTTATAAAAATTTACGATTGATCCGAATCAATCGCAAGTCCTCTAATCAATAGCAGGTTTGCAGTCCCCTATCTCTTATGTACATAGTTATAAGTTAATTGTGATTAAAATCAACTCTTTATAATTATAAGACGGGGCCCTGGTAATGACAGAAATATTAAAGTTCATCAAATACAAATAAATGATATCTGCCATTTGACTTTTGATAGAAGACATTTTGTATTGCTGTCAGCTGAGTAATGAACAACAAAGCGATTGAGCTCGTAGTTCCAACCATGTGTTGACCGAAAAATCACACGTGCGTGTTGTGCTTTTTAGTGAATGCAATTTCCAGCAAGTTTTGTTAGTTTGTTAAAATTTTACAGGTCAGGTAATAATACATAATTCAGAATGAGACCTATAGAATTTCCTATAAAAATGTAACCTAGAAAATATGATTAACTTGAGTTTACAAATGACCAGTTGTGTCTTGTGAATCAATGAGGGCGCTAGTACCCATACTTTGCCCAGTATCTTATAGTGTTTGAATCCTAATGGGAGGCAAGGCCAGCTCTACAGGACTATTTCAGTAAGCTTTGTTTCCATCTACTGTAAAGCCCCCAAATTTCACATGAAACTTTTGAAATTTGTGAACGCCAGCCATTTTTATATCAACAAATTTTCTCGAAATGTAAAAATTCAGTAAGTGTCATGTGCAATTCAATCAATTCTTGGCATGAAGCTTTTGCAAAATCTGGCCGTTTTATCAAACTTGCTATCAGTCACAAGTTTCAAAATTTTCTGACAAATTTGCTTACAGCAAATCGAATGCAAGGATTTCAGTAGCTTATATCAGTTCTTGTAACTTGTCGGAAATAATTAATTTTATGACACAGAGCCCAGAACCACTCATAATATTTGTGAACATGAAACTGGTTTAACAACAGTATCAAGATATTGGAATCCTGTCAACATTCAGCAAATATAAATAATAATTGTTATCAAATAAATCACCACGATGCATCACCTAGTTACTGAAGATCAACTTACCGGATGGAAGGGTACTGAGGTGGACTCTCCCTGGTCTGAGAACTGCCGGACGAGGACCCGCCGTGGCAGTCTCCTCTCCGGCTCTTTGTTGTAGTCCTGCAGTCTGAGTTGTTGAAGGCCACTCACGTAAGAATGGGACTGGGTGCTGCTGGGAGATCCAACTACTGAAATCAACAAAAAGACATGGTAATAGCATATTCATGAATACAGTGCTTTACACATCTATATCGTCTATAGATGTTATTTACAAATACATTTTCAATTCAATTTAATCTTTCCACGATTCGATTAAAAATGACTATAAGAACGTACAAAACAACCCACAAACAGCCAAGTAGTAAAGACAGAAAGAAATTCAACAACAATAAAAGGTATAGTACAAAATTAAAATAGATGGAAATTACAAAAACCTAACAAAATGTGGAGGAACGAACAAAGGCCAAAGGCCTATCACAGACTTTTCCCCAGAAATATATAATACATAATGATATAATTAAAAGAGATTTACGAATAGTTTAGACACAGCACACATACAACACATACATATTTTAAGATTAAGGATTGTCCGATTCTGTACACATTCTCCACTCGCTGGGGAGCATTCAAGCCAGGCACCATATTACGGAGACTCGAAATGCTGAGCAAACTACAATGACTTTTGCATCTCGCCGGGCAACCACTTACACCCAGGTAGAGAGAAGCAATGTAGATAAAATGCATTGCTTGTAAATAAATAAGGACATACCAGTCAATGAAAAATTAACTACTGTTACATCTTTACACCTAGTGAAGGATTGCGTCCTAGTCATTAAAAAAAAAGAAGACAAAATATGTTTCGAAGTAAAGCTAGTTCTCCATGATCTAATTAATAAATTGAGAGTTTACAAATCCTGCAACCGAGTTGTTCAACACCATTCCAATACTGGACTGGTGCTGGAAGATCAAACTACTTACTGAACAGGATTCTGAATAGTTATTTCTTCAAATTAATTAAGAAAGAGCTACAAATTACTAGAAATCATGCAAATGACACATCTCCCAGTGACACAGAACAATTGATCATTTGATCTCATACATCTAATGTAAACAACTTACTACCAATCTACTGCTAATGACCGTCATATATCGGAGAGTTTTAATACATGTTCAATGTTCATTTACCTTTTATTTCTCTCTCTCTTCCTCTGCGCTTCAAGGAATACAGATATTTCTAAATAACTATCAAGAGGAACCAATATACTGCACACAGTATGAAGTAAATCCTGTACAAAAGTAAATAAAACCTACACTGATAATGCACTCCTAATACAATTAGCTCTCAGGGGGGCATTCTTTTTGTACACCACCAATTGCCTTCTCCTTTTGTCATTACAATGTCAACTTGTACAATGGCATGGATAACCTCGGATCAATACACTCCACTTTCATTCCGTACCCTGTGCTTGATCAAAGGAGCTTTGTGAAGCCCCTATGTGTGATAAGTGTGTAGCTGTATTGATCGATGAGGCTTCTATAATAAGAATACAATCCAAATGTTTGAAAAAAGCACTGCTCATTTACATTTGGGGAGATACCCCAAATCCAAACAAGACACCATTGAAGTGGCAACACATGAGAAGATTGGGAGGGAGAATGTTTCAACTATATGAACATGTACTATACCCAGCAGAAAGAAAGCTATGCACTTAATGAATGTTCATTTCTTAAAGAAGACATTTTCAAGTTTCAATCTTTTTTGACTACATCTGCATGGTACATTCTATTTTGCATATCGTCCACATCGTTCACAGAGATAGGCGATTAACTTCTCTATATTATTTAATATATATCCTTTCATTATAAAAATTATAGTAAACAAATTTTACCACAATTTACCTTGTACCATTGTGCTTGGAACATGATATTACTTTTTTTTTTTGGGGGGTCAGAAGAGGAACATTTATTTATTTCATTCATTTTATCATCACTATTACTATTATCATCATTACAACTTGCATCTGATTTGAAAAAGCAGAACATTAAACAAAACATTAAAAATAACAATTCTGAAAGCACTCCTAGCAAAATGACCTCCGATGCACCTTCTTCTCCAGCGGTATATGTCCCCTAAATGTTATTAAACGTCATCTTTACCTACCTCACCGTGTGAGATACATTGCTAGACATAGATTCTAAACTGGGATACCACATGTCCCAAATTAAAACACTACCAATATTACTATTAAATCACTTTCCTACCTTCCAGGGCAGCACATAATTACCATTAGCACTATAATTATTTTATGTTGATTAGCCAATATACAGTGTACCTCTATTTCTGAATGTGAATCAATATCCCCAGTCTTAAGAAATTCACATCTAAACACATGTACCTACATGTATCTAGTCCCATATCCAGTTTGAAGTACTCATATCAACGTATCAATGTTTCTATCAGTTAGCTCCATCATACTCAATGAATTGTTAATACAGTATAATCCAGAAAGAACACTGCATTCCAGTAAAAAAGTCTCTTTTTTATGTCCCACAAACTATGACAAAATCTTACGGGGAAAGATCATTTGCATATGCAGCCACTGTTTTAATGGAATAACTTGCCAGAATACCTTAGCAATAAAGAAACATGAAAAGTTCAGAAGTAATTTGAGAACACATTTATTCAGCACTTTGTAAAATCTCACAATTATAAACCCAGTGCGCTATTTCCACCCCTTTTGTATTCTGTTCTGTTAAGCCCGTAGGGGCATGCAATTATGCGTATGTGTTATGCATTATACAAAAACGTTTAATTATTATTCTATGCACCTTGAATTTGCAATACATCAGCGCATAAAGATTGATTGTACTGGCATGGGCATTGTACCCAGACTGTATGATTGCAATACATGTTTGTGTGAAACAGTACTGTACTGTAATAGCTAAAAATAGCTTTTGAATAATACAGTAACCAATAGGGTTCCAAATGTCCCCAACATTCCAAGCCAACATTCCAACATTCCAACATTCACAAAGACAACATGATTTTTGAAGCTTAAATAAAAGACAAACCAAATATCCTACTATCTAAAGTAATGATTGTCAGAGCATTCACTGGTATAGCAACATCTATCTTTGATGTATTCTGACAGTGTAAAATCCAAACTCTTGTCAATAACAAACAACAACAAAACAAAACAAAGGGCCTCCTGGGGATGGGTGGGGTAGCGTATGCTTGACTAATGCAATATAATTCATATCACCTTAAAATACTTGCTACATTACACAAGTAGCATAATATTGCTAATTTTTATATAAAAATGAGAATGTCAACAACCCAAACGTTTGTCAATATAACCTCTTACCTTTCTTCTCAATCCGCACACACCATCAATTACTAATACCGGTATCAGGAGTAATATACCTCTTACCTCAATTGCAATTTTTTTGTGTGTGATTCCAATACAATTTAATCAGGAAATATCCCCTAAGGTCTGCTGTATATCTAGTTCAACGTCACAATCATATCCCTGGACCCGACAGTCGACCCAGTCAACAGACAAGTGGATCATAACGTTGATAAACCCGGTTGTGTTTCCTGGTACCAGTCAGGAAGACTGCCAACTAGTCTATAATTCTAAACATTATTCTATAAAATACCCCCTATCAGTTATACTTGGAGCTGAGACCCGAGGGTTACAGTGATTCAGTTCGCTTTTTGCCACCCAGGCTCTGGAAACGCCAAATACTTATGAATGATAATTTATAATAAGAATTCATATGAGGATGCCATTATGCTACTTTAAAAAAAGTACTTGCAGTATATGGACAAAAATGCTAGTAAACCATCATTTAGTTAACCTCAATAGTTTGTTCAATACTTGTCAATCACGTATATTAAAAAGCAAATATTGCATCTTATGGTTGACAAGATTGATGATCGCTCACTACAATGTTCACACAAGACCATAGCTGCATTTACACCGAAGCAAAAACCATGTTTTTTTTCTCTTATTATTTATTTCTCTTACCGCCCCCGTAACGATTACGAACGGCCGTTCTCTACTAGCTTCATATTTATTGTGTGCATTTTTATGGTCGGCACGCACCATGTTTTTTTTCTCTTATTTCATCAGAAGCTGCTAACCAACTACCCATATACACAATGAAAAACCCAAATAAAAAAAAACCCATCTCTGGAGTGCGGTTCACCGGTTCTTGCAGTGTAAATGCTCGCTTTCAGTACACCATGGCAGTTAATAATTCTGGTTTTGGTCACGTGACTCTCCTAGCTTGCTTCCGTGCTAACGCATGCAGGGCAGCAAAAAACCCACAGAATCATAATAACAACTTTTGATTTATTTAGCACATAATAATTAAGTTACTCTATGTGCTTTACATTAAAAGACATATATAAGAGGAAAAATAACACTACTACATGTACATGCACAGAATTATAAAACAGGGATGTTTTCTTATGGGTTTTTCCAGTAGTGTGTAGATGGCAGTAAAAAAAACCAAGACGGGAATATCAAAATTGTTTTGGGGCTGTGTAAATGGGCCTCATACATGTACCGGTAGTTGCAAATAAAAGTTAAGAAATAGTGGGCCTATGTAGATTTTTTTTTTTTTCAGTGCTGGTCATAAAATGTCATACATGTACATGTATTTCTTACAATGAATTCAAGATTTGTAAAGATTAAAGTTACTTACATGATTTTTAGAATATAAATCAAATCTAGTGACCTTTAACCTCATTAACTTTATGATCCAACCAATCAATCTCCCTGTGGTGATATGCATACTGGTATGAACTTTGACATCCATCCTAAAACGTTGCTACATCGTGATCATGAGATAAGCGGGTAGCCAAATGAATGAATGGAAAATTTGAAGTCATAATATACCGGTCGTGCAGGGAATGAGCTACCGTGTATTGCTATGATCACATGGTTTGTTTACATGAATGTTCTGTGTTGATGGGGTCCGATGATGAGACTACGGTAGACCTCAAGCATGTGACCTATAGAAGCATGTTAAGATTGTTGCGTTTGTTTTTCAGAGCTCTACGAACCCAAAGGTCAAGATTAGGGATTCCGGTTTGTACCTCCCAGGGACAGGGTCGATAGATGGCAATGAACTTGGAGACAAACAATGTTCTACACATGTTAGGCACCTTCACAGGAGTTACAGCAATAGTATATCTTTGTAAGGAATATTGATGCATGACTCTCTACACTCCACCCCCCCCCCTGCCCTTTCCCAAAATAGTCCTGAAAGTTTGCTGTGAAATTATGAAACATGTGAAGGCATCATACAAATTTATCCACCTCTCTTTAAAAAAAATTTTTTTTTAAAGTATTTTTTTAATAAAAACAAATAACACCACCACCACCACCACCACCACCACCAACTATGATAAATAATTCTTTACAAGGTAATAGGGAAAGGGATGCTTTTCAGATTTACAGGAACTTGGCATGGCTATGAACATCACTTGTATAGGTCTGGAATCAATACTGGCTGGTTATCATTTGATGTCTGCTGCCATCTAGTGTTGTAATATGCTGGCTAGACAGTTGGGTTCAGTGTAATGGGGTCAAGAGAGATTGCAGGCATGAAGCTTATTGTCATAACACAGGGTCATAACACAGTAACTCTGTATATCACATGTCAAACATGTATGCCCTGTACTATTGCTGCTAATGGCTAATGGGAAGCTGGGTTAATATGCTTCGTACAAACAAACATGCATGTACTGTATTTTGATATTAAAAGTGTCAAATTAGAGTCCTAATCACCCTTTCCATTAAAATAAAACAAAAATCACTCGTATGTTTTGACATAACAGTCCCATATGTAGTAATCCACATAAGTTTGTATGGTAAATGTGTGCGCCAAACAAAAACACATTGCATGTATTGCATTGCATGTATTGCATCGCATGTAGTCATGTCTGCCCACAAACGAACATATATATGCAGTTCATATCACCATACGCACGCAATCCCCCCGCTCGTATTACTTCACAAACAAACAAAAACAAAACAAAAATATCAGAAAATCGCAATTTTGTAACACAAAATCGTAAGGCGTAATTTAAATTTAAAAAATCGTAATAATTACGCCAACATCTTAGTAGTAGGTAGGTATGTTATTTCATTCAAAATTGATCTCTCTCTATCTTTCTTTTTCTTTCTTGCAGTGAAAAAAATACACGGGGGCGGCGGGCGAATTCGCGGCGGGAAACACCATAAACAGCCCCCGAAATTGGCCAAAAATCTGATTACGGGGCGACTTCAAAAAAGGAAATGATCTAAAACCGCCCCCGTAACGATTACGAGCGGCCGTCCTCTACTAGCTTCATATTCATTGTGTGCATTTCTTGGTCAGCGCGCACAAGTACACTGAATCTCTGTGTAAAATTGTATACACAAATTCAGTCGTAAAAAACTCGTTACCTGGCTTACCATGTCGCACATACGCAAAACACCTAAATTTTCGCGGTTGCGAGACGGAACGTAGGGACCGAGTTTTTGGCGGTCGATTTTCTTTTGAATTGATGGTCGACTTTGCTTAGATACATGTAGATCATATTAGCTGAACCTAGACCGTTCACTGAACATCGGGAAACTACAATCTATTTCAATCACGATTGCCGCGATTTTTGTATAGTTTTTGTGAATAGAGGTATGAAATCAAAGCTTATTTTGTGATTATTCTTGCCATGTTTACTGAATTTGATAATCATTTTTCAAAGTAAAGTTTCACAAGAAAATCAGACAGTCGTTTAAAAACATAACTCATTTTACTTTTACTATGACACAGTTCTTGCATCAAATCGATGCATTAAAAACTTAGTTATTTAACTAGATAAATGCTTTCTTTTTGAATGGGTAATCATGGTAATTATGAAGCAGGAAGCCCGAAACCTTAATCAAAGATATACTGTAGATCTAGTCTAGACTATAGACACTTAGACAGTCGGTAGATCAAAGCCTACTAAATAAACTCATCAAACTGTATATGTGTATCCTTTTTTTATGAATTAATGAAAAAGTAGCCCCAGAAAAAAGAGCCCCTGAAAGTTGAAAAAGTAGCCCCCAAAAATTTGCCCAAAATTGGATATGGAGCCCCCGAAATAAAAAAATTATTTTTTTCCCTGCTTTCTTTTTTTCTTTCCCTCCACCCCTCTCCCTTCTCCCCCTCTCTCTCTCTTCTCTTTCTCTTTCTCTCTTTCTCTCTTTCTCTCTTTCTCTCTTTTCTCTTTCTCTCTTTTCTCTTTCTCTTTCTCTTTCTCTCTTTTCTCTTTTCTCTTTCTCTCTTTCTCTTTCTCTCTCTTGGGGGTATGTGCATCATTTGATCATCATTTGTTTATAAACCATTACTGATATCCAGAAACAAGCTAAACTATATTCATTCAGTATAGGGATGAAAACCAATAGCTCATATTGCCTGGAAGCTAGGATAATGACACCTTTGCGTAGCATACAATACAAAGACATAGATAAAGCAAATGTCACTCTGAAATATATCCTATGACATCTTTTCCAACCTTATCTCATTTCTGCATTGGAAATTGAAATCCCAAGATTTGTGCAAGAAGATTTAGGACAGACCTGGAACTGGGAGACACGTTCCACTGAAATCTCCTTCTAATTGATTCATACTGCACTTGATTATAATCAATCAACAGCCAACTTCAGCTCAAGCTCAAATTTGAGCGGGAGGAATTTTCTAATGCTGTTAATCTAACATAATATTGTAATGATTGATGGGAATGTTTTTTAGTGTTTCCTAAGCTGTAGTATCTAAACACTATACGTGATAACTCTTGTTAAATAGCTACATGATGTATAAATCGTCAACTGCGGAGCTCCTACAGTTAATAAAAACATTTATAAATCCTCAAAACAAGAAGAATCTATTAAATGAATTCTAAAATCTAAAATCAAATTGAGTTGCTGTAGAGGGGCTCTCAAGGGCTTGGAGATTGTTGACTGGTTGAGGTGTATATCCCTCCCTCTCTTTATATATCAACATGGCAATAAACTAATGGATCTCATTTACCTAGAGTACATGTAGCTTTCTAGAGCTTGGAGATTGTTGACCGGTAGATGTGCAAACCCTATCACCTCCTTTACAAGATAGATTAAAGGAATTTTACCTGATCTAGATTGTGATGTTCTGTAGAGAAGCTTTCCAGAGCTTGGAGATTGTTGACTGGTAGAGGCGTATATACCCCCCTGCCCTCCCTCCTCCCCTCCCCAACAAATTGACCTGGCAATATATTAATTGATCTTACCTGATCTAGATTGTGTTGTGCTGTAGAGAAGCTTTCCAGAGCTTGGAGATTGTTGACCGGTAGAGGTAACAGGTGCTGGTCCACTGTGCCATCTCCTCTTACCCTGTATGTCAGGGGTTTAAAAAAAAAAGAATTTGGGTTCAGAGGACAGTCTGTTAAATTTTTAGTTTAAGTTTACTCGAAGCAGGGGATCCTCACTCAAAGTTATATGCCGTGCGGACGCAGTTTACCTTGATGTTATGCGAGCTCGTAGTTAAAATGACTCACTGCTTGTCTGGCTTGTAGTTTAAAACTTTGAATATTTGTTGTTTCAATCCTGTGTGAACCCTCATTGTTGTTAGCGGTTCGTTATTTATTCAATGAAATTTGTGTATTTCAATTCCAGCAAATACATTCAAAATACATGGGTAAATATATGAAATAGATATATACAAGTGTAAAAAATATACAGTAAAAATCAAAAAACAGTCTAATGGGGATAGGGATGGCCATAAAAAACCAAGTGGGGTTTTTGTCGAGACGGCTAACGGAATGTAAAGACAAAATATTGACCCTTGATATGCAGGGCACTCAATCCTGACAAAGCATAAATGAAGTATATTGCAATACACGTTTGACATAATTTGTTTAGTTCACAATAAGAATAGGTGTAAAATATAACTTTATAACTTCAAAGTTTTTGTTTTTTTAAACTAGGACGGTCCCACGATTATATAGCTATAAATAGATAAGGAGGTTAAGCGAGGAAGAGGAAGGAAGGAAGGAAGTGAAAGAGTACCCTGCACATCCAGGGTCCATGTTTTGCTTTTACATCAGCGGCAGGAAAGAGCACTTCATGTATTTGCTCTTTTTCGATCAATAAGAACATCCAACTGCAGTTTCAGC
Organism: Mesocentrotus franciscanus; assembly: GCA_037976565.1. Taxonomy (NCBI): domain Eukaryota; kingdom Metazoa; phylum Echinodermata; class Echinoidea; order Camarodonta; family Strongylocentrotidae; genus Mesocentrotus; species Mesocentrotus franciscanus. The sequence goes on from CP137683.1 coordinate 3,704,621, forward strand.
CCTCACCTTGGGTATTCAATCTACAGCTCATGAATGATATTGCCATAAATCCAGAAGAATCCCCCTTTACCCTGAACTACAAGTAAAAAATTATTTGGGCAAATACTTATTGACTATACTTACCATTCTATAATGGCAATACCGATAATAGCAATGACTTGTAACTGAAAGCATATTTTTCTCTATATATAGATCATATTCGAACAGTACACAACCATTCTCAAAAAGAAATGGGCTCACATTTTTTACCAGCCATCTAAAACTGTTATACGTGAAAAGATCAAGCTTCCGTAAACAAAAGTAACCGCATACGTTGTTGCCGGAATTAGTGACAAATTGCAAACTAATATTCGCTTTTTCATTTTGCAAAATTTGCCGCATTCTCTCTCAACAGATTAAGGACCAACTGCCAAAACACACAAACAGCAGTGCGTTTTTTCAGAGGGGCTGAAAGAGATACTCACAGGTTTGGAGCTGTTGCTTGGGAAGGTATATCGACGGTTGTTGTCGATGTTTGTAAGACTTCCTGCAGGAGAAGGCGAATTGCTTCCTGCTTGTGAGCTCCCCGGAGATCGCTCTTCACTCTCCAGGAAAGGCATCGCAAAGGAACTCAAGTCCTATAAAGAGAGGAGATATAAACAAATGGAAAAATAAGTTATTTGGATTTCATCAATTTTGTTTCTAAAACAGAGCACAAATATTGACTTATTAAAGAAGCAAAATACTTCCACAATGAGAATATTGAGAGCTCCTTGGAGAATGCTCCTGATGCTCCCAAACAGCCTCGCAAAGGAGCTCAAATCCTTTGAGAGGATGACATATGAATAAACAAGAAAAATAAGTTATTTTACTTTTATCATTTCATAGACTGTTCAGACTAGATTAAATCTTTCTGAAACTCATAAAAGAAACGTATAAAGACTTATTGTATATTGAAAGGAGCATACACAATGGATAAAAACATCATATAAAGAAATGAAGCTTTAAGAAAATAGTTTGAAGAAGGGTCAGTTGACATGTCAGCTGGTCAGTTGACATGTCAGCTGGCCAATCAATACTGCACCCTCATTATAAGCCCTGCCAAGTTATACGTTTTTTGTACAATATGATGTTCAGACAAAAAAGGTCTCTGATTCTTTATCTAGCTATTTGAAACGATGCTCAAACATACGTTTCACAATACGTTTCACAATACGTTTCATTATACGATGCTCAAAGATATGTTTCACAATACGTTTCATTATACGATGCTCAAAGATATGTTTCACAATTACGTTTCATTATACGATGCTCAAAGATATGTTTCACAATATGTTTCATTATACGATGTTTAGACTAAGAAAAATTAGTTTCAAGATAATCACTTCCAAAAATATAGCTCTATGGAAACTGATGGGTAAATTTTCCTTTAATTTTTTTTTTCATTGGTCACTTTCAGAACTACATGTTTAAAATGGGTAAATATTTACAAGAGGGAAGAGGATGCACAAACAGCATACAAACAGTTTGAATATTTGCTATTTAAATGTATGCAGTTTCATGTTAAAATGTTTAAATGAATGCACATACAGACATAAAATTACATTGAAAGAGTCGTGATATCTGTGCATCCTACATTTCTTGAGAGAGAGAAAAGGAACAATGCGAGACCATAATCAAGTTTAATTTTTTAATTTCCATTTTGCAATAAAAACTGTAATTGGTTCTTACAGGGAACAAGAGAAAAAATAATGACAAATGCAATCATGTATTAAACAAACTAGCTGAAATGAGCATTTTTCATAGGAAACCTGTAGGGCTTATTCAAATAGTTGGCATTATCCACTTTAGGAATATGGAAATCACAAGCAAATACAGAATTCTTTGCATTCATGTATTCTAGAAACACCCAGAACTGGAAGGAAAAACTCACCTGATGAAAGAGGGGAAAGAGGGACGCAGGCACTGGGATGAATAAATACAAAATTTTTGCATTTACATTTTCCTTAAAAAAAAGATGTGTTCCTTTTCATTTTGCTTTTTAAAAAAGGGCCATAGAAAGTGTTCAAATTGATTTCGTTAAAAGAATGGGAGCAATAAATCATGTAACTTTCAAACTGGGGCTCATATAAAATGGCTGAAATTGACATTGATGAATGATTACAAAAATAAAGGAGAGATAACATTTAAAAAGATGCTTGCATCCATCTTGAGAGAGAAAATATTAGAAATGGAAAATGATTTATGGATTAATCCCCAGAGAGGGCTAAGCTCATGTTAACTGGCCAAAAGGGACCCTGGAATTGTGTGTCCTCCTCTCTAACTGAATAAAAATGTTTAGAATTGATTAAATAATCACTTAAAGGAAAAAAGGATACAAACATATATTTTCAAACCTCTGTGATAATGATTTGAACTGATACTCCGGAATCACTCATGCGTGACCGTCCAGGTACCATTTTGATAGAGCAAAAGAGTATAACACTTTACAGCATCATTAAAAAAAAAAACGCTCCAGTTTTGCTGCGTAATATGTGTACTCTTCCACACAGCTAATGCTCAGTTATCTGTTAGTAATACTAATAGAAGCATGTCTGACACCACTCTTTAAGTCCATTATCACGCTACATCTTCATACAAAATGTAAACACCCGTCAAATGGGTTCATAATTACACGCAATATATGAGCAATGATATCACAAGGGGTGCACTCAGTGCAGTGTAATTTGTATTTAAAGGCACTTTTCACCTCTTACAAAACATATTGAAAGGGTAAAGTATAAGTTTATAAGCTTCATATATAACACCATTGTATGTAATCCCTCTATCACCTATGGGATATGGAAATGTCAACCAAAACCAGTCTACTATGAAAGTAGTTGTTTATTTTAGTCATTAACAAAGTGTACTTTTAAACAATAGGGCATAATCTATTTTCAAGCTTGAATTGTAAAATGGTGTAGTGCAGTTGCATTGTGTGTACATGTACATGTATATGGATCTATGGAGTTCAAGTTTATAAAGTCATCAGAATTAAATTTAGTGACTGAAATCTGTAGTGGATGTTCGAGAAGAAGAAAAAAAACCCTGAGCTCCAGTGATCGCATTACATGTACACACAGTGCAACTGCACTACACCATTTTAATACAATGCGAGCTAGAAACCTGATTTCATGCCCTTTTGTGTGATAGTAAACTTTGTTTGTGACTACAATAGACAAGACTGCTTTCAAAGTAGACTGGTTTGTTGACATTCTCACATCTATCAAGGCTTTACAGGGATTACATACAATGGTGTTATGAAGCTTGTACACTAAGCTAACGGTTCACAGTAATATGCAAATGAGCTAAGTAAGGTTTCAGAAAATAAGTGGAGCGTTTTTCCGAAACGGGGATGAACCTCTTCGCATAGATGGGTTCTTTCATTGAAGAGTCATTGATCAGAAATAAATAATGGTTCTCAATTTGCATAAAGGTTATGTTTCTTAGACTACAGAGTGTAAATCTAGATAATAACAGAAAAACGATCGGAGAAAACAACAAAGATCGGTTCTTTCATTGAAGAGTCATTGATCAGAAATAAAAAATAGTTCTCAATTTGCATTTAAAGGTATGTTTCTTAGACTACAGAGTGTAAATCTAGGTAAAATAATAACAACAAAAATCATTAGAGAAAAACAACACTAATCATGATCCATTGTAAACCCTGGTTAGTCTGCACTCCCAGGCACACTCTAACTATCTGGAGCGAAGCCAACGTGCTAGACACAACAAGAACTGGGATAGTCTAGAGTTTCATACCCTAGTTTACATGCTTATTAAATATTCATACCCTAATACCGAGTTTTGTAATTTCTTAAGTATGTTAAAAATTGATTTGTCCCTATTATGGTGTTTGTTGAGAATGTGACATATTAAAGCTTACATCTAAAAGTATTCAACAAAGGCCCTAATTCAACCAGTGCACCTTTCATTCTCGAGTTAGGAAAAACATAAAAAACATTACCGGTAAGTTTACAAGGGGTATGAATAATTTAGTTGTTAAAAAGGTACATGTATAGACCAGTTCTGGTCATGTGATTGCATTTTGAAAGAAACGTTGTGGAATCGATCAAAAAAGGTTGATCATCTAGCATATACACTGTCAGTATTGGTGTGTACTGCAAGGTTCTGGAATCATCAAAATGATAAGAAATTTGGCCCAGTCTTGGTAAATTTACAAGCACTGTACACAGGAAGATGTATATGGGACTATATACGCGATATCTATCCGGTCCAAATAGATATACTAATTTACCAAATATATCAATTAGTAGGCGGTTTCCCGGCAAATTTTGTATCATCACGTATTAGTCAAAACATATTCTTTCACATGATTGGTAATAAGAGCTTTGAAATCATTTGATTAGCAGTTCCTTTTTATATTACTTTCGAGTGGCCTGGAAGTGAAAACACTCTTCCGTGTTGGTATTTCAGTTTCAGGGCAATAAGCTCATATCTATTTTGGTCCCATATGTAAACATTGGTGTATTGACATAGCATGGGCGTGTGCAATGTTCAAGTGGGATAGTTATCACCTATGTATAATGCCCACCTGTACTAAATGCACTAGTATGTACTTGTATATACATGTATGTGCAAGTGAAATCTGAGGCAATATGTTTAATGTACAATAATACTATTCATGCTCTTTTCATTTTTTAGGTCTTTTTTAAAACTTTCCTTTTCATAATTACGAATCTTATCATGTAAATTGTACATCATAACTGAATAGAATAGCATAGCATAAACATCTTAGAAACTTTTCTATAAACTTACATTTTCATTTATAACTTATAGATTTTTTGAAAAGCAAGAATAAACACTTTAGCAACAACTTTCTTCACACAAACCCAGGGAAATTTCATACGGGGACTGGTATCGAAATTGCCCTTGAATAGTTTTTTTTCGAAAATACATGTAGCTGCGATCGTGTTGGTAATAAAAAGAAAAATGTTTAAAAGAATCATGCAGTCAAAAATGAAGTGATGTATTTTACCTCCTCTTCTTGTATTCTCCATGGGTTCATCATTTTGGTAACTTCAAAGAACTGACACCAGTCTCTCCTCAAATATTAGTCACAGGTCAATATATAATCCAGTGATAAAATTCTCATATATGTTTATCCACAATCGAAGCGTTGATAGTCATTCCAAAACGTCTTCTCTTTGCTAGCAAGCAAGGTACAGACTACAGGTAGGTCACAGAGCAGAAGCATCCATTATACATACAGACTGATGAAGCCATGTAACAGAAGCAAGGAGTTTAAGGATTATTGACATGACATGAAATGACAAAACAAAAACAAGGCTTCGCTTGTTTGCCTACTTGAAAGGAGATTACTATACAGTCTTCAAAAAAAAATGTTTGTGCATATTTATACCAGCCTCAGACATGCACTGGCTATACAATGGTCTAGAAACTTTTATTATTGATATTAATGGCAGTATGATCCATGTGAGAGGCCTCAACTAGATTGGATATCAGATTTCAACAACTGCAACCCACAAGCACAAATCACCGTCCAGCAAATATAAAGCACAAAGGCCAGGATATGAAAGACAGACTTATCTTTTACAATATCATTTAATTGTAATATGCATACAAACTAGGAACACCAACGTTGTTTGCAAAGAAAGACATTAGCAACAAGGCGAGGTACAATCTGCAATGTAATGAGACACTGGTCATAAGGATGTATTAGGGCCAATGTATGAATAATCTTTTACTTGTTGAACCTTGAAATTACAAATATTTTGCTACTTGAAATGGAATGTAAATGTAATCTCCAATGTTACTCCTTTCAATGAACCAATGGTCCAAGCTCTCACCTATGCAAAGGGCGATATACATGTACCCCATCAATGTAAACAACATGAAATGTTATGTTTCAACCTTAAAATGACAAATTGTATGCTCAAGGTATTCCAGCAAAATTGCTTCTCTCTTGTGAAAGTTAAAAAGTGTCATCACAGAATTCAGATCCAAGTGAAACTTAGAAGTGAAAGCATCATAAATAACCAAGGAAATATACAAAGCAATGATAAAGCAGTTGAATCAGAAACACAAGACTCTAACTCAAGTGAGAATATAGTAAATTATGGACTAAAAACAAAGAACAAACACTGGAGTGACAACAACAGAAAGACAACCCAGAGAGGAACAGTTGTTCAGCCCCCAAGACTCAAAGCTTGTTATGGCATTCCTCTATCTTCTCTTATTTTCCTCTCTGAAAAGTAGGTGACTATGAAGCTAAGCAAACCAAGGCCTGATTCCTATAACAAGAGTGATCTAGATCGAACCAAGGGCACGCTACATCACACAGAATAGTAGTCCATTGGTGCAAGCTGGATCATCTTGGTTCACCATCTGACTTATCCTGCAGGCTGATCTAGATCGAACTAGTGGCGCGCTACATCACACAAAGTTAGTTCAGTGGTGCGAGCTGGATCCATCTTAACTCAACATGGAACTTGATCCTGCAGACTGATCTAGATCAAACCTTCAGCAGTGCCAGTTAGATCTACAAGCTACTTTTGGATCTGAAGTACACATTCCCAGACATACATGAAAACAAATTATATAGTTCCGGCCTACTCTCGTCAAGATTTATGATTTTGTCCTGTACTAGCTTTCAGTCACGCAGCACATGTGTACAAAACAATCTTTCATCTTGTTACCGTAGGTCATTAATAATAATATAGGGTTTCAAATCCTATATATGGGACATGAATCTTAAAGATACCATTCAACTTTTCAAAAAAGTGACCATGTAGGAAAAAAAAATGATCACTGTGGCCTACAAGTAAAACACAGACAAACTGAACGTCCATCTCTCTGACAAAATCAATGACCTTGGTTTTAATATCTGACCCAAAATAGTTGTCATAAAAAGTTAATGCTGCAGTTAAAAGACATTATTTCTTTATTGCGGATCAATGGACTTGACCTCCAGGTTTACGGCCAAACAAGTCACTATGGAATCCATAGCTATGAACAGTGAACCTCAAGCTGACATTTCCAAGTAAAAACCACAAACAAGATTTCTCGGAACTGCGATGACTCCAGAAAACACAATAATACAATCAAAGGAAAGTCGATCCAAATATGAGTTTTCTTGCCCACATACATGTACATTGTAATGTCCACTTATCCATGCAATGAGGAAATAGTGTTCTGCAGACCGTAAAATGTGCAAGGCACGTGCATTTGTATGCATACTTCCAAAGTTTACCCATAATGATCATTACTTTTCAGGAGCAAAACTTCCCAGGCACACAAGCGGAAATGAATACAGTTTGCAAATACTAGTACCAGGGAAAATATGAAATGACTTAGAAGCGCTTAGAACTGTTAGTCTCAAGCTTCCAGCCTGTTTTTTTAATAAGTTCAAAAAGAGTTCTGTAACTCTTGTCTGCAAATTGTGTTTTTGAGTTTAGACTACATGATTCTATTCATTGGAAATGTGATTCACAGCTTCTCTGGTTAAACTTTGTTGTCATGGGGATAAGACTTTCTTTTGCAGGACTAGTTGAAGGGCTCTCCTTCGTCAAAAAAAGGTTGCTAGATAAAGTCTAGCGTGGTCTAGGTCTTAATGTTCATCAAGTCATGCAGTATATGGGTGAGGTGCTGCTGCTAAGCCTAGCAGAGAGGTTAAGGCATGAGGTCATAGGTCAAAGTCTGCTTTGGTAATAAATCAAGTTCAAAGTCAAAGTCAAAGTTGTAAGAAACCAGTGTAGACATCATGGTGCCTCACTGTAACAGTCTTTATTTACTTTTTTTCATACATACAAGTTTACTGCCTTATAAAAGAGAGCAAGGCACATGCTCGATTGCCAATACATAACTCTTAGTCTAACTGCTGTATTTTTATTTATACTTATAAATCAAGCAATTTTTTTCATCAAAAACACACGGCTACAGCTTACTGATATGAGAATTATGCATGGTTTAAATTCCTTTCATGACATATGATCATGTACTGTACATTACATGTAGAGTATGTAGGACAACATGGCACTGTTCCACTCTGCATGAGTATGATGGGGAGTTGGGTGTCTGGACACTTATCAAACATAGAGACATCTCTTTTGTCTTTGGATTTCAAGGAAATATCTATCAAATAGCACTGACCATTAGGAATATTTGTCCTTTATACTATTGTCCAACATAGGTCTTACTCTTAGAAGATTTATGAAATATTGCTTGGAATTTCTTCAAATTGCTGTATTAAAAATCAGCTGTCCATGCAGATACACGTCTGGGACTCTGGGTATGACAGTAATAATCACAGGTATGGATTTGAAGATCATTACTAACTTTGGGTTACAAGATATATAAAAAAAGTTAAAAAAACTAAAACCAATCATGTTTTTCTCTTCTTTTGTCATGAGGTACCGATATAGTTTATGAAAACATGTGAACTCACACATCAAAAGTGAAGTAGGTCTATTCATCACAGATTTTGATCACACTTGTTTTGGTTTAGTGAGGTAGTCTGCTGTATATAGTCTACTTACAAAAAACTGATTCATCATATGCAAAGCAAGGTTTCTTCCTGAAAATTATCACCATGTGGTTGTGTAACGGCTGTTATGGATACAGTCATCCAATGGCATTAGACAGTTGAAACAGGTTGGATAGTGAGCAAAATCAGCAAATTTCCTGCAGGTAATTATGCAGGGTACACTAATATCCAGGAGTTTGATGGTACGATGGCTTCAAAGTGCAGCTGGTTTGCGGTTTCAACAAGCTTCTGATGATTCAAAGTACCTTACAGTTGCAGGTACAGTATGGTTCCATGATTTCAACAAGCTTTCTTCCTCTACTTCTACATTTATCCTATCTGACCTGACCATACATGTAGGATATATATGTAAAGTGTGCATTGCCACAAGTGACCATATTTTGGTTGACCCCTTATCTTGACTTTTGTTTGAAGTTCTCTGGGCCAGGTCCTGGTTGATAAAAACAAGGCTGACCTAACAAACATGGCAGGCTGTATCACCAAATGACCATTGTATTTCAGCCCTAGACAAATCTTTCTGAATCACTCTACTGTGGCACAGATAGCATCATTTCAGACATAACAAGATTAACCACTTGTTAAAGGTATAGACCAGTTTTGGAAACGCCCCCCTCTCAAAAAAATGAAATGGAAGCTCTTATTACCAATCATGTGAAAGAATATGTTTTTACTAATACTTGATGATACAAATTTTGCCCGGAAACCGCCTATTAATTGATATATTTGGTAAATTATATCTATCCGGACTCGATATATATATAGGGTAGTCCCATATACATCTGTCTGTGTACAGTGCTTGCAACTTTACCAAGACTGGGCTAAATTTCTTATCATTTTGATGATTCCAGAACCTTGCAGTACACACCAATACTTATATGCTAGATGATCAACCTTTTCAGATCGATTCCACAACGTTTCTTTCACAATGCAATCGCATGACCAGAACTGGTCTATACTCTATACCTTTAAAGGCAAAGTCCACCCTGATATTAAGTTGGTTTAAATAAAAGCAGAAAGATGAGAGAAACAAATTTGTGAAAGTTTGAGCAATATCCAATTAAAAGTTATGAATTTTTAAAGCTGCCATCAGTGAAACACATATTGGCAACACTGTGGCGTATCTTGCGAGCTCCTCTCCAATTTTTTTGTACAGAAAATTTCATTAACTTCATTTTCTTAGTTCTAGATGACAGAATACATTTGTTCTATACAGGGATTGTATAAATAACATATTTGCAATACTCGTTTTTAGGGTGAATGCGGGATTGAAAATTTCTGAAGGGAAAATAAGAATTTTAAAGCTTTTTAGTACAGGGGAAATGGGAGGGGAGCTCACAAGAGTTGCCAATATTTTTTTGATTGATTGCACCTTCAAAAATTCATAATATTCTTAATTTGTTTTTGCTCAAACTTTCACTGACCTGTTTCTCTCATTTGTCTGCTTCTATTAAAACCAACTTAATATCAGGTTTGACTTCTCCTATTAATGTTCTACTCATGCATCTTCCATAGAATCAGAATGTAGCACGGCACATACAAATGTAGACTATTGAACGTTTATGAATGTTGGTACTATAGTCTCGAAGGCAAAATCTTCCAACTCCTTTTTTCTTTTTATGATTCGTAATTTTTTTTTTAAAGTATAATATATGTAAATTATTCAACTGAATATGTACAAGGATTTAAGTAGTGTGATACTGCCATTCTTTATTTTCGAAGTATTTAAGAGTAGAAAAATAATATTTCTACTGAAGATCAAATCATAATGGACAGGCTCTAATTAGTAATGGAAACCAGAAAATTAAAAGAACAGTTTTGGCTGATGGTAGACATTTCTCTGAAAAACCTAACAAAACTTTTAATCAAAATGTTGACAGAATTCTAAACCATAGTTGGGTTTAAGCTAAGTTTTTTTTAAAAGAAGAAAATCTACTCAAATATACAACCATTTACTATTTCATTCTTTTTGATAAGAAAAGTCATGGAACTTACTAAAATACTTGTCAATGATAATTGTACTAAGTTCAGTTTGATAAAAGTCATAACTCTTGACTTAATATCGATCTTAAAAAATGCAAATTCATCCTTTTTTCAACGCCTACAGTAGAACTTAAAAGATAAAGTGACAGTTATAACAATTAAATATTAGTCATGACTGTCAAATGTAAAACATAAAACAAACTTATTACACAATCTGGAAATACAGCAAGAAAGAAAGTCACACATCTCACTACAGAAAAAACTAAATATGCCAAATTCAGTTCATGATCTTGTAAACTGCAAGCCTCACTACACTGTACACACAACACCAGACCCTAGCTGCCTTCAAATGAATTTAAGTAATACCAAAAACAGCAACTGCAGAAATAAACAATAAACTACACATTGTCAGTAGGGAAATTACACAGAGTAAAGTAGTAAACCAATGCTCATTCTCAAAAAGTACCAATAATCACCAATCCGTGATCAGACACAAATTACAGACTAACTCCGGGAAGCTCCAACACCGGCGCCGCAGGCGTCGGAGCTTCGGTAACACTGTAGTGGGGGCTTCTAAAACAGCCGATGGGGCAACATTACTGTTAAATCTGCAATAGTAGTACTTACAATTTTACATCATAGGGTGCACGAATCCTCAGGGCATAACAATGATCACTTGAATTCATAATTTGAAGAAATCTTCGATGGGAAAAAAGGGTTATTCAAAGCCCTACACAAGCGATTCTTCCATGTCGCAGCGTCGATTCAAAATGGCGAAGAGACAGTACGCATGCGCGGCAGAGCCGCAGAAAGTATGAATATTCATGCTATCGGCGCCGATCGCCGAAATCGCTGAATATGCACGACTCGAACAAACAGAGCGGTGAATGTAAACCCAGGTCCTCGGCCCTTCTCAACCTCGTGCATATTCAGCGATTTCGAGCGATCGGCGCCGATAGCATGAATATTCATACTTTCTGCGGCTCTGCCGCGCATGCGCACTGTCTCTTCGCCATTTTGAATCGACGTTGCGACATGGAAGAATCGTTGTGTAGGGCTTTGAATAACCCTTTTTCCCATCGAAGATTTCTTCAAATTATGAATTCAAGTGATCATTGTTATGCCCTGAGGATTCGTGCACCCTATGATGTAAAAATTGTAAGTACTACTATTGCAGATTTAACAGTAATGTTGCCCCATCGGCTGTTTTAGAAGCCCCCACTACAGTGTTACCGAAGCTCCGACGCCTGCGGCGCCGGTGTTGGAGCTTCCCGGAGTTAATTACAGACTTGAAATGCAAACCTTTGATCAAATCAGTCTGCATCGCAAAGTAGATCCTCTCTCCTCAATCTAATAAAAAAAATAACACGATCCTTCCTGCCTTCAGAAGGTGCTTCAATTCATGAAAACTCCACCAAAGCTTACAGTAACTGGTAATGATGATTCCTTGATAAATAATGTACAGAAAGTAATAAAAATGCCAGCAAATGATAACTTGTGTACTTCACAGAGAAGTACAGTGCAGTGTCCACGTATTTGTGACTGCACTGCTTTATGCTGGTCATCAGTGAATGAACAAACCTTGAAAGAGCACACATGTGCGTGCAGCGCATGTGTATGATCTGTGTACAAAATGACAACAATGGAACTAGTCTCTAAAATAAGACCCTATTGAAATACTTTAAAAAAAAACATGGATATCTAGCCTTTTCTAGGATAAGAAACAAGTGAGATCTTGAATGTGTGAGTACATAAGACTTAAAATAGACTAAATGCAGGGCATTGGACTAGACTGACACATTTTGCTATGGTTTGCGTGCATACAACTAACCATGATCAACTAAAGGATTGAATGTGTGGACTAGACTGGCACACTGCCTTGCTTTGTTATGATTGGACAGAAAGTAAACAGAGGCCAGTGCCTAGAGGCTAGGATACTGGGTACCTGGGAGGGATAGGCTAATTTGGGAAATAGGGGCAAGACCCTGGGCTTGGATTAGTCTCGGCTTTCAGACACCAATACAAAAGATGAAGGCTGTGTTCAGCTGCATCTCGAAAATTTCAAAAATTGGGCATCTGGCCATTCAAATGTTGATGAGCATTGGAGGTATCCTATGGCTCATCCACAATCTTGGGTGGAAAGGAGAGGCACCTTGATCATGCTTGCCAGAACCATGTAGTTCTGAGACTACAGTTGACATCCAGAGCTCAATTTTATAGTCCTTCTCATTTTTTCTCATTCTTTTTTTTTTACATTGTTGAACAGGAATGTCTTACAGATGCACATGTTCATTAACATTTGAATGGCTACTTGCTCTACTATTTTTACAATTCTTAATCAGACGTTCTAATGGTTAAAGAAATGTGCCCATCCAGGCGTCAAAATTCAAAAGTCAAAATTCAAAAGTTGATCGGGCTTGCTGAAAATCACAGGCACTACACACATATGGGACTACACACACATGTGGCATACCGTTTGGTCTGAACATTATCAGCTATTTCTTGTAATATTTGGAATATGTTTAGCATTTGAAGAGCAATCCTTTTCAGGGGACATTTCTAGAATATTATTCCAAACAGACATAACAGAAATGAGAAAGCTCAAAAACTATATTTCACATAACTGTTTTTAAAAAATTAAATGTCTGGCTAGAAATTGCTCACTCCTCTAGACTAAAGTACATGCATGCACCATACCAAGGGACATCAACACACTTGAGGTGTGTGGGAGGATTTGGCAAGATGCCAGGCCAGGCAGTCCAGCTATTATGCTCAGAGACTGAGTCCACAACATGGCACATGGTTTGCTTATCACTGTATGGAGTGGTACCCAGACAATGTTTACCAACTAATGTATGTGGGGGAAAGCAATGTTTACATTCCAACAGAAACATGAATCTACATGAACACAAGTAGGCCTACATATAGTCAGTTGCTGCATAAAAAAAGAGGGGGAAAAAAAGAGGGGAAAAAGAACAGAGAAAGAGAAGAGAAAGGGAGAGAAAGAGAAAGAAAGGGAGAGAAAGAGAAAGAAAGAAAGAAAGAGAGAGAGAGAGAGAGAGAGAGAGAGAGATGAGATTTATAAGAAACAGACAAGGGGGAAATATTTTGATATTCATAGATTATAGTGTGTACATATTGATAATCAAATCGCAGGCCTAAATTGTACATTGTAGGGCCTACATAGATGTGTCCAACAGCTCTTTCCAATCTAATAAAAGTTGGTATATAAAGAGAGGTATATATATATATATATATAAAGAAACGCACACAATGAGCGTAAACAGTAAAGCAAACAAATAGGGCATTCACATGAAATAGATATCAAATAAATAAACATTGTACAAAAAAGAATCATGCTATTGCGAAGCAGAGAAGTGCCTGGCAGTGTAAAATTATATTATATGATGTAAATGCAAAAACTTGGCCATTATTCTTTATTAGAGTTCTGATTCGAAGTGATGCTCAAATATCTAAAGTGCTACAAGACTTTCTGTTCTATTTGTTAAGTAGCATTCATGAGGAAAAACTCAAATATCCTATGAAACATGATAGTTTTCAAAGCATTCAATGTGTGAACAGATATGTATATATAACTTGTTATTTCGTATACACGTATAGTTGTAGAAGCCCTACGGGTGAAAATTGTTACACCGTTAGGTTGTCAACGAACTTTCTTATTTTATGTTGAGTCCCTTTTTATAGTTGTAAGTAGCTGACTATATCATTTCATATCTCCTCTCTCATTAAAATTTGTATAATAGGTTTTGTTTATAAAGCACATTGAGAACCGGCCATTCTGAGTTGAACTGCATTACATAAAACATTATATTGTTGTTGTCATTTTTGTTATTGGTGGAATTATTATTATACTTATTATTATTTTTTCATCATATTTACTGTTAGTATTATAATATTAATAATAATAATAATAATAATTAACATTACTATTATCATAATAATAATAGTAATAATAATCATTATCATTATTATCATTATTTCTACCAAGAGTTAAGACAATCAGGTGATTGATTTTGACATAAACATGTACATCTGATGAATTTTTTATTTTATAATTCACATTCTGACAGTAAACGATACAAGAATATTTGTTTATTCTTTTGCTTGAAAACACTGCAAAACAAATGTAGTTAAAACAACACCCAAATCCAAATCTATTTTGCATTTTAAAAATGAATAAAGCATGCTCAGTAATAGATCGACAGGTGGATACAGGTGCACAACAAAGGTGCTAATGATGATAATATATATATATTTTTTTGATATCATGCATTTAGAAAGCAGAGCGCTTCAGATGTTAAACCTCTTCTGGAGGGCTATATTGTCACAGTCTAACAAAAATAGAGTTGTCCAATTCCATGTTGTGGGTCAATAAGTTTGCACTTTGATGAAAACAGATTGAAAATTAGCTCTTTTTAGCAGCATGTTGTCTTGTAAGGGGGTGGAGTGGAGAGGATGTTCAGGAGGGGGGAGGGTACTTGCCTTATACCATAAACAGGGAATGTGCCGCTCTAATGGGTCTCCTTTTCACAAAAACATAAACATGGGATATGATTTTGCAGTGAAAAATTCCTAAATATGGCCCTCTTTTTAGCCTTCACCAATATTCTCTATTAAGTGCAAATCCTAGATGCAAAAAAAAAGAAAAATTAAATCATTTTGCTTTTTCATCCAAATTTCTAATTAAGGGTACACTTTCTGCCAAAAAGATGCTTAATAATAGACCAGTTTATTACTAACATGTTCAAATTTATGGATGCTTTTTTCCAGGGGACCTAGTAACGAGGTATTCCATTAACCTGTTATTAATGAATGAACTACAATACTCGGAATCCAGTCTGCATTCATTATGTGTTGCTATGTCAGTCATTACTTGGGCAAGCCTTTAGGATGTTAATAACAACCTTTGTTAAAAAGTATGCATAAAGTTTGAATATGTTTAATAGTAACCTGAACTATTGGCATGGGTTTCGAGACTTCAGCTTCGCACCCCCATCCTAACCAAATCTGAGTACCCCTTCCTATGTGTTTCAGCGAGAACAAAGTGCCAATAAGCCATGTAGGAAAGATAAAAACATGCATGCCCAATCACAATAAAAAATATGAAGATTACAAAATAATCCCAATAAAATATATATTTTTTTTAATAAAAACAAAATCCACTGAATATGTGATCCTCACATGAAGTTTGCTCAACTGCATGCAAGGTGTTCTGGAGTACAATAGTTGATGGTGGTGCTAGTTTTGAAATTAGGGGTATAAATTTTAAACGTAATACTGCACAGCAGAAAGCAAATAATAATGTGCAAGCACCAATATTTTATAGTTTTTGGTTTGATCAAACTCTGTACTTACAACAGATGGAATGGTGCCACTGCTGTTGTGCCTCAGTCGAACCCTGGTGCTTCCTTTACCAACTCCTGGGAAACAGGACTTCACGTAGGACGGTGTGGTCCAACCAGGAACAGACCATCGACGCCTACGCTCCCCGCCCCCTTTGGCGATGAGCCCATCTTGCCGAATCATGGCTTATAGGTGAGCAGAAAAAAGACAGAAGCCAAATTGGGAGAAATATAAGGTCCACGCCAATTCTCTTGGGGAATCGTGTAGGTTATATCCTGAATCTTCATGGATGAAATGATGGTATTCCAAAGTATCCAAACTTATTCCATTTCATAGGCAATTTGTTGGACTCCATTTCGGACGAACGTGGAAGTGTGTTTTAACAGTAGCTCTGCACGCAAGAATCAAATTGTTAAACTGTAAACATCCTGTGTAATATCCAGACCAGTATATGTAGAATACTGCATGCTCTTTGTAGCTCACATTTCAAGTTTAAAGACCGGTTTGTGTTTCCTTGCGCTCAAATAATTCCCACAAATGGATGTAGCATATACCAACTTGACCCTGTACAGGTTTTATTTTGCATGGTTCATTCTAAACATACACAATAACATAAATTGGGTTTCAGGATAATTATCAATATATACATAATAATAATAATAATAATATCGGATTCTTATATAGCGCACGTATCCACCTTGCAAGGTGCTCAAGGCGCTCCAACATTACCCGGCTATGCTAGGCTGCCGATTTCGGCGCTCACAGCATTCAAGGAATGTCCTTCCTACCGGTACCCATTTAACACCTGGGTGGAGAGTGGCAAGTATAGATTAATGTCTTGCCAAAGGACATTAGTGGTGCGGCGGGACTCGAACCACTGACCCTGTGATCCACAGTCCGATGACTTATCCACAACGCCACAATACATGTTATGTATTGAAAGTTTGAAGGTAAACACATAGCAAAGTAATGTGGTACTAAAGAAAGATGATTGGCTCATGTCTAGTACATGGTATCATAATAGATCAGGGGGTGGTGTTTTACAAAGACTGAGATTGACTTAAAGGGATTGGGTGTCTTTGCCTCAGATTCTAAATAAAATCCTGGATTTAGCTCATGCTGCGATCATAATTATAAACCTTTAGATCAGTCAGGAATCCCATGACTTTTACAAGCCGATCACCTGTCTGATTATCAAGATATTTATGATTGGAATTAGAGATGTCAAAAACTGTTTGCCAAATGGTTTTGAACAGTTTTTTATAACACTGCAATCTATAGGGGAAAATGAGTACCGGTATGGTAAAACTGGTCACTCAAAGATTTTTACTTTTGTGAAGCACTTCATGATCAATTTGAAGCGCAATTTTTTTAGGGCTTCAATATTACACCATATCACAGACACCGATAACAGGTAGGGCCATGCATCTCAGATTTTTAAAACTGGAAACATTGTTAAACACTAACAATAATGAACTATCAAAAAATGTAAATTCTGTAGATTTGTGACCACGATTTGTAGGTCCCTTGGGAGACCAATGCCAGGAATGGTGAGAGCAAACAGTGGCATGAATGGCCTGCCATAGTTCAAGTCCAACTTTAAGTCGATCTTAGTCTTTGTGAAACACCCCCCAGATGTTGCACTTTGTCTGCGATTTCTAATGCTATTGCACAAAAACATTTCCTCTGAGACACAAAGTAAATTCATGTTTCAAGAAGTCCTGTATATCTATCAAAATATCTAGAGTGATATTCCAGTGGATTCCGGGTATCAGTGCCTGGATGAGAGTCATGATACAACTAATAAAACAATTGCTGGTATGCTCCTCGGACAAGTTTCCTGTAGGCCAACCAAGGCCCTTGTTTCATAAAACTTGTTATCAACAACAAGTTGCAGTAACCGTTACAAGCTACTGAATCATTGCATATGATTGGCTGAGAGCAAGTTTGTCCTAGAATCTTAGCACTTGTTACTGATAAAAGTAGTTTAGTGAAACAGGGCCCAGGATCACCTCTAGAGAAAAATGAAAACTACTAACAAAAATATATTTCTTAGCGATTTCACCGAACTGTTCTTTCAGGTTCCTCCTCTATAACACATCAGTAACTATCAGTCATGCTTAATTGGTAATTAGTCTATGAATCTGTAACCAACCATGCCCTCAAAAGAAGTAATGGAGTTCCATAGAATATAACAATTGCTATGGCTCCGCTTCGAAGGCCTATGCCTATATGTACAGGTGAATGTGATTTGCCTTGACATGCATTTTATTTATTAAAAAATATTTCTTAGCAATTTCACTGAACTGTTCTTTCAAGTTCTTCCTCTATAATACAGTAGTAACCAAATCATGATTCATCAGCAAATATGTGAATCTAACCAACCATGCCCTCAAATGAAGTGATGGAAGTTCCATGGAATATAACAATTGCTATGGCTCCGCTTCATAGGCCTATGCCTACATGTATGTGATTCGCCCTGACCTATTTTATTTTTCTCTTTAATATGATGTGTCCAAGTGTATGTCCAAGAACTGTTTTAAGTGTCTGTACTGCTACCTTTTTCTGAAATGTAGCCCCCCCCCCAAAAAAAAAAATTAAAAATTAAAAATTAAAAAATAAAAAAAATAAAAAGAACTAAAATCATAAAACTGCATAAGAATAAAGCAAATGTGCACTTTATATAAAAATATACGAGTCTCTTGTAGTAAACATATTTCTGGGAAATGGGATGAGTTTGCCTTGGACTACTAACTACAGACTAAAGAGGAATACTTGACACATTTAAATGTAATGTTGCAAATTTGTAATGGATTTTGCATTTGTACCTGGAGTCCATATTCTCCAATTAGGTGGTAATACTAATAAATCCTCATGTACATGTTTCTGGTCCAAGCTTATGTTAAATCAGTATATCAATATTATTCAAGGTTCTAAGCTGAGTTCTACCTTTCAATCTAGACATAAGCAGCTACCACAGCAGAAAATTTCTTTCCTAATTACTGTAGACTAAAAAATTAATCTAGAGACATATACCATGTTTGTTTTTATCATTTTATTTAGTTTCGTACAGATACACAATGACACTCATCTACTTTGTTACTTCACGTGTACAAAGACGGCTGTCTGACATAGATTCATCATTGCTTCAATCATTGGCTTAATATGTCATTCCTTAAAAACATATGAAAAGAAACTTTTTTTTCTTCATTCTATACACAATTGGAAAGTTCAATGGCCTAAAAATCACAATATCTATACAACTATTCATCAAACTTGCCAAAGGAAATAAAAATGCATGCGTCAGCATTTTCACGTTGAATCGTTAATACTTGAACCGGAATACAATAAATTATTTGTCTGTGTGACAGACAAATATCTTATTCTTAAACTCTAATGGGATAATAAATCATTCAATCAAGTCAGATGAATACTGAATATTGAAAACTAGTCTACCATATAATAAATTACATGTACATTTTACCTTCCTTTCATAAGTACAGTGTTGAAAGAAGGTTGAAAGAAGATGTATATTAGGGGGGGGGGTATAAATATTGCAACAAAAGCATTTGTTACTTATCACAGAAGAAAAATGTCTTAGTCTTATGTGCACATACTTTGTTCATAAACTGAGGGACAGTACGTTGTCTTCTCTGGAATAGGGGCTATATAAATATGATTATTATTATACTGCTGATATGTCAATAACGTGTACGTTATGTCAATTTAAATATATGGTCTGCCACTTTTGAGCTTTGATGATTTAGCCTTCCTTCAAGGTAAATGAAATAATTGTTTGTTTGTTTTACCTAACTGCTAAGAAAGCATGTTTATGCTTGTAAGCAGCCAGTGGACTGACGGCTTTACGTCCTCTCCGAGGGAATTAGAACAAGAAAGTGGGAGCATCTTTTAAACACACATTTAAAAGTGAATTGACAAGAAGGGCTTTAATGAATAATTTTAAAAAGATATCTACTTTAGTATCCCATTTGTCAGAATCATAAATAGAAGCATACGTTAATTTAAAGGGTACTTGACATCTATCGAGTCGTTGAGTGCATTTAGCTAATATCTCAGAGTAAAATCAAACAGACTGTGACAAAATATACCTGATCTATACTGGCTACATTTATATGAATGCCTACACCACAAATAATAACAGAATGATTGCAAAAGAGTCATATATCACCTGCTTGGATTCACAAGGGCATTGAAACTATATAAAGTCTATATGAGATAATGCCCTTGTAGCTCCAAACTGAAAATATCATATGAAAAACCACCATCTAGCTTTGCTTTTGATAAGAAAGCTCTCACTTTTCCTCCACTGTTTTCTCCATCAATATAAAAATAAAACTAGAATCAAAATTGCATTTATCCACAGATGCCACACAGCGGAACAAAGTTGCTTTCTTCCAGAAAGCCGAGAATCCACGCTGAGATTGTCTGGCATAGGAGCATCAAAACAAGGGACGCCAGTAACCATAGCAACCACCAATAAATATTCTTCATCTTCTGAGGAGAATGTTCATAAATTTACCACAGCATCTAATTAAAGCAGTCTGAGGAGTGTGCTACTATTTACCACAGCATCTAATTAAAGCAGTCTGAGGAGCGTGCTACTATCAACAGCAAACTCACGAACTGCTCTTGTATCTAATACGATGGATTCACAATCTACAGCGCCATCTAACCACATAAGTGTTTAGTCAATTTCATGTGATGCATCATGGGAAATAGTCGACAAAAATATCAATATAAAAATGTGCACTGATATCAGAACAATCAATCTCATTAAGTTAAGACCGCTTTGGTCATTTCGATCGGTGGCTAGCATTTTGCTGCGCTGCACTGGTCGAAAGATGTCTACCCGTGTGTTGAAAAATTGGGTTACGGCTTGCCGGTGAACGTGCTGTTAATTGTGAATCCATCCACATGAAGGTAATGAATAGTCCATAAAAGGATAATTGTCTAATTTCAAAGCTGAGGTAAACAAGGGAATTGTAATTTTCCCTGGGTAAACCAACAAGAAACTATAGCATCTACTAAATACTGAATAAACTGAGAATATATTACATTACTGCTCAAAGTCACACAAAATTCCTCAGGAGCTCAAATATAGTGTTTTTTCAAGCACACAGAGGATCTCAGACTAAAAAAAAAATCCTAAATCATATCATTTACATCAATATTCTTTCCCAATTTTGAGGTTTAATTATCTTCCATCTTATGGTTTCTTATCTGCATCTTCCTATACCCTCTTCTTCTGAAAGCATCTGTTCACTTCACTATATATGTTTTCAGCTCTATTCCATTTGCTTAAGCTATCAAGGAATCACCTTGTCACAAAAGTTAATCACAGGAGCATCTGATGCTAAAGGATGACAGTCTCCTTCTCCTCAGCTCTCTCTATCAATATCTGCTCACCGTCTATATCCACTCTTATGCTCTCCATTTATGTACTTTTCTCCTCTCTCTCTCTCTCGTTCTCTCTCTCGTCTCATTCGCTCAATCTTTCCGTCCTCATGGAGGGTCTGGTTTTAGTCTTGAAATGTACGGCGTGTGAACTGAATGAAAAGTGAAAAGAGAGTGAAAATGGGACAAAGAAGTCATGAAAAAAGCAGGATGAATCGGGTTCACGGTAATATCTAACTTTTTTTTTTAAACTAAGTCCTATTCGAAACAAGATTACATGGGTCATTTGAAATATAGCTTTGAAAACATAAATATATTAATGATAACTATTTCAGTTTTTCCTGCTGCTGCAAATACAAACAAAGTCATTTTACCTTTTTTTTCAATACAAAATAATATTTTTTCCTTAGAAACTGATTTTTTTAATAACGTTTCAAAATAAGCAATAATTCCATGCTTTGTCAAAATGACGATTAGTACCATTTAAAGAAATTTATATAAGAACTCATCAATGGAATGACAGATGATGCAAAGCATGGAAGAAGACACACATATAATCCTCCAAATCAAAGCATAATCTGGGCCCTGTTTCATAAAACTTGTTATCAATAACAAATGCCAAATTTCTATGACAAATTTGCTCTCAGCCAATCAAATACCACAATTTCAGTAGCTTAAATAACAGTTATAATAACTTGTTATTGATAACAAGTTTTATGAAACAGCTAGGGTCTTGGTTCTGAAACTTTTGCAGTATAGGCTACAAATAAAACCTCAGTTCTTCAAGACAATATTAAAACATTGAACAGGGATTGTTGACAAGGCAATAATATAGAGATATCGACTGCTACGAGAGGACTGGCTGTTTTTATACGCTCAAGGGGAAGTTGCATCTGCTGCTATCACCCCGAGGCGTTTATCCTGAGCAAAAATATCATTGATTTCTGTTTTTCTCCTCAGTGCCTTCTCCCTTGGCATACCTGCCAACCTTTGAAGACTAAAAATAGTAATCATTTTTTACGAGGACTGTGAGGGAGCGAAGCGACCGAGCAGGGGGTGGGTGTGGGAGGGCAAATCATGGCTGCTCCACTGCGAAATCTATGTGTCGAAACAAAAATCACTCGTATGTTTTGACATAACAGTCCTATATGTAGTAATCCACGTAAGTTTGTATGGTAAATCTGCGCGTGAAACAAGAACACATGGCATGTATCACATCGCATGTAGTCATGTCTGCATAAATTTTTAAAAAGAAAAAAAAATCAGAAAAGCGTAATTTTTGGACACGAAATCGTAATAATTACGCCAAATTCGTAGTAGTTGGCAGGTATGCCTTGGGGCACTAATCAAAATATATTATGGATAGCATAGTATTATCGGTCCTCTAAAGAGAATAGACCCTCCTGAGTCATATATTTTTGAACAAGTAAAATTGTAGTTATTTTGTGTGTTGAAACAAATGGGAAAGTTGTCCGCCAGTACATCACAGAGACATTACCAATTCAGCCAATTTGAAGATGACAACTTTCAAAACATCACAACTCTCTAATTTTTTCTGTCCAATTTGATTCAAACTTTCACCAGTCTACTTCTCTGATTTTTCTGCTCTCCTCTATATAGAGTAGTTTGCTATCAAGGTTGGATTTCCCTTTCATCCTCAGGTTTCAGGGTTTCTACCATTTCCGCACTCTGCATGGGCAATGTCAACAAGAAGTAACTCCCATATTTCAATTATACCGAGCTCAACACACAATGCTCCATCATATCATTCACGGCTACAGATCAATACATCTTAAAGATGACAATTGATCAAGCCATCTTATATCCAGGGGCATCCAGATGCTGCACCGTCAATGTTCTTCCAGCGTGAATGACCACATCATCCTAATTTCAATAAGCCGTAACATTAGCAACGTGGTATCACATGAGATGCTCCAGAAATAGCAAAAATTATTACTGATGAATCCTAAATCAAGTGCATCATTCCAAAGGACAACCGTCATAAATTGGTAGCGACAGCAGTGCTCATGTTAATAAACGTACTCGTGCTCTCATATCCATCCAAATGTTATCACGCCGTAAATTCAGCACATTTCCCAAACAATGTCAACACCGATCTGTCTAGGTAACCATGAAATGCAATAAAAGCTACTTGCGTGCTATTTTGGGATGCTGTAAATCAATACGCTTCTCTTCTTCAGGTAGGTCAAATGTATTTATAGCACCAATGTTATTGCACTATGCCATTATACCAATGCACTGCATCACTGTCTTCTAACAATTGAATTGATGAAATGCAGGGATCGCTGGATCTATAATCTTTTATGTTCCACTCACAATGACAAGACCTATAGCGTTTCTTATTCTTTTCCGGAGGACAAAGTCAGCAAAATCTTTCAAATAACGTAATGCCTCCCAAGAAGTGATGAAACTGCAGTTTGGTGTCTGATAATGCTGCAAATTAGTAATTACCTGAGCTTCAAGTATACCTTTTCATAGTGAAAATACTTGGTTCTAAGCTGAGCAGTCAGTAAGGATCAAGCAACCAAAAATACATATAGAAAACAATATCCATTTATGCCGATTTGAAAGGCCGAAACATTCTGGTATGCAGTTCCTCTTCATTCAACAGCACAATACCAAGAAAAGAAAAAGAAAAGTGGAGCTTAAATGGAAAAATGGCACATTGTGATTTAAGTGATGATTTATTTTACTTGGCTGGTAAGAAAGCAAGAATGCTTTTAGGTACAACATGTATGCAACCAGAGCAACATGTGCCTTTAAAGGTGGAGTCCACCCTGATATTAAAGAGAAAGACCAGTTCTGGTCATGCGAATGCATTGTGAAAGAAACGTTGTGGAATCGATCAGAAAAGGTTGATCATCTAGCATATAAGTATTGGTGTGTACTGCAAGGTTCTGGAATCATCAAAATGATAAGAAATTTGGCCCATTCTTGGTAAAGATACAAGCACTGTACACAGAAAGATGTATATGGGACTACGCGACCACGTGCGCTATATCTATTTGGTCCCAATAGATATAATAATTTACCAAATATATCAATGAGTAGGCGGTTTCCCGACTTCCCGGCAAAATTTGTATCATCACGTATTAGTCAAAACATATTCTTTCACATGATTGGTAATGAGAGCTTCCATTTCATTTTTTTTTTGAGAGAGGGGCGTTTCCAAAACTGGTCTTTACCTTTAAGTTGGTTTTAATAGAAACAAAAAATTTGAGGAACAGATTAGTAAAAGTTGAGCAAAAATAGATTAAAAATATGAAAGGTACGAATATTTGAAGGTGCGATCAATCAAACACAGATTGGCAACACTGTGACACATCTTGCAAGGTCCCCTCCCATTTTCTCTGTACATAGACTTTCAATTTCTTCATTATTGATGACAGAATAGATTATTTTTTTCCATACAGGGGTTGAATTGAAACATATTTGCAATAATATTATTTAGGATGCATATATGAAAATTTTCTTGAGGGAAAAATTGATAATTTCAGGGCTGCCAACACTCACGCATTGAGCGTGAGACTCACGCATTTCACTCAATTCTCACGTTCTCACGCTAACAATGAAATTCCTCACGCACAAATCTTAAATAACTAAATAATAATAAAAATAGATAAATTTGAATGAATTATGCGACCAAAATCAAGAATTTAGAAAGTTTTCCTCCTTTTAATCCCCTTTTATCGAAGACGAAAGCCTCAATCTCACTTATCGCGTGCGTGCGTGTGTAAGATCGGCGACTACATAGCTAGCTAGCCTGGACTGATGCACGTATCCTCGCACTGTACCCATATCCATATGCAGCTAGCCGGGTAGGCCCGAGCCTGCCCGGACGCGCCCCGGATATGGATCGGACATACGAACCAGCAGCGAGCTCGAGTACGTCATCAGTTGACAATTCAATTGATCGACGGTTCTATGCTTTGTTTTTAAAGAAGGCCTAATATTACTTCATACAGTAGAATAGAATGAGAGGGATTATAAAAATATAAAGTGAGTTTTGAGAGTGAAAAATGACTTGTGATTATATATAACAACTAAAGTTGAACGAAAACTTGCCTGTGGCTTTGTCTCAGAGAGTGAGCGCGTGGGGCCCTCAGCACCTCGCTCTACGCCTAGCCCAGCGGCCCACGTTCGTGGGCGAACAATCAGGTATTCCATGTTAATAATTTTCTTTATCTCTCTGTATGATTTTCTCTCTCTCCATATTGCCTTCAGCTATATGTTAAAATACTCTCTAAAGTATGCACCAGATCACACAATTTCACATTGAAAAATAAAAAAGCTCTACACTGTGGGAGGGGGACGCCCCCCTCCCACACCCACTCCCTCGCTCCACTCGGTCGGGCTTGGTCGCTTTACTCCCTCGCGCTATCGCTTCTCGTATAATCTCACTCTAAACTGTTTTCCAATGTTGGCAGCTCTGTAATTCTGACTTATTTAGTAAAGAGCAAATGGGAGTGGAGCTCGCCAGATATACATTACAGTGTTGCCAATGTTAGTATGATTGATCGCAACTTCAAATATTCATAACTTTCTTATTTTAAACTGGATTTTGCTCAAAATTTCAATTACCTGTTCCTCTCATTTTTCTGCTTCTATTCAAACCAACTCAGGGTGGACTTCCCCTTTAAAGGGATCCGGTAACTTTGTCTCAGATTCTGAAACAAAATTCTGGATTTAGCTCATGATGCAATGATAATCATAAACCTTTAGGTCAGTCAGGAACCCCATGACTTTTACAAGCTGATCGCCTGTCTGATTATCAAGATATTTATGATTGGAATTACAAATTTTGAAAACCGTTCGCCTGACGGTTTTCATAACACTATAGTCTATTAGGGAAACGAGTATGGTAAAACCGGTCAATCAAAGATTTTTACTTTTTGAGGCACTTCTTGATCATTTTGAAGCGCAATTTTTTTAGGGCTTCATTATTACACCATATCACAGACACTAATAACATGTAGGGCCGTGTATCTCAGATTTAACACTGTTAAACGATCCCTTTAAGACCTATCCCAGGAACTTTGTAATCACATGACAGCTACTCTACCACTGAACCTAATATTATACAGTACTAGAAAAACAGACAGCAGATATAGGCCACATAGCAAAAGGAATTCTCTACAAACAGACATCAATTTACAAAATTTGGGGATTAATCAAGTCTGGTATGATACCTGAAACATTAATTTGTAAACGATTTTTCTCTGGGTTCTATTCTCTTATATTCAATAGTCTTACATGTATACCGGTACACGTTCTGATGTTACCATTCAGGCATTCATAGCGTTTATAATGGCATTTGAGACTGGCTATATCAAGTTGTTCTGCATAAAGTAGACCTACATGTATTTTGAGGTCATGTTTAAATTTGGTTCAGTTCGAGGGTATAAATAAAACTAATCCCTGCCTTGGGAAGAGGCTACACCGGCCTACATTTATTCTTGTATAGGACCTGCAGGTGGGTAATTGTGAAGTAATTAATGTCTTGCGGAGAGCTAAAAATACCAACCAACCTTCTGAGAATTTCAGGTATTCCAACCTGTGCTAATTAACATACATGACTTTCTATAGAGGTGTCCTTTGGTCTTGGTGGATTAATGCCTAATTATATGATGCAATTGTCTTTATCAACATTTATATTAAACTTTAAATACTTGAGGTCTAAAAAAAAGAATGTCTGGTGGCAATCATGGTCAGATGCGATTGGGATAAGGTTGGGTTTAGGGTCCTGGTTTAGGGTCCAGGGTCGAAATAATTATATGGTTAGTGTTAGAAATTGACCATGGAGTGATTATCACTAGAGCATGTATTATATAGTCAGCAATATGCATATCAAGAAGATTAGCTAGTTAATCAATCAACTCACTTATTATCTAATTTACAATCTCTTCCTCTTCACACCTCTGCCTCAATATCGTTGTTTCTCTTTCTCTCCTTTCTGTCTCCCTTTCTGTCTCCCTTTCTGTCTCTGTCTCTCTCTCTCTCTCTGATTCTCTCTCTCTCTCTGACTCTCTCTCTCTCTCTCTGATTCTCTCTCTCTCTCTCTCTCTCTCTCTGATTCTCTCCTTCATATTATTGTATGACTACGATATGTATAGATTTGTAAGACATTTTGTTTTTTGGTGTTTTACTTTGAAAACTCCAGCCCTTGGGCTGCCATGTGTATTTTACAATTACCATTTCAATTCAATTCAATAACCCATCACCTTCTATGGCATCAACAAATTAGCAAAAATGAAAAGCTTTTATAATATTTGACTCCTTGACCTTTTCACGATACTTTGCATCATCTTTAACTCAAACTTGGCCTTTATAATCCGATGAAACCCTGCGGAAATAGCAAGAAAACATCAGTTCACATGCTGAAAACAAGCTCTTCAATCAATAGAGACTGCAATATCAAGAGACACGTGTGGGTGTACACCTGACAAGCTCTTGTCTGACAGTTGATATGTGAAGAATCTGGGTCATTCCATGGGGGTGGGGCAGAAAATATGACAATGTCCATGTAACACTAGGATGCGATCTTCTACAACACATGGAAGATGACACCATCTGTTGAAGGTTTTTATGCAATGATTATATGTAGTAATGCACTGCCAGAATCATTCCTGTTTCAGGTGCTTCTCTTCAAAATCTTTGCGTAATCCACATTTCTCTTTTTACCAGATAATGTCCATGTAACACTAGTATGTGATCTTCTACAACACATGGAAGATGGCACCATCTGTTGAAGGTGTTTATGCAATGATTATATGTAGTAATGCACTGCCAGAATCATTTCTGTTTCAGGTGCTTCTCTTCAAAATCTTTGCTTAATCCACTTTTCTCTTTTTACCAGCGTTACATGGACATCATTTTCATATAACGTTACATAAACTTTGGGTCTATGATATTGATTCACCATGAAGCTTGAGTACTTGTAAACATAGTTGGCTATGCTCTTTATGCTAAACTCAATTTGAGCAAACATTGTTACAGTTGATAAGAGACATGGTTTCTCACTTCTGGTATGTCACAAAAATTGCTCCAACCCCATGGAATGACCTATTTATAGACTTGGGGTGCGTTCAAGCAACATTTTTTCACCCTGGAAACGCGTTTTCAAAAGATGTTTAGTTTAAAACACAGTTGCATTCAAGCAATTTTAAGCGATTTTTCGTAAAAATAAACGTGTTTCAAAACGCAAATATGATACGCTGAAAAAGATGCGTTTTGTAACGCGATTCTGTGATGCGCTAAAAATTGCATGAACGCAATGGAGATCTCAATCATGATTCTATGACGTCATTATCGTGGCCTGCTTCAAACAAATTCAGAAAGCGCGCGCCGAAGTTGACCTATACCTCCTGGGTCAAACTGCGCAGTGGCTGGGCTTGAAATGAGCGAGAATCAGCGTTGATGGAAACTTGCTTCAACGATCTCCCGCAGTAACCGTTTTTTTATGTAACAGCATTTTGATTTGTGATTCATGTTTGTGATTCTAGCTTCAAAAAATCGCTTGAACGCACCCTTGGACAGAGATGCAGTGCGACTTGACTAGTTGCTGTCTAAACTAGAAGCGTTAATTCCAAAACAACCAGAGGACTTTCTCTGTTACAAACAATACAGCGGTAAGGGGTCATAAGAGGAGTGGTCAAAACAAAGAATCTCTATCAATGAATAAGAGTGGTGGAATGTCTACTACAGGATGTTATGATGAGTAAGAGAAAGAATACCAAGAAATAGAAAGCAAGATGAAAAGAAATAGATGATGCAATTCAACAGTCCATTACATGTACAATATACACTCTAGCATTTCAATACACTACCATATGTTTGGTCTACTGGATGATACTGTATTTGTACAAGTTACACTTTCCTGTTGGGACCCATTTCATAAAGCCTCTTTTCAATGACAAATGACAAAAATCAGTGACAAATCTGCTGATAACCTATCAGAAGCAACGATTTCACTAGCTTATAACAAAAACTGTCATTTGTCACTGATGACAAACTAAAACGGGATCCTGGTGGCCAACAGACCATATCATGCAAACAGACATAGGGTCTTCATGAATTTCAGATTTAGATTTTAAATAGAACATTCTCAGAAGCTTCTATGCAAGAGAATAGCTAGTGCTCTGGCCAAACCGCCGAACCAAATGGGAGTTCGCCGAACCAAATGGGAGTTCGCCGAACCGAACCGAGCCAAACTGAACTGAACAAAATTGATGCAAGAGAATGTTGGATAGAATACAGGAATAATATTTAAGTTTAAGATGTCAATGAAGCGTTTAATTATTAAGCTCTTGCATTTATTATCTTACTTTACAATATTTTGAAAGAAACAAATGTAAGACACAAGATTAATTCAAAAAATGATTAGTCAAAGGAAATCTCTCTGTAATGAATTTCACTCTAATGAATTTCTCTCTACTTTCTAATGAACTGAAGAAGTAAAAATTGTCTAGCTATCAATTTACACAGAGCTAATACCCTTGTAGCTCCAAACAGACAATACAGAGAACTTTTTTTCCCTTTTGGGGGCCTTTTTTGTAGCTCTAGGAATTAGTTCACATCTGACACAGATAAGAAAGTCATTGGTGTGATTCTGTGCAGAATGTGGCAAAGGTAGTTTGTATGATCCAAACCACTTATTTACCATTTAAATCCAACGAGGGCACAGAAAATGGAAGTACAAATAAGATCTGATCTTTTCTGTCATAGAAATACAGGAGAATGAAAAATAGTTTATATTTCTTTTAATAAAGGAAGTAGAAAAAAGTTTAGAAACCCAAGTATGATCAAGTATATATCCCTCTTATCATGGCATAATCATTGCCATGTTTAGTATCATTAGAAAGTGGGTTTATTCCTCTTTATTAACATGATAAACCATTTGTTATGATTTTTCAGTCATGGAATGTGCAGTAGATCAAAATAAGGGGCAAGGTCAAAAGTGAAAAGTTGCAAAATGCACTGCTCCTCTTTTCGACTGCATTTCAAATTTCCCCATTGCCTGGGCCTTTTGAACAGTTGCTTCAAAAAGTTGATGACCAAACAGTAGTAAATCTTGCCTGACATGTCACCATAGTGCATGAATTTCAATTTTAGATTCTTTAGATTTTGGCATTCATGGATGATCAGTTCGGAATAATAGCCCTACTTTCACACTCTCTTATGTCAAAGGAAGAAGAGTGTATAACCATTATAACAATACCAGTGGTTACCAGTTAATCTTGCAACTTTTCACTTTTGACCCTGTCCCTTATTCTGATGTACTGCTCACTCCATAGCTGCAAAATCATAACAAATATGGTATCCTTTTAAAGAGGAATAAACATATTCTCTAACAATAATAATCAAAGGGATGATTATGCCACGATAAGAGAGCTATAACCGATCCAACTTGAGTTTCCAAACCGATTTTGAGGGGTTTAGTTGCATGACAAGAGCATTTTGCTTCATGTAAATTTCAGACGTTGTCAAGCTTTTGGTCAATCATTTTCTGTAATCACAAGCTGTACAAATTATTTATTCCTTATAAAAGTATTTTTTTTACTTCCTTAGGAAATTGATATTTATTTCCTTACAAAATAAAATATTCTATTTCCTTACAAAATTAATTCTTCTATATTGCTACAAAAGATTTTTTTTTAATTTCTTATCACATCAATCCCAAGATAGGCCCAAAGAGCTACCCTCTCTCATACCATGTGGATCTAGTTTAAAGGTAAAGACCAGTTTGGGGAATGCCCCCCTCTCAAAAAATGAAATGGAAGCTCTCATTACCAATCATGTGAAAGAATATGTTTTGACTAATACATGATGATACAAATTTTGCCAGTAAACCGCCTACTGATTTATATATTTGGTAACTTATTATATCTGTTGGGACCAAATAGATATCGCGCACGTGCACGCACGTATCGCGTAGTCCCATATACATCTTTCTGTGTACAGTGCTTGTAACTTTACCAAGACTAGGCCGAATTTCTTATCATTTTGATGATTCCAGAACCTTGCAGTACACACCAATACTTATATGCTAGATGATCAACCTTTTCTGATCGATTCCACAACGTTTCTTTCACAATGCAATCGCATGACCAGAACTGGTCTTTATCTTTAACAAAACAAGTTAAATATTTCACTAGGCATTTGTTAGCTGTCTATTTTCGGCCAATTTAGATTGGCTTTGCATTACAGCCCTACAGGAAAGCAAACCTACACAAGCTAATCTACAGATCTACTCAAGATATAAAACTCCAAGAATAAAATATGCATGAGGACAGAAATAAAATGCAATCTCACGTAGATGCCTGACTCTCCACGATAACAAATCATTAACAGACAACACATGGACTGCAATTAATTGAGGCCAATTTCTCACTCCACTCCACTGCTACATGGCCAAGGTAATAATTTTTCAGGTCACTTATTGTGATACACTCTAGGGAATATGTTGTAGAGACGAATGCTGCTTGGTGATCAAAACAAGTCTGATATGAAATCTTTAAGCCCGTTCAGACTAAATGAAATCTATACGAAACTCGTTAAAAGAAACGTCATATAAAGAATCATTGTATGAAAGAGCGTACAGGGTGGATAAGAACATCATAAAAAGAAAATGAAACGTTGTTAAAAGAAAGTGAAACGTCATAAAAAGAAGAGTTCAGTTTCCATGACAGCTGGCCAATCATCAGAGCATGCTGACAATAAGCCCCGCCCATTTGGACGATTTCTGTACAATACAATGTTCACACAACAAAGCGTCACTGATTCTTTATCAAGTTTTCGTTTGAAACTATGCTTTTCGCTATACGACATTTTGACTTTTTGAGATTACATTTCTTTAAACAACATTCCGATTAGAGAAAAGTTAATTGGTTATTGTAAAGCTATACTATACTATAAGATCAATACTACTAAAACTAAAGTAACTGGACATGACACATCATAAGGAGGATAACATGCTCAGAGACATCTTGGAAGGGAAGATGGTAAACAGGGAAGAGGAAGACCAAGAATTGGGATAGCGTCAGACTTGATAGGTGACAAATCATATGACATAATGAAGAAAAAGGCTGAAGATAGATATGGATGGAGAAAGAATTAAAGAAGGCTCTGGTGCGTGAACCTTCCTTTGGCACAACACCTGAAAGAGAGAGAGAGGGAGAGAGAGAGGGAGAAAGAGAGAGTGAGAGAGAGAGAGAGTGAGAGAGAGAGAGAGAGAGAGAGAATGAGAGAGAGAGAGAGAGAGAGCGCTGTACGATAAATTCTGGTAGTGTGAATGCAGCGTGATGTGAAATCTTAGCTGCAGGTGGGAATATTGTCCACAAAAGTCTTTACAAGGTTAGACAGAGGCAGAATGTGTTATCACATGTAGGAGGAGCAAAGTCAAAGGCTTTTTAAAGAGAATATTATAACTACTTTGTAAAAGTAAAATTGTACAATGCATTTCCCATATGTTTTCTATGTTTTAATTACGAACAATCAATCACATATATACATGTACAAATGCAGAATTACATATTTTCTACCATGACTGCAAAATGCAAGACAAGAAAATGAAAAGATAAATGTCTTCAATTAATGATAAGTAACCTAGGATGGTATTCTGAGCATCATTTTATATCAAAATATTATATTTTTTCTATTTTAAATAATTGGTATTCTGAGACCAATTTTTATCTCGGTTTTAACTTTCACTTATTTTACCTCCGTCTTATATTTCTCGATCAATTTATCTCACTGAGATAAAATCTCAGATTTTATCTGAGATTAGTATACCACCCTAGACTTTTCTTCTTTCTAATATATGGAAGTTGGTGTCAATGGACCATTTATGTTATGTAATCAAATTTAATGCATAAATCTTTGTCAATTGCCTGTTACAAATTATTACATTCACCTATTACGAGTAATCTATATTATTAATACGCAAAATCGTCGCGGGGGGTAAAAACGGTTCATGAAAAACGTCTTTCCTCGACCGCGCCCCCCTTCGCCGAGGCGCGGAACCGGCGACACAATTATACGAGGCATGTCTCCGTATCCGCGTGCCACGTCGACCCCGCGGTCGCCGTCGATGTCGTTAAAGGTGGTTTCGGGGTCCCGGGAGGACGGCGGACGAGCACGGCCGTCGTTGTCCGTGGAAGAAGGCGACGAACCCGCGAGTGAGGCAGCAAGGCGTGCACCCGCCCTCTGTCTAATCAAGGAGATACACTTTTAAGAGACGATCCACTCTATAATGTGTTGTAGCAGATACACGCTGCAACAGAGCGGGCCTACCCGTGTTAGGCATCTTGCTTATGATATGCTTTGTAGGCACTTTACGGGCATGCCAGAGAAATACACAGCATACGACAATCCACTCAAGTCATGTGGCGTAGCAAGTACAAGGCGCAACGGGTTGGGCCTGTCCGGTGTTAGGCATCTTGCTATATATAGGCCTTTGCAGCAGCCAAACTGACGATCGAGAACGTATTATGTTGGTTCTACGCCCAGGCCACACACACACACAGTTGTTAATTCGTGCGACAGCTGCGATATATTGGCACAAACCGTCCGATTTTTCGCGTAAAATCTTTACTTTGAAAATATTTATACATATTCTGTGAACCATGTCAACATAATCATAGTCCAAGCTTCTGCTTTATTGGTCTTTTCATGAAAACTACATTAAAATCACAACAACAATAACGCAAATAGATTGTAATTATCGAGACCATATAACTGGCGAGAAGGTAAATTCAGCGAGCTCACGTAATATCAAATGCCTCCGCACGGGCAACTCCGCGGTGCCAGTCACGGCGCTCACGCCATGCAATTTACTGTACCCTGTGCGGTAACTGCAGCACTCTACTGCTGTACCTGTAATACTGGCTGTATAGCGTGTCTTTAGATTCTTCAATGTTTCGTGTTTGAGCCGTGCAATGAATTGTTGTTTTCTTTTATTTCTTTATTGAATGTGATGTGAATGTGAGTACGGTACATGCTATTACAGAAGTGTCCAAGGAATGATAGGCCTACAGGTGGAAGGGATATAAAACAATTATACAATGACTCATTCTCGGAACAAGCTAAAACTATTCGCACTCGGGAACAGTACTGTTCTCTCTGGGGCCGCGATCGATGGCCCTCGGGATAATATAATACGATTTGATGTTCCTTCGATGCGAATAGTTTTAGCTAGATCCTCGAGTCACTTCGAGTGTCATTGTATATTTGTATATTTGTATATTATTTTCATTGTAGGACTAAATTAACTTAGTAATGTGTGAAAATAACCAAAATGATAATGGGAGTGAAGTGCATGAGAACAATATTCGTAGGCCTATCAGGGCGTCAATCCATTATCCTTCGAGTGTCATTGTATATTTGTATATTATTTTCATTGTAGGACTAAATTAACTTAGCAATGTGTGAAAAAACCAAAATGATAATGGGAGTGAAGTGCATGCTGAGAACAATATTCGTAGGCCTATCAGGGCGTCAATCCATTATCCTGGGGCACGGGGACGTCCCCCCACGAATTTTCAGGTGGTGAAATGTCCCCCCCCCCACGATTTGGGGTTAAAATCTTTCCTTTTTTCTTTCTCTCTAAATTTCTCTCTCTGTTGACTTCGCGCGGAAACTTTATTCAAACAGTCGA
Organism: Mesocentrotus franciscanus; assembly: GCA_037976565.1. Lineage (NCBI taxonomy): Eukaryota > Metazoa > Echinodermata > Echinoidea > Camarodonta > Strongylocentrotidae > Mesocentrotus > Mesocentrotus franciscanus. The sequence goes on from CP137683.1 coordinate 3,739,600, forward strand.
GAACGGTACTATGAAACGTCTTCTTTCTCTAAAAATTTAATGAAACAGGGATTAAGAGTCGAGAACGGTACAACGAATCGTCTTCTTTCTCTAATAATTATGAAACGTCAAAACTTCGCGCTTCGCGGAGGTGGGAAACTGAATTCAGACAAAGATTAAGAGTCGAGAACCGTACAACCAATCGTCTTCTTTCTCTAAAAATGTAATGAAACGTCAAAGATGAAAAAGACAATAAATGAACCGGTCACCAATGAAAGTACATGCCGTGAAACAGCGTAACTAGAGAGAGAGTGACATGTAATTGTGTCCCCCATGCTCAAACTCGGATTGCAATGACGCCCTTGATTCGTATAGATAACGAGAGTGAGGATCCGGGAAAGGGATAGTGAGAATAATAGGAACGAAGTGACGACAATAATCGTAAATAACGAAAGTGAAAACGAAGGTAAAGTCTAAAATATCTGCATCAATTTTGATTACAAATTATTGATTTCACTGTTTTCTTCCAGTTTTCAAGTTTTATTACATAATTCAGATAAAAATTAAAAATTCAAAACGATACATGATGGGACAGCAAACAAAAGGTTGGTATTACGAGTAAATTAATATTAATGAAAAGAAGAAGAAAAATTATAAAATGATAAAAAGTAGGCATATACAATGAAGAAAAATAATATCATCTAGCACAGAAATATCTTTTTTTTTAATATAATAAAAATTATAATTAAAAAATTATTATAAAAAAAAAAATTAAAATTAAAAATTAAAAAAAAAAATCGATAGCACATATCTATTTTAAAGTATTTACAACCCCCTCCCGCCCTCCCTAGAATCCCGTGGATTTTCCACGGGCCCTGCTAGTTGTATTTTAATAGTCAGAAAGCGCATTACATACATTAATTGTTGCTAGGTAGGACAAGCCATAATGTTTATCCTACCTAACAATACAGAATTATAACAGGTGAATGAAATGATCCGTAACATTGTACTTAACAAAGATTAATGCATTAAATTACAAAAGTGGTCTTTTGACTGTTCGTTGTACTGGTAAACATGTAAACGCCCTCTCATATATAGAGTAAAGGAAGACAAGAACTTTTCCAATGCTAGAGAATATTTTGAAACACAATAATTATCATTGATTACCAGTAATAAATATTCATTCTTTTTCCTGAAGATCAGTGAAACGTTTCCAATCAGTCTTTAATTTCTTTAATTTCTATCAATTAAAGAAAAATACAAAAAAATACAAAAATAAAATAAAATACCTGGTAGAGAGAACATGATAAAGACATAATTAAATCATTTCTTGAGAGCGAGAAGGGTGTTAACACTGTGTTACAGTATATGGGTTATACCGCCCTCCTAGCTCAGGCAATGTAAAACAAAATCATAGTAGATGTACTAATGAAGCGATCAGATTTTTGACAGATATTCCACTAGGACAGAGCTATAAATGACTTTATCGTGACAGACATCAGTCAGTTTCAATGACAATTTGATTAGTGCACTTCTCGAGTCCATAACTGAATAGAAAAACTGATATCAACACCATAGCAACATTGGAAGGCATCGTTTGAAGAGCTCTTGGTGATAAAAGGCAAGGTGCACCGACGTTGGCAGATGTTTCTCATTGGTCGTTCTACATAATGGAATCATACAAGAGCATGAAAAGACCAGTTCACATAAGGACGATGAAAATCATGGATGTCTCAACTTGAAGGGCCTCTTGATGAACAAAAATGTCATTATCATACTTCAATAGTAAGCTCACTTAGGTTAGGTTTCTGTAGGCCTGTTTGCTACATGTGGGTATCTTGAGCACCATTATACTCCTGGGCCCCATGTTATAAAGAGTTGATATTAATTGCAACTTAATTGCAATTGACATAAATCGCAAATATGTACATAAGAGATAGGAGACTGCAAAGTTGCGATTGATTGGAGGACTTACGATTAACTTGGATCAATCATAACTCTTTATAACACGGGGTCCTGGAATACAAAATAATCTCTCCTCCTCCTCCTTCTCCTCCTCCTTCTCCTTCGTGTTATTACTGCTGCATCATTTTCCTTTTCATTTCACTTACATTCGTATCATCATAGTAATACCATCATTCACATTATCACTATAACTATAATGCTATCATTACCATTTCCAGAAGATGATTGCACACAGTTGCTAGGTCTGACAAGCCTTTGGCAAACATTGTGCAAGCTCTTGGACTTTCAGAAGTACCACTCGTACGATGCACTCCTACAAATCCATACAATATGTGAATGGGACTCGATCTTGAGAATGACTACTTCAATAGGCGCTTTACCTATCATACACGAATGACGTACATCAAGACTTGAACAGAGAGATAGCAAACTTGCCCTGCATTATCAAAGATTCGAGCCAGAGTGGACGAAAGGGCTTGCATTTTTGAAAACAGGTTAAAGGTACGGTTCAAAATGGAAGTGTTTGAATTCTGCTCAAAATCCATCATTAAATAGTTGACAAAAAAAAAATATATATATATATATATATTAAGCAAGACAGTGTTATTTAGTGAGTACAAAGAGAATTTTGGGTACTTCTCATTCATTTGGTGAATGTATAGACACATAATGAATATAACCACAATTTCCAGATCATTATTTTGTTAAATTTTTAGTGGATGTATTCCTATCAATAAAAGTTTGTAACTTACAATGTGCCAATCCTTCACTCTGTTAAATAGGGAATACAAAAAGGGTTAGAAGGAAATGGGCAAACAAATTTGAAGGAGTAAAAGGGAGAGTAACTGTAGTCGAATAAAAAAAAAATGGAGAAGATGCAGTCAGAATAACAGCTAGGATATTTCAAGAAAATAAACCGAAAGAGTAAACCAAATGAATGTACCTGTACCATGGGAGACTGGGCGTACTATGAGATAGTTGTCAATTCAATGGTCTCTAAATAATTCAATGGACTCTAAATAATTCAATGGATTCTAAATAATGAGGAAGAGTCCATACTGAGGTTGACAATTTTTATTTGTATTCAATGTGTTTGTCCTAAAACAAGGCATATTATAGCTTTTTGTCTCTATTTAGTATTTACCCAGGTATAGTGAATGGGAAACTGGCAAAATTTATTCCTAGAATCACGGCACTCGGACTAATATTTGTTACTAGAAAAGCAGAAAGGGAGGTAATATCAAATAAGTTATCATAGATGATACATGTACAATGTAGATACACACAAAACAAATAATATAATCATTATCATTGCATGTAGACCTATCATAATACAAAGATAGAGAAAATTGAAGAAATAAGGTGATGCTAGCCAATGCTATACAAAACACATTTTCCCCTAAAAGATAGAACTGGTATTCATTCCTCTAATCAATCTTACTGCAATATTCAAATATCTTATGTTTAAAGGGCAATCCAACCTGTGTAATAAGTTGATTTGTACGACAGCAGACAAATAACAAAAACAGAATGGCAAAAGTTTGAAATGAATCGGACCAATAGTAAGGAAGTTATGAATGTTGAAATATGAGCTCACTAGGTCTATACGAATCTCAAATTGGTAGTTCGGTCAGTGAATGGTGACGTAGGACGTGGATAACTCTCCCATTTGCCATGTACAAAAATATCACTAATTTCTGTTTTTCTTGTAAGTTCCTTCTCCCTTGGGGCACTACTCAAAATATATTATAGATATCATATTATTATAGGTCCTCTAAAAAGAATAGACCCTCCTGGGCCATGAATTTTTGAAAAATTTAAATTTTAGTCATTTCATATGTTGGAACCGATGGGAAAGTAGTCCGGCACTACATCACATTGACATTACTGCTTCAGCCAATATGAAGTGCCCATACGTATAGTGATTACAACTTTTTAAAATTCACAACTTTCTTATATTTAGTCACATTTAATTGAAACTTTCTTCAGTTTGCTTCTCTGAATTTTCTGCTATCTTTTAGAGTAGTTGTCTATTTGGGTTGGATTTCCTTCTAAATTTTTTTATGGCATCAGTCATAATGCCCCATGGGCAGATAGAGAAAACTGAACAAATAAGATGTGCTTCTGAATAATAGAATTGGTATTTGTTTCACTTCAACATCCCAATTTCCCAGGTACGATGAGGTTGATTGGATAGATCAATACGTCTGCACTGTAAACTATGAATAATTCACAAAACATGAAATTAGATTGCCTCTTCGGAAGGCTCTATAGGTCTACTACAAGTGAAATCAGTGACGACCACAAAAGTGGAATCATGAAAAAAGATGAGACAAGCTATTAATCAACTACCTATCCTCTTTCAGGCTATAAATCATCTTTCTGCCCCCCCCCCCTGCAAAAAAACATCATATTCATCTTTCAATTTCTCTCTGCCCAAATGTAGTATTTCATTTTCCATCGCTTTCAAAGCAATCACTGTAATGGACAGACATGATTATTATCTTCATTTGGCATACAATAATTCATGTTATACTTGATTACTTGTAATTATCCTGGTGACTGGATTCATGTGTTTTCTGGGTAAAGAAGTTACTCTGCCTTGGAAATAGGTTGAAAAGAAAATACCAATATATTTAATGTCTAATTTTCAATTCGAATAATTTCATTTATTGTATGGTTTCGACTTTGGTTAAAAAGGAAAAGGATATTAATATAATTTTGAATTATGCACTTTTTTTACAATTGACAAAGGTTTAGTTGTTAAAGAAGTGAAAAAGAAAATAACGAAAAAGAGACTTTTAAATAATCTCTTTTATCTGGTGAAGTACCGTCTACAAATGGACGAACATAAGTATACATAAATGGACAAAATAAATTGGAATATAAAAAAATCTACAATATACTATGATGTATGCAACTAGAAATTGAAGAAATAAAGAAGACCAGAAATGGTTATCAAAAAAATATATATATTAAAAAAACCTTCTGGATCCAAACAAATGATATACATGTGCACACGTCCAAATATAGTTTGATATACAAAATTTCATTAAAAAATACATCACAGAGCATGTGAGGATATCATAAATGGTCAACCTTACAACCACCAGAAATCACTGACATATGACTTATCTCCATTTGCTCCCAAAGAAACATACAACTCCATTTCATTGACCAAGGAAACCACAAAGATATCTCCAAAAATAGATCAAAAACCGATGAAAGCAGTGGACTGAAGTCTCTGATGGCTTGACAAACAGCAAATGGAATAGACCTGAAAACAGTCAAGAGGCTGAGATGTAGATGACAGAGTGTGCAAAGCTGACAGGATATTTACAAGAAAACATTCCATGCTCTCTGAGATCATCATCATCATTATCTAACTCTGCGCATAAACTTTAATGTCAGATGAATAAATATATGCAGTCGTAAAAATCGCTTCCCCAGCATGTACAAATTTCCACAAAATGAAGAAATCCAGCTAAATCTTTAACGTTCCCAACCTCGATACTTTGATGGGCGATTATTCCTCTGGGTGTCAGAAAATGTTGAAAGGCATTGATAATTCCATGACAACATCACATGAAGACCTCACTTGTCATGTTTCCTAACTGGCAACCATCGAATGGCGGATGCACAAATGCTTCCACGGTCAGACGACGAGGGATACAATGCATGAGAGAGAGAGCCCCCTACAGCCGGCTAATGAACTTGGCAGGCAGGCAGGCAGGCGCTGGCTGCGTAATCCAGCGACACAGCTAGAATGCAGACACCATGTTCTGCTATTTGTGCTGTAAGGTGTTACCAAGCTAAGCAGCAGATATCGAATCAACAAACAACATCGATTTGTCATGCCCGATTATCTGTCTTTTTTATTAAATTTTCAAGGACGATGAAATAGGAATGATGGCTGAGCTTGTGGATGAAATAGAAAGACTTAATTCATGAATTTGGGGATTAATTTCCTATAAGCTGGTCATTGTAGCCTGTTAATAGAATGTAATTCACTGTAATGCAGTTTTCACCGACAAGATTTTTAGGCACGTTTACACTTACAAAACCATGATTTTAAAAATCAATGAATGTGTGAAAGTACAAAAGCTGATGGTTATAAAACAATAGTTTGTTCATCACTTTGCAGATCTCCCCCATCACAGAAAAACTTGGTTTAACCGGTTTCATGAATAAGGGATAAAATTCACCATGAGTGCTGATGTCTATTGTCTTTATATCTACTTTACAGACTCTCAATTTGCCAAGTTGTCATACTGACAATAAAGTTGTTTTTCAACTATACAAATTAGGATGTACAAATTACAAATTTACCATTATAACTGTTAGAATACAAAATGACAGCTGTCTGAGTACAGGATGATAGCTGCCCTGATATGTGTTCACTGAGTTGATGGTTGCCTGAACATTGGTCATTTCAAAATTCTCAGAAGGGGGCGGTGGGATAGTGCAGACTCCTTAACCCCCAACCCATGTCCTATTTACAACTTTCTTTACTGACAAGATTACTAAAAGCATACTTTCCTACAGGGGATACCATACATGTACGTACATGTAGTAGCTTGATGGATAGATATCCTGATTTAATAAATCATGGCATGAAAAGTGTCTGTGACAGATATGGGGATGAAGAAATCAAGAGATGGGGAGAGGAGGATGGACAAAAACATAGCCCTGTTCACACCTGGTCAAAGCTTACACTCTAAAAACTAAAATGTTAAAATCACCATATAAAAGGGCCAGGAATTACCACTCTTTCAAAATGATAGATTAACACTTCGAACATGCTAGATCCAACACTATAAAGGTTGAATTTAGTATGGTTAAAAGTGTTAATCTGACATTTTGAAAAAGTGGTCACTCCTCAGCCCTAGTTATAAATGGTGTTCAACATAGAACACGGCATAGCAATGAGTCTTATGACGAAAGAAATATTGTGGAGCAAAAGAGAGGTATAGGTACTTTTCAAATGAGTATACCACCAAAAATAGGGTCTGTCTACATTTCATATGAATGTGGTATAACTAAAGTCATTGCATTCCATCACGCACTCTCCTACTCGTTTTGTATTCATTGTATTCTTGATTATTTGTCTTTGCCGAATAATGATAATGATAATGATGATAATGATAATGATCAGAGCTGCCAACCTTGTGCGACCAAAAAAAGGAATCATGATGGCAAAAAAAGGGAATTTCAAGCAAAAAAAAAGGAATTCATTAAAACAAAACTTACAACCACGCGTGACACACTTCCAGTGCTTCTTTTTGAGAATATTTTTCTCTTCAAGTATGTTTTAACCTTAGTTTTCTATTGAATTTGTGATCAAAATAACATATTAGGGCAGTTGTTTGACATGCGGTATGTAAAAAAAAATAATAATAATAAAAAAAAATTAAAAAAATAAATAAATAAAATAAAAAAATTAAAAAACGTATTTTGTCAAGAAAAAAAAAACGTAATTTGGATTAAAAAAACAGAATGATTCCGGAAAAAACGGAATGGTTGGCAACTCTGAATGATGATAATATTCATAATAATAATAATAATAATAATAATGAAAATAATAACAATAATAACATTCATACTCTCTATTTGTACAATATGTTTCCTATGCATATGCCCTTTTCTCTACATAGTCATCATACATGTACGTCTTTATACAAATATCATTCTTCTTTGAAAATGCTGATTGGCAGTTTTGCAAATTGCCTGAAAATAAACAGACAATATGCAATAGGGAAAACCCAGAAAAACAGAAATCTGACACCAAACTGGAATTAAATCATAAGGGGTCAAAAGAAGAAAGAAGTATGAGAGAAGCTGTAACCTAAACAAGGCAGGACAATATACATGGAGACTTGAAGAGATAATGTTATCAAAACATGAGTCTTGACAATATATGTTAAGACAACAATCTACCGGTATTGGAATGAAGGAGAGTTCGAAGGAAGAGAGGAAAACAAATATGGAAATATGAGCCAGCAGACAACCTCCATTATCTACTTAAAATATCATCAAAACAATTGTGTTACAAGATACAATGGTGATTACACAGTTCAGAGACTACAAGCAGTGTTATCAATTATTCTAATAGAGATTGTTATCCATTGTAGTGCCCGAACAAACTTTTACTCTAAACGTATTTTTGAGCATCAGTGGGCATATCAAGATCATGTCATTCATCGTTGATATTTTCCTCCATTTTATCGATTAACTTTTGGAAAAAAAAAAAAACGTCAAAAATCAATTGAGGGGTGATGACTGGAAGCAGGATTATACACTGCATGTGGGGAAAATGGTATGGACTTGCTTTGAAATATCTTCTCAAGTTTTTTTAAGCATTATTTAGACCACATGTGGCATGAATACTCTTCTTTGAAAGTAATCATCAAATTCCCCTCACTAGACTAGTTCAATTTTCTTACCACCTACATTGTACATGCCATCCTATTTCTTTTTTTGCTAGAAATTCTAAGCTAAATACAAAGCAGATAATGCCTCGGGCACCACCTTTAGTCGGAGGAGGCATACAAACAATAAAACATTCAACACTTTCATAACCAAATTGAGAAAACATACAAAAATCAAAATGTTGAATATTACCTTTAAATTGAACTGTCAATACCACTACATACCCACTTGACGAGACCTGGTAGCACTGGAAACCAACATCTAAATATTTCAAACATGCACATGATGATAACCCATCACATTACCTCACAAGAATGAGATGCATCCCCTGATCATTCTTCGATTGATAACCCTCATATACAGTTCACCATTACAATTTTGTTTTTTTTTAGTACGTGAAGAATTGATTTGTCTCCATTTATGTTTCTTGAGAATGTTAAATCTTACAGCTAAAAGTATCAAACAGAGGCCCTAATTCAACCAGTCCATCTTTTATTCTTTGAGTTACGAACAAACACAAGAAACATCAAATTTACAAGGGGTATGAATAACTTAATTTGTTAACTGCACATATATTACTTCTACATCAGAGGAAGATTAAGAGAAGATCAGGAGATTAGCTGCATAAGGGCTCTAAAAGGTTATCTTTGTGGTGGTGGTGGTGGTGGTTGGGAAGGGGGATTATACATTTGAATATTTCAAAATGCACACGATCACCCATCGAATCCCTTCATATAAATGAGATGCATTGCCATATCATTTCCCTTCTGATACCCCACATACCAGCACATTACCTCTACGTCAGAGAAAGATCTAAGAACCTAGTTCATACCTGCAAACCTTTCACAGCAAAAATTAGGAATCTCTCCAGGCAAAATTAGGAATACAGTCCATTTTGTACACTTTTCAAACAGAATATTGCAGAAAAGGAGAGGAATCTAGGATTCAAAAGTCAAAACAATACATGTAGCTTAAAGGCCCAAAAATAGGAATGGTTGGCAGCTATGCTATTTGCTTAGGGCTCTGAAGGCCACATTACAGTTGTACTTTGGTGGATCTGTGGTAGTTTTGCGGAGTTGGTGGATTATTTAAATGAACGTTTCGAATAAACTAATAATTTTAAAGACGGATAGAAGTGTGAAGGTGTTTACCCCATAACAAGTGTTGTCAATCACCAGGATTTGCCTTCAGTTTTAGGAACAACAGTCTTTATGTAATGCTCTGTCTTTTCCCCTAGCTTATGGTAAAGTCATTATCTGACATTTGCATTACCCGAAGTCTCTCCGAGAGACAAGGGGGTATTTCTTCATTGGCCTACGGGTTTGCTGTGTGCAGATATGGTATTTCCACCAAGTCTGGTGTCAGCGAATTATGACCTTCTGCACATGGAAACTGACAACCCACTGGCTTTCATCTAATTCTCTCACATGAATAAGTCACCCCCTAATCATTTCCAAATGATACCACCATACTACTTCTACATCAGGGGTACATTATTATGTGGTGCATTATTCAATTGAAAATACAAATTGGCAAAATAAATTCAATTAAATTCTCTCAAGTGAATGAGAAGTAGCCCTCTTATATTTTTCCAACTGGTATCCTTATATTGCTTCTTATCTGGGGGAAGATTAGGAGAAAATTAGTTGCATATGGGCTCTCAAAGACAAATAGTAGCGGTGGTGATGGCGATGGTGGCATGGTCCAAACAAACATTTCAAGGACTCGTATGCATTTGATCTCCCCTTAATCATTTTACAATCGATACACACATACATGTAAAGGAAGATGAGCAGAGCTGCAAAGGGGGTTTCTGGGCCCTGTACTATAAAGAGTCACACCTTTTTATTATAAGACAGGGCCCCAGGAGAAAAATATCTTTGTGGTAGTGGTGGTGGTGGAGCATGTAAAGGATGTTAATCACATTCCTCACATAAATGAGACACATCTCTTGGACCATTTCCAAATCACATCTCTTGGACCATTTCCAAATCAATACCTATCAAAGGAAGATTAGGGGCTTACCGCTTGAGGGCTCTAAAAGACATAATTTTGTGGTGGTGGTGGCAGTAGTTTTTTGGTGGTGGTGGCGGTATTTTTGGTGGCGGTGGTGGTGGTGGTATTATTCAAATCAACATGTCAAATATGAACAAGATTACAAATCACATTCTCTCACATAAACCAGATGCATCCCTCTACTCATACACCAATTAATAACATCATACTATTTCTATATCAGGGGAAGATATCTGCTTACCGTAAATGTCTTTAAAAGTATTTTATGTGGTGAAGGACCATTATTGCATCTGATTTCTCAAATTCTCTCACAAAAAAAAAAAAAAAAAATCATTTTTAAACTAATACCCCCATACACTACTTTTACATCAGAGTTAGATAAGAAGATAAGCTGCTTATAGACAGATGTTTTTAACAATGGTGCATTATTAATATGAACATTTCAAATGAATTGAATCACGTTCTCTCACAATCTCATTTTCTAACCGATACCCCACCATACCAGCATGCTACTTCTACATCAGAGTTAGATAACGAGCTAAGCAGCTTAAATGCTACTGCAGACAGGTGTTTTGTGATGGTTGTGGACTATCAATAAGAAGTTAAGAACATTTCAAACATGCATGTATGATTTCAAAGGATTAATCTGATAATCACATTGATAAACCCATATTCCAGCATACTACAGTGCTTCTACATCCGAGTTAGATAAGGAGCTATACGAATCTTATAAAGGCAGATGTTTTGCCATGATGGCGCATTATTCAGCAAGGTACGAGATCGAAATGGAACCCAATACCACTCGGGAACCAATCAAGTCATTAAGCCCAGGAAGAATGGACGACAAATCCCTCACCGATTGCAGTTTGTTCGTCCCGATAAAATCTCCCCCCTCTCCCATCCGTATTCTATTGAATTTCTAGTATTTTATTAACTTTTGCATATCTATTGTGGGGCATGTAACATTACAAGAGTGAGGGTGTTGCATTGAATGTATACAGAAAAGGTATAAAAGATTTGAAACAATCTTCATTCCAAAGGGTGGGGGAGAGGGAGGGGGAGGGGTTGACTGGTAATTTACTTCTGTGTTTGTTGCCCTTTATATAAATGTTCAACCTTTCTTCCATATAACTTCCTTTTCGGTCTCCCTGATTATACTCCTTTCTTTACCTATCAGTCAGGTTTCATTACAAAACATTGTTTTTCCTTTTTGCCTCCCTTTCTTTTCATTCTCTCAAAAAGGACTTATATGTTGTAACTTGATAGAATCACCTTAGACATCCTACAGTGTCACTTGCAGCCAATATGCATTTTTAATAGCTTTAATACACTAACCTTTACATCTGCAAAGTCTTGACTTATCACTAAACATGAAAACAATGTTCCATCACCTCCTACTCTTCGATCTCTCTTCCTGGTGTAAATTTCCCTCTATGTTTCTTCTGGCATTTATGTTTTTTTCTTTTGCCTTGTTTTTACATTTGTTTGCCATCTGTTTTCAGTTCACTTCTTACCTTTATAGCCCGACAAAATACCACCCTGCAACTTGTATACTCAATTAGGACCATGAAATTCTCCCTATTTATTATATAAAAGATGTTATTAAGGACAGAGAGAAAAAAAAATAGCAACGATCTTGGCTGGTTTCGCCATCTGATGCAGACATACAGGCATAAGCTTTTTTAGAAAAAAAACAAAAAACATCTTATTTCTGGAAGTAGAAGTAAATTAGGGGTAATGTGCCTCTAATACCCCCATTGTGGCATTTACCATATTCATGCCCTCTATCTGCACCCCTCTCCCTCTCTCTCTCTTCTCTTTTCTCTCCCTCTCCCTCTCTCCCTCTCTATTTTGAAATAGTCTATAATCTCTCATTCTTCCCACAGCTCTTCTTACTTCTGGTGCTGTGGGTATCAGGTAGTTTTCTTAAGAAATCCTTCTCCCATGTGTGTTCTATTCAGATGGTGTGCTCCTTAAGCTATATCTTGTTACAGCACAACAAGAAATCAGACACCATCCTGCAAATACAATTAGTAGCATTGGCCACAAGAAATCTCAAATAAAACCACACACCGGTACCACTGGTACTGTATCTCAGAAAATTAGTTTACGAGAAGCTGGACAGCAGCATGTTCTTCTTACACCTAGCAAACATACCGAAAGGTTCAACTGCAGAATGTTGCGTCCACATTGATGATAACTACGCAGAACACAATCACAACTACTCTCGAAACATGAACCTAAGGCAATTTAAATCGCATTGTGTGTCAGTTACTGATATGTGCGAACATGAATTGAGATATCATGTAATCCAAACTTACCGAGATGTGTGAGGGCAGGTCCAAGCTATTTGGATTGTGACGTACGGGACATTCAGAGACTTTAAACAAGAAACAACAACAGATGATATTATTTATATGGCTATCTTTTGGTATGAGTCTGTGGCTATTATGGGCTAGTTCATTTGTGGAAAGTTTTAGTTCTGACCAATTCATTAATTAATTTTTAATGCAATTAATGTGCTGCGGGACGTACGGGACTGCAGCGTCCCGTACGTCACACATATAAATAATTTCATCTGTTGTTATTTCTTGTTTAAAGTCTCTGAATGTCCCGTACGTCACAATCCAAATAGCTTGGACCTGCCCGTGAACATGACATTAAGATATCATGAAATCCAAACATGATTGCTGTAGGATGTACAACAGGGCATTGAAATAGGCCATTTTCGTAACATAATCAAATTTAATGCACAAATCTTTGTTAAGTGCCTCGTTACGAATGATTTAATTCACCCATTACAATTAATTGTACCGGTATTTCACTATTCAGAATACGAATTGCATACATTACGTGCTGTTAGATAGGACAAGCCATAATGTTTGTCCTACCTAGCACCAATTTGTGTATTTGAGCATTAAATTTGATTACATTACGAAAATGGCATATTGCTCTGTGAAAAGTCTGTGAATCATTACCTCATGCACAAAAGCAAGTAATACCCCATTACAAGAAATGATGCTGATTGTAAATTGAGCTGTTTTCTCAAGCTTCCTTTCATTTTCACCTGCGGTAACAAAAACCAATTTTGATAATGGAAATTCCAAAGGAAAAATGCCTTTTTTGTCTGTACAGGTCTTTTCTGATTTTCTTATAAAGCCAGCTTTGGTGCACAGTAATTTCTTTTTTATTCATAAACTCCCAAAGGACATTCACCTAAAGCCTAAAGCAGCACCTGACAAAAATCAAGAACAAGATTAGAATTGCAAGAAATTGCTCAAATTCATAAAGAAGTTGAATATTTTACACTGAAACCCACTTGTAGGTGATTTAATACCAACATATACTGAATATACACAGACACTACAATAAGGACTAATGAATAGGACATTCAAAAAATGATAGCTCTATTAAAGGTACTATGTCCCATTTGCAGGCCTCAAAAAATGAAAAGGTTAAATTCCAATGGCATTTGAAAGACAATACTAATTTGGAACTTCCCTAAAAAAAGGGGGCTTGAAAATGTCTTTAAGTGGGAAAATAACGACTATTAATTGTCGAATCGACTTAAGAGCTATAGAGCCAGTAAGTAATAGTCTGATTTTCAGACCATTGTACCGAATGGTCGTACGTTTTATGCTGCGCAAAGATTCAATCAGTTTAATTTTGGCCATTACAAGAAGTGGGTTATTGATGTAGACAAATGCTCATGTACCCTTTACAGCTCATTTTATGTATGCTATTACCAAAGAAGAATAAAAAAAGCTAGTCAGTCACTCAATAGTGTCTGACAGTGAAGACTAGCAAGTAAACGGTTTCCTTGCATAATTTGAATATTAGGACACTGCTAACGTTTAAATTTCACAGATAGGACATACATGACATATTCATAATTCCTGCAAAGTTCTACAGAATTTGATGTTGGCTGCAAAAGGGACAAAGTATCTTTAAAGGATGAAAACTAGGAAATCACTTATCAGCATTTTGTTTTTGGAAAGCCCTTTTCTTTGGTGACCAGCTAAGCTGTAAATTTGGGAAATTTGGCATTTCAAGCAATAAACTTTGCATTTCGATGATTTTTTTTTCTGCTAAGAGACAATTTTATTGGCTATGTGTTGCCCTCTTGTTGGTGAGAGAGAGGAACTAAGTTTGTTTATAGCTGTACACAGTAGTACTAGTAGAGCATTTGAGGACAACAAGTTATAAGTTTTCACTATGACCATATTGGTTCAGGAGTACTGGGTTTTGTTATATACTCCAATATTGGAAGAGTGCTGAAACTTACCTTCTTAAGAGGTTACATGACAAGTTATAAGTTTTCACTATGACCATATTGGTTCAGGAGTACTGGGTTTTGTTATATACTCCAATATTGGAAGAGTGCTGAAACTTACCTTCTTTAGAGGTTACATGACAAATTATAAGTTTTCACTGTGACCATATTGGTTCAGGAGTACGGGGTTTTGTTATAAACTCGAACGTTGGATGAGTGTTGAAACTTACCTTCTTAAGAGGCGACATGGATGGTAGGCAGAACATTCTGTCTTGATTGTATTGAAGCAATAAAGCTGACACGGGACACACTCACAAGTTGAGTCCGACACCAAGATTCTTCTTTATCCCTTGGATGTATACTTAAACTTTAAGGATTCAGAATTATTTCATTAATCTCCATAGGGTTGGTTCTTACAAAAAATGCCAAGTCGCTACTCTTCATTGACAGTGACAATGCACGCTTCCTTTGCATTGAGAAGAATCGGCTGCAAATTGTAGAAGGACTACTCAGTCCAGTCTCCAGCAGAGAAAAACTAATTACTTCCTACTCAAATCCTAGAATACATATCGGCAATTCAATAAGTTATATTGAACAAGAGCTTTGTAGAGTAGTCAGCCAACACGTGGATGATAAATTGTCACAAAGTTTATTACTCTAAAAGGAGACCAACATCCGAGTAGGAGAAGAGAACACACTATTGGATGATTCTTTTTAAGCCCCTCCTCCACACTGTTGTAATGTTTATCTGATACTTGAAAGCCTTGTTTACCAATGTGCTTCATGGCAACACAATGGATTGTCTGAGGTGTGTCGAGTCTAGCAACAAAACAGTGGTATGTTGTTTGACAACAGAAGATAAGCACCTCGTCCACAATGGTGTAATGTTTATCTGAAACTTGAAAGCCTTGTTTACCAATGTTTCATGGCAACACAATGAATTGTCTGAGGTGTGTCCAGTCTAGCAACAAAACAGTGGTATGTTGTTTGACAACAGAAAATCTATGTTGAAGCAGCTGAATAACTTAACTTAACTTAAACAAAGGCTGTTTTTTTAGTAGACCAGTTTACAAATGTATTCAAATTTACAAACCTTTCTACCTGGTACCGTATGGAAATACTATTGCATTCACCTGTTGTGTTATTGTATTTGAAATATCTCAATGTACAATGTATGTTAGAAACATTAGCTACTGCTTTGTTAGCAATCCACCTGTCAAGTTTTCCAGTCATCCTTTGTTGTAGTAGAAAATTTGAATATATATGTGAACTGGTCTATTTGAATGCAATGTATTACAAAAATGGTCAACAAATTCTTGTCCACATCAACCTTTTCATTTGTTATAAAGCTGGCTGTACAAATGTATATACATGTACACGGGCATCAGTTTTTGCAATGTGGGGTACAGTATGTCTTATGCATGTTTATATTCAAAAGATTTGGTGAAATTGGGGAGGACTTATTTATTGAAGCAATATCAAACAATCCATTAATATTACTTGGTGACTGGTTAAGAAATTATTACTTTTGATCATCATACATGTACCTAATGACAATACATAATAAATACAGTATATTATTTAAATGTTCTTTAAAAAAAAAAATTGTTGTTCGTGAAATGACCTAAAAGCAAACCATCTTTCTCTTATAGCTATTATCCCAATAAAGAATACCACTAACACAAGAGGGCACTATACCACTCCTGGTAGAACTAGGGAATTAAAACTGATTTGAAGTACAAACTAGTATGAGAAAAGGTCTTCATTTTATCTTCATTTCCATCCTGTAAAATATTCTTGGCTTTAAAAATAAGATATGCTCAAACACAGAAAAGAACATTATGAAAGGAATTAAAAGTTTTTAAACCATATTAAGTTTTTTTCATGTTTGGATCTTAATTTCTTTTTTATTAACCCATTAGCAACTAGAGATTTTGTAAAAATGGCCTATTACTCACTGGAAGATGTTGCAATATTGCTCTCATTTTGACATTGTTCTGAACAATATGAAACATGCGCTACTTTTCTATGCAGAATCCTACTGTAGACATTGTAAGGATTACGCACGTATAACATTATCACGGTAGACCCCATAGAGGGATACTACAGCGCGTTGAAAACGGACGAAAACGGATGGGCGGTTTCGGGCGGTTCAGTGAGTAAAAGGAGGGGTGGTTTCGGGCAGTTAAATTGCTAAAGGGTTAAGCTAGTATTTCTTTACGGGATGTAGGAACTATCATTAGAAGTGATGAACAGAGTTTTTCCACATCAAGCAATCTATCATCATGTCAGACCAAACAATTACTCTTGTTATTCATTGAGACGATTGGATCAACCCCACACACACACACAAACACAAACACAAACACACACACCACCACCAATTCTCCGTCCTTCTCTACACTGTATGTTACTGACTCTTTCCTAATTTCTTTTACTATGCATCCCCAAGTCGAATGCCCCTTTCTTGACTCCTGACTAAATACCCTAAAAAATAATCAAAATAAAATCAATTTCTTTACTAAATTTTGTAACTACACAACTGAAGAATAGCAGTGAAATGAGAAAAACTAAAAGCTTTTCATCTTGCACTCATCAGAGTACATTATATCAAAAATGAACAGCAAGCTGTAATCGTAAAAAATATAAGCGGAAGCTAAGGGGGAAAAAATATTCAATTTTCCTTCTAGGCTTTATCATTTCCATTCATTTTCCTTCACGCTTCTCCTCTTGGAATGTTAAGTACAATCTACAAACTTTGCCTACAATCCTTCAAATCAGCAAAAATATACACAGGAGTGGCAACTAGCCAGCAATACATTTCTGGAAACATATGAATAAAGCTCTGGTACCGGAAAACAAAATATACACAGGAGTAGCAACTAGCAAGCAATAAAGTTCAGGAAACATAAGAAAAGAGATCTGGTACCAGAAAAACAAAATATAGATTAGCTTAAACATATAGAAATTGCTGTGAGTGAATATAATTTTTACTAGTAATTACCCAAAGAGCTGACAAGTATTAAAACAAGAATTGTCTCCTCTCTAAATTATCCTTTCAATTTTCATCCATCAAGGGGGATTTTTCAAATTACTTTTCCAAACGTTTCCGCAAGGAATACCACAGAAATTAAGAGTAATTGAAGCATAATCTCCCACCTGATTGCAGTATTCATGAAAAATATCTACTTCACTCCAAAATGGCAGTAATTTCATCTTCTCAATCAAAGCTTTTTTTTATAAAGAGCTTCCATCATATTTTGAAGCCAGCACACTCAGAAACACTGCAACTCCAAAATGGCAGTAATTTCTTCTTCTCAATCAAAGCTTTTTTTTATAAAGAACTTACATCGTATATTGAAGCTAACACACTCAGAAACACTGCAACTCCAAAGCGGCAGTAATTTCATCTTCTCAATCATAGCTTATTTATAAGAGTTTCCATCATATTTTGAAGCTAGCACACTCATAAGCACAGCAATGGTAAGTAGAAACTGCAGAGTGATATTGTGAATTCTTGATGAGCTCTTCCTTATCTACACAATGTACCTGTACAATACATGAACCTGGATTACATGCATTTACAAATTGACACAGCTTGCATACCACACTTCAAATACTAAATGATAAAATATAAAAAATATTGAATAAATAATAATCTACCATGCTGCTGATTACATCACTGTATGATGTACAACAGTTAACAATTTATAAAGATTCAGACAAGACCTTCAGTTTGTATTTTCTACAAATGGTTTCTTTCCTATCTTTAGAAAAAAGTATATTTGTTGTTGTCTTGTCTCTATTCTGGATTTACTATCTCTCCACCATGCTAGATGCATATATCTCTTTTTATCTTTACTCCTCTGTTCTTCCCTTTCCCTCTCTTTTACTTTTTTCTTATTGTCTGTATCTGTCACTTTGTCTCTTACTACCTTGCTACCTACACTCATCTATAATTATGTGCCTTCTCCATCGATATCATTGTTCTCTAATAGCGCACTCTCTCACTCTCTCTCTCTCTCTCAATATACACTTTCCCCTCTCTTTCTCTTTCTTTACCTTACCCCCCACTTTCCCCTCTCTGTCTATCTTGCCTCTTTTTCTCTCTCTTTCTAATCTGACTTTTTTTCTTCCTCCCTCCCTCCCCTCCCTTCCCTTTCCCCTCTCCCTCTCTCTCTCTTTCTAATCTGACATTCTCTTCTTTCTCTCTCCCCTCCCTCCTCCCATCCCCTCCCTTCCCTCACATACCCTCCCCTCCACTCCCCTCATCCTCCCCTCCCCTCCCTTCCCCTCCCCTTCCCTCCCCTTCCCCTCCCCTTCCCTCCATCCCCTCCCCTCCCCTCCCCTCCTTCTCCATCTCTCCTTTCCTCTCCTCTTCCCTAGCCGCATCCAACACCCCATAATCTTCTCCCTCTCTCTCCATCTCTCCAGCTCCCCCTATTGTCCGTCTCCCCCTGCTCTTGAAAGCGCAACCCATCATCTTCTCATCCCCACACTCCACGGATCGTCTACATTTCCAACTCGACCCGAGGCATTGAACTAGATTGTCATCATGAAACATGATCTGCCTGATAACATACATTTCAATAAGGGTGTGTTTATGCTCACTTTTGAAGGCAGAATGAGCGATTTGAAACGCTCATCGTAAATGCTCATCGTAGGTATACTGTTTATGCTCCCCTTCTCCGGCTCCTCCAGGCAAATTCTGGCTCTGCAGCTGGATTCACAAACCTGCACTGCGCATGCTACGGTGACCCCGGGAACGTCATTTAAACGCGTTTACAAATGATTGTGCGTTTATGCTTCCCCAGAAACCGTCTTTTTGGAGAATCGTCGATCGTAAACGCACGTTTTGGTGAGTTAACGATCAGCGATTACGATCGCCGTTTATCGGTGATTCTACGAAAATGAGAAAGGACGCAACCGTGTTTTGAACTAACCACGTAACAAAAGCCTCATTCTGGCCAGAAAAAGTTGAGCATAAACACACCCAAAGATATGTTCACACAGGACCATCAGGTTAACCAATCCACTACTGAATTCATTCATTGCCATAGGCTCATTACAGGGGCCATCCGGTTCCCATAGTCAATGGGTTAACAACATCAAGATGGTGTAACCTCAAAGTTAATTTTAAAAAATATAATTGTTGCAAATAGTTTTATACAAGCCCTGCATGAAACAAATCTATAGTAATCTTTAAGTTTTGTAAATAATTGTGTCCTCATGGTCCTTACCTACAAGATAACTTTGAAGTTTAAAACCACGGCCTACATGAAAACCTAAAGGCCCGAATTCACAAACAAGGTTTACATTTAACCCATGGTTTAAACCCTCATTTACATAACCCATGGTTTAAAATAAGCGCGACACAGGTCAGAGGTCCAATATTTGACGCGCGCAAGGCAAGGTACGTCTCAATTTGCGCTTTATTTTAAACCATGGGTTATGTAAATGAGGATTTAAACCATGGGTTAAATGTTAACCTCCTTTGTGAATTCGGGCCAAAGTGTACCAATAAAAAATAATTGATGTATAGTAAGAATGTATAAAATCAACCTTTATAAAAACCCCACCTTTACCTGGCATTCTTTAAGCAAACGATTAAGGAGAACGAGTAAGAAGAACATAAAACTGCAATTAATGGACTGTCATATCAACCTACATGTACCTAGTATGGGGCAAATCAGAATGGATTTATTTAACCCTGAGTGGGCAAGAGAGAACCTGAGGGGGCTAGAAAGACTCTTTCTTTTGACCAATGGCCTCCAGGTAAAGAGTTCTGGTAATGAGGGAATATGAATTCAGATTAGTCGAGATGAAACATACTGTACATAGAGAAATCAATGACTACTGTAAGAGTTAAAACTAGACTCATTCCCTATTTGTATTGGTTACAATTACTATTTGTTTCTCTTGTCTCTTCTCTCTATACATATTCATTTCACATCATTTGCATATTCATTTCCTCCATTCATCTCCTCCACATACCAGCTCTTAAAACAGGTAGTATGTTCTCTTCTCATTTGCATACCGGTATTTCCACTTCTTACTTATCATTGGTTCTCTTCTCCTTTTCCTTATGAATATTCAGTTTTAGTCTTAAATCCTATTGTATTTTATTTGAATATACTTTGCATGGGCACATGGACAGCATGCTGGATACTTGGCAATAAAAGACATGCAGACCTGCACTGGACTTGAATGGAGTGAGGTGTATTGATTTTAGGGCTCAGTTACTTATTACGTTATAAGAGACTTAGGAGAGAGGATTTTAGATGAGGAACTGAGTGAGTTTGGGAGTAAATTGGATGATTGGTTTTAAAGAGATTGTTTGGCAAGTGGTTATTTTATTAGTTTACACTACTAATGATCCATCATATGATTTTGGTAGAAAATGTATAACAAGGGAGTAAAAAACCAGTTACTTCAGTATTTATCCAGACCATTCATTACAAATGGTCTCAAATATTCAAATGTCCATGTTTTTTATGCTTTTTAATGAAAGCTGTTTTCAGCAAGTTTTAATTTGTTCATATTGAATTGGTCTACAATTTATACAGTAATAATAACCTCCTATCTACATTGTACATGTAAATATGACAAACTAATCAGAAATTTATCTCACATTGTACATTGTGTAATTTCTATCATACTACCCTGTACTAGTCAACAAAATCTACATGAAATAAAGAAATAATAATAATATAATAATAATAATAATAATAATAATAATAATAATAATAATAGTCCGTTCTTGTATAGCGCATAATACTTAGTCTCTATGCGCTTCCAAAGAGCTTCGAAATTATTACCCTAGCTTTAGCTCCAGCTACCGATATTGGCCCACAGTGCATTTCAAGGAATAATCCTACCAGGTACCCATTTACCTCACCTGGGTTGAGTGTGGCAAGTGTAGATCAATGTCTTGCCAAAGGACATTAGTGCCGCGGCAGGACTTGAACCGCGGACCTTGGGATCCACAGTCCGGTGACATATCCACTCGACCACGACACCTCTACAGAACAATAGCAATCAGAATTATATCTCAAATTCTATTGTTCTGGTCTAAATAAAATATTTCAAAAACATTTTCAGGCAATTCTATTTTACCTTCTATTGTACCGGTTGAAGAAAAAAAAAATACATATGATAAAACTATTCAGAATTACATATAAACTTCTCAAGCCAACTTTTCTTCTCCCGAACTACTAGAACTAAAATTTAGCTTTACAGTAGAGTAGAGACAATAATGTACATGTACAAGAATGAACCATGCAACATATTATTCTTCTAAACACCCAATAAAAGCACAGCGCAAGCTATCATTAAAAACACATTACTTTCTGGAAAAAAGAAGGATATTCATTTCATTCAATATTCATTCTGCAAAGAGTGCATGTTCACGAGGTAGGCCCAAAAATGATTGTCCAAATCATACCTACTGTAAATCATCAGGTAGTTGAGTACAATAAAGTATTTCAAACAAATGTATGGAGAAAATATAATTTTTAGGACATTTACGATTTATAAAAAATCATTACAATCGCTGTTTAGGCCTACTGCAAATATGATTTCAATCCATTCAAAACCTCAGGCATACAATCATACACATGTATCTCACACATACATGTAAATGCAATATGGCAATAAACTTCTAGACATCTACACTTGTACTTGCATGTACAATAACAGAAACTTTAGTCTCAGTCAAAGCATTCTGATAGAATTTATTTTACTACGTACCTTCCGGTTTGTCTTTCATTTGAACTGGATATGTCTTGATTTTTTTCCAGTTAATGCAATACATGTCCATTTTTGCCATTTACAAAATGTTGGAATCTCTAAAGTAAAAAAACAGTGGTTGCATGGATTGAACAGCATCCTCAGCATATGCCAGAGAACATCTGAAGGAAATACTGTACACCATACAATATAAGATTATGCTCATCTATGTATTTATGTCCATCTATTTATTTCTTTAAACAGACTTTATTACCCTATAAAGTTAGCATCATAAACCTTTGCCTGAACTTTATCTGACAAGTCCGAAAGTTGAGCTACGTGACAATTGCAAGATTTGAAGTGGAAAAGAAATAAGAAATACATGTACATATTCTTGTTTATACTTACTGGACGTGTCCAAGAAGATTAGTAATTAGAGAGTGTGAGAAAAGAGGAAAAAAAAATCCAAATACCCCGTAATATCTCTTTGAGACATAACTATGTATGTTATTGACTCTCTCTCTCTCTCTCTCTCTCTCTCTCTCTCTGTCTCTCTCTCTCTGTCTCTCTCTCTCTCTCTCTATATATATATATATATATATATATCTCTCTCCCTCCCCCCCTCTCTCTCTCTCTCATTAGCCTCATCTCCTTCATGTTTTATTTTCCCCCTCTTTCTTCACATCTCTTCTCTAACCCTCCCTTCCCTCTTCCAACTATTTCATCTTCTCTTCTTTCTTATTTGTCGCTCTCATTTTCTTCTTTCCCTCTCCCTCTCCCTCTGTCTCCTTTCATTTATCTTACTTATTCCACATTACTAATCTGTCCACGTATCACACCTCTTGCCTTCTAATCTCTCCTCATTTAGCAATCTTCTCTCTCCTTACAATCCTTTCCCTCTACTTCCAAGCCCTCCACTCTCTTCCATCCCTCCATTCCTCATCCACCCATCCCTTCTTTCTCCTCCCCATCCCTCCTCTCCGCCCTCTCCAACACACCCTTCTTTCTTTCTCCTCCCATCCCTTCTCTCTCTATCCCCATCCCTTCTCTCTCTCTCTCCATCCCTCCTCTCTGCCATCTCTAACCAACCCCCTTTCTCCTCCCCATCCCTTCTCTCCATTCCCCTCCTCTCTCTATCCTCATCCCTTCTCCCTCTCCCCATCCCTCCTCTCCGCCCTCTCTAACCCACCCTTCCTCCTCCCCATCCCTTCTCTCTCTATCCCCATCCCTTCTCTCCATTCCCTCCTCTCTCTATCCTCATCCCTTCTCCCTCTCCCCATCCCTCCTCTCCGCCTTCTCTAACCCACCCTTCTTTCTCCTCCCCATCCCTTCTCTCTCTATCCCCATCCCTTCTCTCCATTCCCTCCTCTCTCTATCCTCATCCCTTCTCCCTCTCCCCATCCCTCCTCTCCGCCCTCTCTAACCCACCCTTCTTTCTCCTCCACATCCCTTCTCTCTCTATCCCCATCTCTTCTCTCCATTCCCCTCCTCTCTTCTCTCAGTCCTCCCCATCCATCCTCTTTCCTCCCTGCACCTTCTCTCTTCCCCCAATCCCCTCTCTATTCTCCGCAATCCACCCCTCCCCCCTCTCTCTCTCTACTTTATATGGATTTATTAGAGTAGTAAATAGTGGAATAGTTCAATATCATTCCTCCATTAATTGCACTAAGTACAGAGGTACAATTAACCTAGAAAACATTGTATGCTTAGAAAGGTCAATTTCTATACCCCGTCTGCCTAATAATGCATCTATCAAACAATATATGAATCGTGAAAGCAATTTCTTATCAGCTTGATGGTTGACGATGATATATTTATAGCAGTTATTAAACAATTTTTGTACAGACACTGTACAGTGTAATAAAAGCCCCATAAAGACAAGTGAATGAAATAAGCCTGTCTCCAAGTCGGAATGAGATGTGGCTGCTTCAAAATATGAACTGGATTGAGTGGTTTGAGTGTATCTTATATCTACAACACACTGCATACATACATCTACATGCAGGGGGGTGTTTCACAAAGACTAAGATCGACTTTAAGTTGGACTTACAGGTACATGTAAGTATAGCAGGCCGTTCATGCCATTGTTTGCTATCATTATTTAATGGCATTGGTCTCTCAAGGGACGTACAAATCATGGTAAAAAATCTACAAAACTTATATTTTTTGATAATTCATTATTGAAGGAAAAAATATTATCTAAAGATCATAATGGTGAGAGCAAACAATGGCACAAACGGCCTGTTATACTTAAGTCAAACTTAAAGTCGATCTTAGTCTTTGTGAAACACCCCCCTGGTGCTACGCTGGAAATAAATGGATCAAGTGTGTAGTACCAAAATCAGATCATATCAATGGGTTGACAGAGCATCAGTTATCTAAAAATATATCAAAATAAGTTCTGGTAAAAGGTAGAAAGTGCATAAAAATTGCCCCAGATACGATGTAATCTCATTTCAGCCATATTTCCCCCAAATCTGCATGAGCTCACATGAAAACAAGATCACAATACTGCAGTATTCTCACCAGAAAATATTTGGTGTTAAAGTATAGTCAATTGAATGATGATATATACACTGTACAGTATGTAGCACAACAATGTTTTCTAATTCCTGTAATATTAATGTTAAATGGTACTAAATGGGATGTTAATGTCATTGTGATTTTTCGTATTATTCTTCTTATGCCTTTAAAAAGCTAATTCTTTCTTGGTTATCCAACGGTAATTACATGCATGGCAGGATTACCACTGGAAACCCAAGTCACAATCACCATCACGTATTATATTCAAAGATTCTGTCTACCCGCAATACGCAAAGCCGCCTCCGACAGAGGTAGAATATGACAGCTCTTTCTAGGGAGTTCAATCTCTACTAAATCTCTTGTCACAGCCAAGATTCCATCCTCAGCTGCATTTACACTGAACCCAAAAAACGTTGATTCTTCTCACATTCTGGTGTTTTGCGGGTATAGCAACTACCAGCAAACACAATGAAAAATCAAAATCAAACGCCTTTCAACGTTTCATCGATTTTTTGCAGTGTAAAAGCAAACTTCAGTAAGATACCGATTTCTGCTCTCGTGACTCTCCTCGCTTCTGTGCTAACGCATTCAGGGCGGCCAGGGCACGAAGCTTGGCACATGCGCACTACTCACCTAAAGATCGGTATGAGAAAACTTCAACGGTTTTTATATGGGTTTTTCCAGTAGTATAAATGGTAGTCCAAAACATGAATGATTTTTCAAAATGGTGTTTGGGATGTGTAAATGGGCCTATACATGTAGATCTACTCACAGCTAGAAGGGCTTTAAATTCTAATCTAAGTACAGAGGGGTGTTTCACAAAGACTAAGATCGATTTTAAGTTGGACTTAAGTATAGCAGGCCGTTCATGCCATTGTTTGCTCTCATCATTTACTGGCATTGGTCTCTCAAGGGACGTACAAATCATGGTAAAAAATCTACAAAACTTACATTTTTGATAATTCATTATTGAAGGAAAAAATATTATCTATAGATCATAATTGAAAGACCAATGGTGAGAGCAAACAATGGCACGAACGGCCTGTTATACTTAAGTCCAACTTAAAGTCGATCTTAGTCTTTGTGAAACACCCCCCAGGACTTACAGCCCTTCTAGCTCTCAGCATACTGTACTTAACGACTGCATGCACCAAAACAGAAGAAAACACCACTAACATCTTCAATATCCCAAGCACTAAATGGTCGGGTTGGTAGAGCAGTAGCATCCATAAAATTTGAAATGATTATGGAAATGTTACAGAGAAACCCCTGGTCTCTAGTATAAACGTTGCAAAAACAAGACCGGTTTCCAACATATGGCATTTCATGCATACTTTTTAAATAAATGTTGTCCGAGACTTGACTGACATAGCAACAAATAATGTATGCAGACTGGACTCCGAGTATTGTAGTTCATTCATTAATAACAGGTTAATGGAATACCTCGTCACTAGGTCCCCAGGAAAGAAACATCCATAAATTTGACAATGTTAGTGAACCGGTCTATTGAACTCAACTCCAACATCCAGCCGATACAAAGTTCAGAACTCTTGTTTGGGATTTTTGGAGATGCATGAAATCGTAACTTGATCATCCTGAAATAGCTCCTAGGAGCTGCTGAAAGGGACTGTCATTTCAAGGTTCATGTTTGGGGTCACTAGCAGGGTACTACTTGTCCTTGTCCTTACTCTTAAGTATAGTTAATGAAAGTCAAATTTGCAAAGGTTATACACCGAACTTTTGTTTTTAAATGAATGTGTACAAATCCCCATTTACAGTATCTCCTGAAACGTTTTAGATGAGGGTGAAGCAGATCTGGTACCTTCTAAAAATATCAGTTATTCAAATAGGCTACATGTATGATGTAAAAAAATATATATATAAAAATAAGAGGGAGAGTCAGGTAACTTGAAAGAATCTACAGAATATTTCTGAATACCTGTCAGGAAGTATTCCTCACCAGCAACTTTACCATGAGCAATTTTTTTCAAACAGAAGAAAAAGAGCAGTACATGGCAGGTTCAAATCCTGCTGGTTCCAAGATTTTTTTTGGACTTGTTTTCAATTTAATACAAGATCAAGCATGCAATCTTTATTTACTGGGTGCAAGCCAAAAGATTTCTTTACAACAATTGAAACTTCACCCAGGAAGCCTAACATTCATAAAAGAAAAAGAGATTTTGTTTTAAAGGTTTGGTTCAAGGGCAAGTTCAAAGTAATTGGCGTCCCATACGTTATCAAGTATTGTGCTGTTCTGTACATAAACCCGACATCAAATGTGTCATTTCACTTTATATTTCATTTGATCAGAGATCTACATGTACTGTAGTAGGGCTATCAATTTAATACAATCATCAGATATGCTCACATCTAAGGTGTGTTTGCTAACGTATGGGACAAAAAAGCTTGGACTTGACCTCAAAGCACTTGAATACGGTCTCTGCACTTACCTTTGATGTGCCCTCTTCAAAGTGATCCACTTCTACGCTCTCTGCTGCCATCTTGCATCCAAACTTTGTCAGTGTGGAGGGGTCGCCAATCTCCTGACCTCTTATTACTCGCAGACTTTGTTTACCTGATAATGCAGAGTTGCATGCACCTTGAAGTATCTTTGTGGAAGATCAGATTTTATCAGTTTATCCTTATCTTTGTGGAAGATCAAGTTTTATCAGTTTATCTGTATCGTTGTGGAAGATCAAATTTTATCAGTTTCGTTGAAATGTATGTCCTCCTTCACACTCACTATGCAAAGTACAATCCAGCAAATCCTTTGACACCAAGTTTATCTGTGGCTCAGTATTAACAGCAAATGCAGGGTCAGTTTCTAGATGCACAGTTTGTACATCTCCAGAACTGAATCCTATTTGAATCGAAGCACAACCGTGTCCTTCATACATACAGCTAGATTAGAATATATCCAAGAGTAGAGACAGAGTCACACATCTCATCAGAGTCCACTCTCTTCTTCTGTTGCTAACCCTCACTCAACCGGCAACTGGACAAGGATTTCTTTATTTGAGATGCAGTAACACAATTGGCAGGCTTTCAGCGTTGAAGTCCCAATTCTAGCTGGTTGTCCAATTAGTCATTTCCTTTCACCGTAGTAGGCAATCAGCTGACCTCATAACAATCTGAAAAGAAAGAAAAGAGTAAAAGGGTATTATTACGATGCAGTACATACATGTACATGTACTAGGATATACACAAATTGCACCTTCAAAAGCCCATGATGCTTAGTTTTGGTTAGCTACCCCCCAAAAAAAAAATGAAAGAAGAAGGAGATGGAGATGGAGAAGGAGAAGGAGAAGGAGAAGGAGAAGGAGAAGGAGAAGGAGAAGGAGAAGGAGAAGGAGAAGGAGAAGGAGAGGGAGAAGGAGAAGGAGAAGGAGAAGGAGGAGAAGGAGAAGGAGAAGAAGGAGAAGAAGAAGAAGAAGGAGATGGAGGAGGAGAAGAAGAAGAAGAAGGAGGAAAACAACTTATGGTCAGATTTACCTCATTTAATATTAATTTTTCATAAAAATTCTAACATATACTGCTGTTCATTTTTTTCTTCTACATACAGGGCAAGTAGATTATATCAAAGCAATGAGTGGGTGGGAATATAATTTAGATTTTATAAGGTATGTTATATGACTCTATGCAGTGCACTATTAAAGATGGGGTGGAAACCGATCTTAGTACTAGCATTGATCAGGGGTGATAGTGAGCACTAAAAAAAAAAGGATCCAGGGAAAAAAAGGATCCAGGGAAAAAAAATGGCATCTAAGAACATTCCCTATGAGTAAGAAAATTGGGGAAAAATAGGGAAAATTCGTAAAAATAGGGTAAAATCGGGAAGAAGAAAAAAAATCAAGAAAAAAAGAAAGAAAAAAAATCGGGGAAAAAAAAAAAAATCAGGAAACTGATTTAATCGGTAATTATCAGGCCTGATTGATTTAATGCTACATTCAGGTATCAAAATTCATCAAAAATCATGAACAAAACATTTAGAGATCTGACTAGTGTATCTGTATGTAAAATATCCTAAAATACTTTTACATCTTAGCTCCCCAAAACAAAACATTCTGGTTACAGAGCAATAGACTGTAATAGACCATTTTCGTAATTTGTAATCAAATCTAAGGCACAAATCTTTGTTTGGACAAAAATTATGGCTTGTCCTACCTACCAATAACTACTGTATGCAATTAGCATTCTGGCTATTTAGATACAATTATTCATAATAGGTGAATGAAATAAGTTGTGACGAGGCACATTAAAGGTAAAGACCAGTTTTGGAAACGCCCTTCTCTCAAAAAATGAAATGGAAGCTCTCATTACCAATCATGTGAAAGAATATGTTTTGACTAATACGTGATGATACAAATTTTGCCGGGAAACCGCCTACTAATTGATATATTTGGTAAATTATTAAATCTATTGGGACCAAATAGATATCGCGCACGTGGTCGCGTAGTCCCATATACATCTTTCTGTGTACAGTGCTTGTAACTTTACCAAGACTGGGCCAAATTTCTTATCATTTTGATGATTCCAGAACCTTGCAGTACACACCAATACTTATATGCTAGATGATCAACCTTTTCTGATCGATTCCACAACGTTTCTTTCACAATGCAATCGCATGACCAGAACTGGTCTTTATCTTTAACACAGATTTGTGCATTAAATTTGACTACCTACATTATGAAAAAGGCCTATTGCCTACACAAAATATACAGGTGTACATTGCAGATTGCACCTGTTTATGTCCTACTAGTACAGTAGGCAAAATGAAAGTACAGCTACGATGCACTACATGTTCACATTTAGCATTGATTGTGGAAGGGACGTGCGTAGGTGTCTTCAGGGAAAGACTAGCTAGTTCACAGTCACGCTTAGATGCAGGTGTAATAGTGAGAGGAGCCCTTAGGACACCAGATGGGGATGACAGGTATCGTCCTGAAGCCATTGATCGGTCCGTCAAATCTAGAGCACATTTGATTGAAGGGAGGAAGAAACGCTACTTCAGCCTCCTACAGTGTGTGAAGCTATGCCATCAATGGTATCCCACCCCAGTCTCTCCTTGTATAATGGAGAAATCCATTAGAATTGAATATTGACAAATACAGACTGTGTTAAATTGTCCACTTTATTCTGATTAATGTATAACTTGATACAGTTAATATAAGGTTAAAACTGCCATTATTGCCATTTTGTTAAAGAAGACAGATATCCTTGACCATTATATGTTCACATAAAAGTGAAATACTGTGAATTTACAGCACAGTTGTGATTTACCAAAGAGTCCAAATTACTTTTTTGTACATGTACCGCATCTCTTAAATTTTTCTACAAAAAAATGTGATACTGTATATTCAATGGGAAATTGTTCTCATTCTTTAAAGAACTCTCTCTCTCTCTCTCTTTAGAGATTGTTTTCTACTCCCACAATTTTTTTCCTCCAAATACCTATTACCTGTACATGTACACAACATATATAATTTACAATATGGCAGTATTCTCACAAAGTCTTGCGCTTTTGACTTTGACAATTGTACAAACCAAATAGCAAAGCTATGATCAAATTATCAAAATATTTGCAAAATTGTGCAAACATATTGAGCTTTTACAATACATTATATCTCTAATCTATCTGCTATCACTGTCAAAACAGCGATAAGATACACATTGATCAAACAAATATTTTTCACACCAAGCATCGTTTTTTTTTTAATAACAATTTACATACAATGTACATACTACTTCTAAATCATTAATAGTTAATTGATTAATTCAAAATATTAATATGTCAACATGAAAGATAGGCCTGGAAACCAAAACAATGCAGTAGTTGAATGCACTATGCACACAATGTATACATGTAGAGGTGTTGTGGTATAGTGGATACATCAATAGACTGTGGCTACACTTGCTACAGTTTAATCACTCTACGTTGTACATCTCTTATGGACATTTCTTTTCAGAGTCTGTCTCTCAATTCTTACTTTTTCATTTACAAAATTTATGGTTTGGGTTTCTTTCTTTTTGAAGTAGAGGTAGTATTTGTGTTGAATCCCAACTACAAGGCCATCATAATTTTACCTACCGGGTAAGCTAAAACATATGATTTAATTGTAGAATATCTTCTCTCATGAATGTACAGACACATAGTGGATTGAGGAAAAGAAAAAACTATACGACTACAGACACATGCCCTCATAATACCTATAGCTGCATTGTTTGAAAAAGATTAATCGTGCCAAATGCTCTTTGGCTGTCCCAAACTCTTTTTTGTTTGTTACAAGATCAAATGATTTCTTGTCCGTACACACAAAAACAAGAAACAAGAAACATACAAATTTCAGACATAGCAAGAATGTGATACCTGGACAGTGAGACAGAAATAGATGGAGAGAGAGACAAAAAAGGGGATATGGGAGGGAGGCAGAAAGAAGAGAGGGGGAGAAGAGAGAACAACTAAGAGAGAAAGTAGGAGGGAGCAAAAAAGAGGGAGAAGAGGTTATTATAATTAAGCCAAAGTGAGGATATCAATTCTGCGTGATGATTCAGATAGTTTCTGCATTCGAGTCTGAAAGATGTAGACTAGTAGCAATTCATACACGCAAGATTAATCAGCTGAAAATAACATGAGCAGGTGGAAATCCACAAAGAAAATAGAGATAGTTGTAGACTGTCACATCTGCATGGAACATGAAGGAAATTGATTTTGTTGGGATGTGTGACGTTCATTCACCCTTACACCTTAGTGTTTGCCAATGATATGAATGACACGGTAATCAAAATGAAACTTCAATGAAAACATAAATAACCTGGCTTGTTTTGGTTTGGGTAAGCCTTCAGCCTAAATGCCCAATCAGATTTATATCAAATATAATTTGTTAACTCTAATTGAATTTCATAAAGCTAATAAAGTACTTTGAAACCGAAATTGTTCATTTCAATTAAAATGCATTTAATTTCATTTCTTTTTTGGTCGGTCATTTGTTTGTTGCTTGATTGGTTGGTTGGTTCATATAATTCTGAAGCAAATTACATGTATAACCATCAAATATTTTACAGGACTATACAGGATTGTGCATGTGTATACATAAAGGAATAAGTACAACAAAAGCTGTAAAACAACTTTAAATATCATCTCAAAACAAGGTAATGGAGGTTCACATGCCCAACATCTATGCATGAAATTCATTTGACATAGTTAAATGAGTTTGACCAATATCAAATGCTCCCATCGTGTTATTGTCACGATAATATATATTTTGTATCAATAAACACAATTAATACTTACATTCACATCCAAATACCAAATACAATGCTGCACAATAAGACATTATGAATGAGATTAACACAAGGAGCAAATGTAAAACAAATACAAATTATGTAAAAGTTAAGTTCATTATTTGCAGGTAACTGGTCAAGCGGCGCAGGTTAAACGTTTCTTTAAATCTCATCTTATTTTGCCCAGGCGCAGCAAGTATTTCATTCATGTATATGCTAACGTGATACTCACCACCAAGAACCAAGATCACTTTGCAATGCACTCCCTGAATGAATCTCATTAGAATTCGACCATCTTGATAGTCGAGTCGACAAAGGATTTTCTCTCACTTGTTCTTGTCCTTGCCACTTTCACTGTCCGGACATAAACACCTCCATCAATCCACTGGGACTGGTGCATAAATTGGCTGTTCCCTTTTGAGAGTATAGAGCCTACTGGTGCGAAAGACTCTGGATGCTTGAGAAGGGGTATTGTGCAGTCTAGATATCTGTAAGCAAATAGAGAGGGGGGAACAGATCGGAGCTGGTGAAAGAAATCCATGGACTGATCAAACAAAACGCTCCAAGGATGATCTATTTTAGGGAGCTTTGATTAGATTTAAAGAACTTCTGTAGACTCTCCAATCTCCATTGTAACGATCTGTGTTAGATGACCATGTTAGATATCTTGTTATGTTTAAAATCACTTGAAAAACACACACATATCAGTGCACATGATGCTGTATTCAACCATTAAAAAAACAGTCAAGGTTCAGAAGAAATGAGAACTCTCCATTTCATTAGGGACTTTTAGATTTGCACGACGAGAACATGGACTGCTACGTGGACATCCTTTTAAGGCAATGTGACATCCTTTTAAGGCACTGCCGTGCACTGCCAGTGCCTTAAAAGGACGTCACATTGCCTTAAAAGGATGTCCACGTAGCAGTCCACGTTCTCGTCATGCAAATCTAAAAGTCCCTATTATTGATAAAATGGAAATGCTCATAAAAAGACCAATTAATTGTTGATTTGCACAAATCATAGAACATATGTTTTACATTGTATCTGTAGTTCTCATTTCTTGATGTTTAAATATTTATAATTGCAGATTCAAAGGAATCTTCTACCCTAACATTGATGGTTTTAAAGGCAATCATTAAGTCCAACAAAGATTTAGAGTACCGGTATAGAATAGCCAAGAGTAAGGGTAGACTGCTCTTCACTTTCGAAAGTGGAGGATAGACTTTAATTGATGTTCATTAGATGTATAAACAATTGGAAGATATGTTCTTATAGCATTTTCATCGACCTTGTTTACAGGTACATATTTATTCATCCATTGCCACCTGCCTTTAATATCTGTTTATGTCTTGTTCATTGTGATTGTTCTTTTTTTTAATTCATAAAAAGTTTTTTTTTTAATTAAAAAAAGTTTGCATACATGTACGTATGCTCGCTCTACATATATGTATGTGGTAAAATCAAGATGAATTCATGCTACTGTATTTCAAAAGCAATCTGTAAAAAATAAAAAGCCAGTATCATATGAAATACACTGGGCATGCTTTCTCAGCAGAAAAGCTTGATAAAGGTACGTGTACAATACCCATGTCCTTCCCAGTATACATGTAAATTGATGTGCACACAAATTATTGATCAATTCCAAACAAAACTTATTTGATTGGATCAGCAGCACGATGTACCTTGTCATCGTCATGATAGCTGGGAAAACATGAGTTGCATCCATCAAATCCAAAACATGAAAAGGGGAGAATGCACCCCCGAAAAGGAAGCCTAGAATAATCATGAATAATAAATCTAAGTAACTAGCTAACACTCTCCAACTGAATCCCTATATATGGCGACAAGGTCATGCTATATTATCCAACATTTCCTAGGACCCTAGACATTATTAATGTATTGAGTGAAGACGGCTCGCAGGGTGTCATGCTCCATAGACGTCACATAAGGCTCGTCACTCGACTCATCGTCACACATATTTGATCAACTGCTGATTTTTTTTCAGACTGAAAAGAAAGGAGATGGGGAAAAGAGGGGACAAGGAGATAAACTGAGCAGGATTAATTTTTTGCAATTTCATGTTAAAATCGGCATGAATTACACATGTACACTTGTACTACACAGTATATGTACTTGCTTTACATCAGGACAGATATAACTCAAATATTTTAGAAATCTAGTATTTCAACCATAATTTGGCATTTCAGCCCCGTTTTTAAAATTCTCACTTGTACCCAGATTGGCGGCCTCTATGTTATTCTCTACTACTCTAATGTACAAGAATAGAACTATCCATTTGCAAATACAACATCATTTTCTAATTAACCTTTGAGCCTCTTGCTGATAAGATACATTTATTAAGTGTCTGTGATTAATCTATTGGGAGTTACATTTAAATTCTACATCATCATGTCATGTTTGGAGCTACAATGATAACTCATATAACACAGAATTGATACCCTCATGGCTCCAATAAACAAAGTTATATTTATCAGGAGTTACACAATAGGCCATTTTTGTAATGTAACCAAATTTATGCTTCATGCCTCTGTGAAGTTCTTTTTTACAGATTATTCAATTCACCTGTTATGAATAACTGTATTTCAATAGTCAGAATGCAAATTGCAACATGTTTGTCCTACCTAGCAACAATTAATGTATGCAATTCGCGTTCTGACTATTGAAATACAATTATTTGTAACAGAAGAGTGAAATAATCTCTAACAGGGCACTTAACAAGGATTTGCGCATTAAATTTGATTACATTACGAAAATGATCTATGCTATCATTGCTTTGGAGCTTGGAAGTTACACAATTCATCACTGGATATTTCAAAAGACAGTGGTTGACGGTCAAATAAAACTAAACAAAATACACACAAAACACACACACACAACACACACACAGCTAAGAGATAAATGCTAGTGATGCTAGTTTATGCTACTTTACAAATTTCCACATTTACAGTACAATGAAATACTGAGGTCTAAACGGCCTTGCCCTCCGTCAGGTCATCACCTGATCAATAAAGTGTACAGGTATAATGTATACTGGTGTAGTGGTACTCCACTAGCATAAAAAGAGGGATAGACAGGGTAGGGTGGGAATGAACGGGATGGAGGTTTTAAAAAAATTCAAGTTTTATGTTCTTGACAACCCAAAAGCTTGCCCGAGGCAGAGGCTTGCCCAACATAGCAGCAAGCTGACTAGATTTGAAGTATTAATTGTAGTTCATTCATTAATAACAAGTTAATGGAGTACCTTGTCACTAGGTCCCCAGGAAAGAAACATCCATACATTTGAATATGTTAGTAAACCGGTCTATTGGTCAAAGAACCAGTCAGTTTATAATTCCAATTAGCTTTGGAAACTAAATAGGGACAAGTAGACAACACGTTCACATGTTACTCAGTTACATTGTACGTGTATGTACATCTCCCCTGTTAACATGTAAATACACTCTCCTTTTATCTATGTACATGTATAGGTTCCATTTTTTCATCACTTTGAAATTAATCAGGATGAACAGCATCTTTTTGTGAATTGTGAGTAGAGAAACTAATTCAGTTGTAAAACTTCATAATAAATGAATCAGCAGTAATTAATCACAAAGATCTATAATCATTAAATCAATAATTCTTGAATATGCAGGCATTCCAGGGATGCCAGTTAGAATTGATCAGAGGGCCTGAAAATCACCTAGAATGAGCTATTTTGTACACAAAAAAGCCTAAACTATGGCCTGAATTCAGGTTTTTGACTGAAAACTGGCATCCCTGGCATTCCTTCTTACAAACTTGTGTTTTTCCCTTACCGCATCCAAAATATTCCAAATTTGAAAAATTCTCTGGACCCCTAGACTTTCACCAATACTTGGCAACATGTTTAACACTGACACAGCTAATAATGATCTATCTAATCTACCCACTGCCTTGCATACGATTTCTTCATTGTAAGGTCATAGTATACCAACATGTGTACATGTAAGTACATATACTGTATATGAATACAGTTACCAACTAAATTATTCAAACCCCTTGTAAATGTATAGGGTTTCTTTGATTTTCTAACTGCAGAATGAAAGGTGGACTGGTTGAATTAGGGTCTTTGTTGAATACTTTTAGATGTAAGCTATAATATGTCACATTCTTAACAAACATATTTAAAGTCAGGACAAATCAATTTTTCACCTACCACAAAATTACAAAACTTGGTAAGGGTATGAATAATGTAGTTGTTAACTCTACATGTACATGTACACTAAAGAGACTAAATTGGCATTCCTAAATTGGTGAAACACAACTTTGCAATCAATCAGCAAAATAAATACTGAAGTGAAATAATTCTAACGATGAGGTGTATTGGAATACCAAGATGGCTATATTTCTTTTATTTACTATGACCTTATCCTCAATGAGGTCACAATTTTACGGTGTCACTATACAAAAGGATTAAGGGGATAACAGATGGAGGGATTAAAGAGATTAGCCTTAATGAAAGGACTTTCATTATTGGAAAGATACAGTAACCTAAAGCCATAGAGCTGGGAATTACATGATGATACTGGCTAGGATAACATCCAGTACAATCATCCACACAGGACACAGCCACCTAGGAAAAACTTTTTATGTGTTACAACTGAATCTTACATTATATATCTAAGGACTTAAAAGTGGCATAACAAAGTTGTATTTTCATATGAATTACAGGAGGTACTCGTTTTTCTGAAGGTTCAAACACAAATTTCCTAGTCCGGGAGGTTCATAATTTTGAAGAAAAAAAAGAAAAAGAAATAAGGTTCATAATTGCGAGCATCTGTTGCGTTATTCCGAATGATTGTTGAAACGAACGTTTGTAATTCTAAAATGAAACAGAATTCATGATTCTGAAGATGAAATAGGGTTTTGTTATTCCAAAAGTTCATAATTCTGAAAAATAATACTGGATTCTTTGTCATTTTTAGAATTACAAACCCTATTTCATTTATGTCAATTATGAACCTTTGGAAAAACAACATGTTAACTAAATTCCAACACAGTGGGCTGCATGGGGGCACATCTTACAGTGTACAGTATTTTAAAATGTATTTTGTTTTCTTTTTTTTGGAGCTCCAATTCAGTTTCTAGCTCTCTTTCTGGAAATTTCCAGGGCTAGATTGCTCACTGCACAAACTCTTTTGAAATAATATGCAAATTTCAAACAAAAATTCACTCCCAAAATGCAATAATATCCCATACATGTAGAGGTAATATCAAGAGATTTGAGGGGGGAGGCAGCACTGTGACATTGTAAAGCACAATGAAGTCATCACTTAATGCACAATATGAATACAATATATCTTTACTTTGACAAACATACCACAGGAGCCAACGAAAAGGGGGTGATGATATTAGACTAGCTCCAAACATTGGCTAGCAGTGATTTGCGTACATGAGTTATTTAACATCTATCCTCAAATAGAATACATTATACATGCACGACTTGACAGGGTTCCACCAAGAGCTCATTATCCACATTTCGTGCAGGATGAGGAGCTCTGTGTAGTCTGCTAAAACAAACCCTTTTCAATTGCTGGGCATAACAGTGTCTGCACTGCGAGACTAGGCTGACAGCATACTGCATATACATGTAGGCTCTGTAATTTAGCTGTTCAAGGCAAGGCTAGAGACTGACAGAGCTAGGCTCTGCTCAAAGCTTTAGGAATTGTGGTATAGTGTCAAATCATAGTCTGTTCCTGCAGACTAAGCTCTATGACTGAAGGGATTATGAACAGCATTCCTTGAATACAGAGTGCTTTATAAAATGATGAGCAAATTAAATCATACCTCAATACCCACATCCCAAGTCAACTAGCCCAACTTTGCAAGAGAGAAAATTGATTAATCAGGTCAGCTTGATCTTGTTTTAAAGCCCCTCTGCACTAGTTTGGCCTGGAGGATTAGACCTCCCAGCATGGTCACTGACAGGTGGTTATCTCATCAACTCAGCTCTAGAAAAAGATGATCATGGGGGACCAACAGGCACTGCTTAGGCATTGATTTCTATACAGAGGGAGCAAGTAGCTACAAGTAGTGCAGTGGGGCTTTAAATTAGATTCACAAACATTTTCTCCTATGGGAGTCATTCTTCATAAAAGTTTGTTCCTTGTAAATCATGTTTAAATTGGCCTATCAGGCATCTGTATCACCTTGCCCAAATTGTTGTTTCTCATTGGTGTTGGCAAATGGTATCATACACATGTACACTGAAGTTCTATGGTCGGCTTCTGTCTCTAAAGAGAGGAGCCGACCCTACCCAAATCAGAGGCTAACGAACGAAAGAGACAGAAATTTTCAGTTTAAGGTGGTACATGGTTGTTGTGCAGTCACTATGGAAAGTCACAGTGGAAAGCCGTGCAAGTTTCATTAGCCTAATCATTAGGTGCGGAAATTGGTGACTACAAACTCATTTTTTAGGTTAATTATGTTTACAACTTTAGTCTTTACATCACATTCACTCTTCACACAGGGGTATCACGATATCGCTATCCAGTGGCGGATTCGGGTGCCAAAATTTTTTTTTTTTTGCTCACTACTCCCCCACTGAGCAAAAAATCGACCAGCACGATTTTCAAATTTTCGCACGGGCCCCTTTAGGCCCTCCCTTGCCGCCGGCTGGATCCGCCCTGTCACTATCAAGACGTATCAGTGACTCAGTACAGATTACAGTCTTTTAAGTTTTAGTTTACAGCTTTTGTGTATGGTTAAGGTCGACAAATGTCAGTTTTAAACTCTTAATTTTAAAAGAATTCCTCATGCCCTGTCCAGATGCTTATTTCTGACTAAGCAAGGCTATATGCCTTCTGAATCTTCTGAATAGAATCCGGACATCGCTAAAATTCAGCACTATTGTAATATTGCCTATATGGCCATGATGGCTATTTATTATATGGCCTAAGCTAAGCCTATTAAACTAAGTCTAAGCCCGGCCATGCCCATGGCATGAATGACGAGGCATGACAATTGAAATGATGAAATCATGTGTGAACTGTGATTAGAACCTACCTTAATTTAATACTAATTAGTTAAGTTTAGGCTAACTATTCTAGTTTAAATTAGGCTAAAATTACATAGATAACTGTTAAACTTAATTAATCACAAGGAAAACATAGGTAACAACATGCTTACGTGGAAAATTGATTGAGTCAAGATTGCCTTCAGGAGATGCCGCAGCTCAGCTCAGCAGCACACCTATTTACCTGTAACAGCCGTCGCGACTATTTTGTAAACAATAATCGACATACATACTATGCACGTGGATTTCTAATCCAGGCCACGCGTACGTATGTACGTGTACAGTACATGTATAATACTGTACTGAGCTCTTTAAATACACTGCTGCCGAGCAGATAATGTAAGTAGTCCGTATGCATTCTAGAAGTACGTGTAGGGTAGGCAATTGTCGTTGTTGTTTTTTTTTCAAAGCATAACGTCAGAACAGAATTATTAGGAAAAAATGTTTGATTCTTCCTAATTTACTCTTTACTTGCTTGAAAGAGCTAAAAATTTAAACTAACATGAAATGCATGCTGACTTCGTGTAGTCCCATCCGTTCCTTATTTCGTCAGGAATTTTCGTCATCTATTCGTCAACAATTGTGTTTAGTGTTGTACTGTGATACTGATAATCATTGTTAGATTTCTCAGCTCAGCTCAAACCAGTTAAAACTAACTAATGTTCGAAATTTATGTCGATTTCTTGACCTTTCTCTCTCTCTCGCTCTCTCTCTCTCTCTCTCTTTTCCTCTTCAGGCTTCAGCTCTTCCCCTTTGTCTTTGAACTGTTTGAATTGATCTTCTTCTTGATTCTTCTTGATTCTTCTCCTTCTCCTGAGTCCTTCTCCTTCTCCGTCTACTTCTCCTTTTCCTCCTTCTCCTCCTCCTCCAACTCCTTCTCCTCCTCCTCCAACTCCTTCTCCTCCTCCTCCGATTCCTTCTCCTCCTCCAACTCCTTCTCCTTCCCCTTCTACTGCTTTTCAATCTCCTTTTTTTTTCTTCTCCTTTTTTTTTCTTCTTCTTCTGTCTGGTGTATTCTCAGCAGAGCTTTTGCTATGCCTATGATACTAGTATGAGTATGATCAGTAGGGGCGCCAGTCCGAGAATGAGGATCGTCCGCACAAACGAGGATATCCTCGTAAACGCGGACAAAATGCGTCCTAAAAAATAAGGATCCTCATCGGTGCTCTGCGGGTTTCGGGTTCCCGGCGTCCTGGCTATCCGTCTACTTTTATGGGTTGTCCGTCTTCCCAAGGATTTGTTGCTCATAACGTGAAAGTCTCTGTACAAAGTCAATGTAATATGCATCAAGAAAATCATTGCGGAATCTGTTTTTTGCATCGCCAATGCTTGGATCGGAAATAAGAAACATCTTCGAAAAGGAAGACGATCCTTATTTTTGCGGACGTGTCTGTCCGCGTTTACGAAGACGCTCCTCGTTTATGCGGACGATCCTTATTTTCGGACCAGTGCCCCTAGGCCTATACTGATGATTTTACTTTTGATAGACTATGTTAGATTAATACTTGTGTCTAGAGCTCTCCTTTTTTATTTGTTTTTCTAACTTGAGTCCAAACTAGTGATGGAACCTGGTATGTGCCCGGATTAGATCGATTTTAATGTTTTTAATCAATTTAATATTTTTATTAAGCAGAACTAGTAAATACTTGCTTTTTGTGGGAAAGTATAATAGATCCTAATTTATATACTATGGTTTGTATTTGAATATATAGCCTAAATATATATATTTCAAAGACAAACCCTGTATATATTTTAAATGCAAAGTTACCGGGTAATTTTATTCTAAATTTGATAAATAATGCATGCTCTGTCAATGAGTGTGTGAAAAACTTAATGCTTCAATGGTTCAATCTAGATCTATGTTCAATATTTTAAACTATTTATTAAATGTGCTTGTTCAAAATGGATTCAGAAGTCAGAGGCAAAAGAAAGAAAATTTTGTATCTTTTCAACAGTTATGAAATTTATGCATACATATTGATTGGCGTTTGACAAATTTATGTATGATTATTATGCTGAGATGATATGATTTTTTTTCCCCTTTGTTAAAAGTTGTTGTTATATTAATCATACAGTTAATCATGGGGAAAAGTTCGAGGAAGAACAAGGAAAAGAAGAAGGATTTCCAGAAGGTCAAACTCAAAGTTGGCAAGCAGTTAGCCAAGGCAGATAATTTTACGGATACAACGTTCAAGTCTCGCTCTATTCAAATCAGAGAACAGCTTAAGACATCAGACAAGGATGGAGGGCAACCTGTCACATCAAGAAAACAGAACATTCAAGTAGGAATTTTTAATATTTTTTATCAGTTTCAAATCTATTTTACAAATATTATTTTTCTTCCCATAGTCATTATTTTAGAAAAACAATGAATGATAAGAAGACATAAATTGTATATTTAGGTGAAATTGAATTTTGTTTTCACCCTACTGCCCTT
This sequence comes from Mesocentrotus franciscanus, assembly GCA_037976565.1. Classification (NCBI taxonomy): domain Eukaryota; kingdom Metazoa; phylum Echinodermata; class Echinoidea; order Camarodonta; family Strongylocentrotidae; genus Mesocentrotus; species Mesocentrotus franciscanus. Next base: position 3,781,288 of record CP137683.1, read on the forward strand.
TACTTGTCAGAAAAGTTTTATAATTTTAAAGCAGTGTGAATAGGAAGAAAATTTGGAAAAGGTTTTTTTATCATAATCTATTCAAGAATGATACAAATCCTCTTCATTTTGTTTGTTTTAATGTGAATTAAAAAATTAAAAAAAAAAAAAGAAAATCTCTAAAAGATGGTACACTACTACACCCTCAAACCTTTTATCCATTTATTTTTCCTTCACATTCTGCTAGGAACTTCTGTGTCAAGCCAACCATTACAATGCCTCTGTCCGTAGCAACGCTATACAAGGCATCAAGACTCTCCTCACTACCAACCCCTCCCTTATCCCGAACACCTCCCTACCCTCATCCCCTCCATCTCAACCGCCATGACTGACCAGGAGGGGGTCGTACGTCAGGCAGGTGTCGCCCTCTTACGGGTTGTCATGGATTCGCTGGCATCTCATCAGATGGCTCCGTTCTTTCCTACCGTCTGTATGCATCTGTGCTGTGCTATGACACACATACAGGAAGATGTCCAGCTTGATTCTTTGATTGTCATGGAAACCATTCTACAACATTATCCAGGTAAATAGTTGTAAGAGCAGTCAATAGATGGGAAATTGAAAATGACTTGTTGTACACCTGTTTTCAAGTTGAACACAAAACTGACTTAGTGCAACTAAATGATTTTGACATCACTCTTGACAGTATTTCCTCCACCTCCTTTTTCTTCTCCTCCACCTCGTTCTTCTCCTCCTCCTTCTTCTTCTTCTCCTCCACCTTGTTCTTCTCCTCCACCTCGTTCTTCTCCTGCTCCTCCTTCTTCTCCTCTACCTTGTTTTTCTCCTCCTTCTCCACCTCGTTCTTCTCCTCCTCCTCCTTCTTCTCCTCCTTCTCCTCCTTCTCCTCCACCTCTTTCTTCTCCTTCTCCTCCTCCTCCTCCTTCTTCTCCTCCTTCTCCTCCTTCTCCTTCTCCACCTCTTCTTGTTCTTCTCCTCCTCCTCCTCCTTCTTCTCCTCCTTCTCCTTCTCCTCCACCTCTTTCTTCTCCTTCTTCTCCTCCTCCTTCTTCTCCTTCTCCTCCTTCTCCTCCTTCTCCTCCACCTCTTTCTTCTCCTTCTTCTCCTCCTCCTTCTTCTTCTTCTCCTCCACCTTGTTCTTCTCCTCCACCTCGTTCTTCTCCTGCTCCTCCTTCTTCTCCTCTACCTTGTTTTTCTCCTCTACCTTGTTTTTCTCCTCCTTCTCCACCTCGTTCTTCTCCTCCTCCTCCTTCTTCTCCTCCTTCTCCTTCTCCTCCTTCTCCTCCACCTCTTTCTTCTCCTTCTTCTCCTCCTCCTTCTCCTCCTTCTCCTTCTCCTCCACCTCTTCTTGTTCTTCTCCTCCTTCTTCTTCTCCTCCTTCTCCTCCACCTCTTTCTTCTCCTTCTTCTCCTCCTTCTCCTCCACCTCTTTCTTCTTCTTCTCCTCCACCTCTTTCTCCTTCTTCTTCTTCTTCTTCTCATTTACCTCATTCTTCTCCTCCTTCTCCTTCTTCTTCTCCTCCTCCACTTCATTCTTTCCCTTCTCCTCCTCCTCTTTCTTCTCCTCCTTCTTCTCCTCCACCTTGTTCTTCTCCTCCACCTCGTTCTTCTCCTTCTTCTTCTCCTCCACCTCGTTCTTCTCCTCCTTCTATTTTTCTCATTCTCTTGTGAAATAAATACCAGATGACTCAAGCGATTTCTGCTTTCTTTTCAGATTTGATTGCTCCTCATTGCAAGGAACTCCTGACTAATTTCATCAATCTCATCTCCCAGCAGAGGAATAAACTTGGTAGCTCTAGTAGTCTCAAGGTCAATCCTAGCGGCAAACTTGCTGGACAGAAATGGAGACTAAAGGTGAGAGATTTTTGTTTTGTTTTAATACTTGTTGTTAAAGTTATATTCTTGATAATGTGATGTCATTGATCATGTATGCTGAGTGAGCTTGTACTACATGATCTGTAACATTAGTTTGGTTTGTTTGCTTGTTTTACCTGACTGCTAAGAAAGCATTTGTATGCTTGTAAGTACCGGTAAGCAACCAAGGAACTGATGGCTTTAAGTCCTCTCCGAAGGACTTGGTAATGAGGATCAATGCCTTACCAATGGGCACTAGCACATCGACTTGGTTTCGAATCCCAGTACCTCCTGGTTACGAGACCACTGCTCTACCACTGGGCCATCGTGCCTCCCTACATGCAATACTGAAACCTTCTATTTGCAAATGAAAATAGATTAGAGACTAACTCATGAATGTATTGTTTCTCCAAGGTACTAGATGAAAACAAAACATCCAACTAAATAAAATCCTGCCTTTCAAGAGTACAAAACTTTTTTTTGAAGGGTCTTGCTTTACCATATATGTATCTCAGCATTACTCTTGATCCTGGAAAAGCCAGGTACTATTGCCAATTTCTTATAGTGTCCCTTAAAGGTACTATGTCCCATTTGCAGGCCCAAAAAATGAAAAGGTTAAATTCAAACAGCATTTGATTGACAATACTAATTTAGAACTTCCCTCACAACGAAAGGGCTTGAAAATGGCTTTTAGTGGGAAAATAACGACCATTAGTTGTCGAATCGACTTAAGTGATTGCAATCACCTAAGTAATAGTCTGATTTTCAGACCCTTTTACCGAATGGTCGTATGTTTTGTGCTGCACAAAGATTCATCAGTTTAATTTTGGCCATTACAAGTAGTGGGTTATTGATGAAGACAAATGCTCATGTACCTGTTACAACTCATTTTATGTATGTTATTACCAAAGAAAAAAGATGTCAGTCAGTCACTCAATAACACTGCTAATGTTTAAATTTCACAGATAGGACATGACATATTCATAGTTCCTACAAAGTTCTACAGAATTTGATGTTGGCTGCAAAAGGGACATAGTATCTTTAAGGCATGATCTTTAGTGGTACTGTGCATTTGACTTTCAGCAAGATTGAGTAAATTTGTTTTTATATTTTGATGATTTCAAATCCTAGCAATATACACCACTGCTTCTATATAAGTCAGCCTTTTCCAATTGCTTCCAGACAATTTCTTTTACAATGTGATTGCTTAACCAGAACTCAACTTTATATTCAAATAGACCATTTTTGTATTGTAATCAAATTTAATGCACAAATTGCATACATTAATTGTTGCCAGGTAGGAAAAACATTATGGCTTGTCCTACCCAAACACATAATGTATGCAATCGTCATTCTGACAGTTGAAATATAATTATTCATAACAGGTGAATGAAATAATTTGTAACGAGGCACTTAACAAAGATCTTTGCATTAAATTTGATTACATTACAAAAATGGTCTATTGACTACTCCTCTTTTGTAAATATTATGTAAATGAAACTTGTAGGTTCTCCAGATGCTTCAGAAGTTTCTGGATGTCATGAGGAAGTCCAAAGAGAAAGAGCATTTACCCGAGAGAGGTGAGATGAGCCAAACTATCAAAGTGGATTCTACCGGAGGTAAACCAACATACGCACCTATCTTGAAAGCAAATGGAGCATTCAGTGGCAGACCCAAACCCTTTATTTTAAGGTACATTTATGTAAAGGACTTTACTGTCTGAGTACATGTATAATGTCATGATTGCATTGTGACAGTATATTCAAGTCCAGATTTTTAAACATATTGGGTGGTATTCTCGAAAGCGGACTAACTTTAGTCCACGGTTTAATCCTCCGACTAAGTATGGAATGCCAAGTGTCCATATGATTATGTTTTTGAATAATTTTATCTGTCACTAAATTAAAATAAAATGTAATAACATAATTAATAAATAACAATATAACTTTAAAATAATAATGTTATCATGCTAATTTAGGGAAATATCAAATTATTCAAAAATATATTCATATGGACACTTGGCATTCCATACTTAGTCGGAGGATTAAACCATGGACTAAAGTTAGTTCGCTTTTGAGAATACCACCCATTTACTTCACAGTAAGGAGAGAGAGAGAGATAAAGAGGGGGGGGGGGCAAAGATGATGGTAAAGATGATGGTAATTTCAATTATGTTAACTGTTAAAACGTACTGGAAAAGTGAATTAAGAGATTTATGCATGCCCGCACTGATTCAATTAAAGGGGTTATCTGTATCAATATATTAACCAAAAATATAAAACTATTTGAAGTGCATTTTGTAGGTGAAAAAAGTGTATTTTGGCAGCGGTAAAAAAGGTGTGCTTGATTTTACATTGCTGATGAACCTTCTTGCTGCATCTTTAACTTGTTATTCTCGTATTGTAAAGTGCTTATTTCATTGTGTTCTTTGTTAATCCTTCCTGCCTCCTCCTCCTCTTCCTCTGTTTGAACAAAAAAAAAGAGAAGTATTGGTTCTTTGTGTGACAACAGACATTTGAACGGATATTCCGTTTTCCCCCATTTGTATCACAGAACTGATCAGTCCGTATCCAGCGTTGGTATAGACTTCTTATCTGATCCTGAGGCCATCCTGGGCGTGGCTCGTACCCTGATCCCCCTGCTCCTCCAGTGCTGGGGAGAGGTCAACCTGCCGGCCAAGGGTAAAGGTGAGGGTGGGGTCACCGTAGGACAGAAGGAGGAAGAGACGCTAGGTTGTGTGGTAGCTATCTTACAGACTGTCTGGATTATCCTACAGAGAGCATGTGATGAGAAAGGCAATGATAGTGTAAGTCGCTTGTTCTATTTTCTTTTCTCTTGTACCATATATATTTTATCGTCTGTTTGGAGCCAGAAGGGCGTTTACTCATGTTATTTGACATTGAGTGTCTCTGTGTAATAAGCCTCTTATGGCTACGTTGATTGTAATTTTGCTATTTGGACATCTTACTACAAGTAATATGTGAAGCTGATATTATGAATATTATTGTGAAAAAACATGCGGGTTGCCAGTATGAAACCCATAACATGTACATTTATGCATAAACATTCTACTCGCGAGTCACTTAATAACCTTTATTTGAAGTGCTGTGTTCTTATTTGAACATGTAATATTTTTTGATAGAAGTAATATTCAAAGCTGCCATTTAGGATACCAGTAACATACAGAAGTAATTGTTGTTTGTGGCTGATCCCCCTTAATTAAGTAATTGAATTGCCTTTTTTTTTTGACAGGCTCTTGATGAGATGAAGAAGACCTACCAACGCAAAATTGGACAGCAATTCCTACAAGGGTTCCCATACTCACTCCACCAGCATGCCTATACCACCACCCCCAGGAGGGGCAGTGGCAAGCCCCCCACGGGATCATCTCATGGAGCCACGCCCATCAACCTGTCTGCATGTAACCTGGTATTGAGTATCTTGGTTGTCGAGGGTAACAAGCCACGCCCATGGATGGGGATGGTGAGGGAGTTCATAGAGGATGTATTGAGAGAGGACGATGGAGATTATCCTCTGGGTCAGGAGGAGCAAGAAGTCTTGATGAAAGTGGTACAGAAGATGATGAGCAAACCTGCCGATGATGAGAGTAAGTCGGCATATCCACTATATAACTGAAATGTCTTGGAATTGCAGGGTTGACCGGGATGATACATCCCCCAGCAGTGGACCAGGGAAAGAACAAGTTCAAGCTAGGAATTCTAAACAACTCCACTACTGTATACTAATTTTACCCAAACAACCAGACTAGCCATAAATAGTCAAATTTGACTGAATACCAAACACAATCAACAACATTAACAACACTGTTGAATCACTACAGAATTGGTGCACATAGTACTAAAAATGAAGGAATTTTGTCTTTTCTTTTATTCAATCCCAAAGAAATAATTTGAGCAAAATTAGTACTTAACACTTCATTCACATGACTTATTTGATTTTTGCTTTTAAAATTAACTGTAACGTGAATTTTCTATTTCATATCATTATTGTCACAATTGTAAAATGTTGTGTTTGATTATTACCTTGTCAGCTAGTATTAGCCTTGAAGATGCACTGTTTGTATACTACGCGAGAGCACATCCTCTATCACAGCAAAAACTACGAGCTCTTAAAACTCTGAGATCAATCTGTCTGGATAGAGCAAGACCAGATGATGACAACATGTAAGTATTACTTTGATATCCATCATTAAGGCAAACAAAAATTTTAAAAGCAACCATCTGTTGTTTTATGTACCCCAGTCATGCTGGCATGACCAACACAGGGCCTAAAAAAAAACCCTAACAAAAAATTGAAATATAGCAAATGGCCAATATTCATTGATTTACAGGGAAGTAGTTAGTTTAAAAGCAGGATTTTGTACTGACACTACCTCTGATTTACATAAAATTATACTGCCATCTGCTGCTCACCATGTCCTGACGTGTTGACAGCCATGTCCCACGATGCATCACCGACTGATAACGTGGGGGCACGTGATGTTTTATTTAGGTCGCTAAATATACATGTGAACCCCAAATGGGCAAATTGATCGTTGACCATGATATAAGTGGGTTACAATTCTTCTGTACATTGTACATTGTACCATGAAATGTCATGATTTTGAATCGATAGATTTTAACAGATCTGCATCAAATTGAATGATAAATTGATTGATTCCAACCGAACTCTGCCTAAATCCGTTGTGTACTACCTACCACACAGTTCTGAGAAGCTGCCAGCATTCTTTGATAGCCTAGGTCGGCTGATAGATGAAGCCAGGTCTAGCCCACTAGGTATCTCTGAAGAAGCCCTTCATACTCTGCTCGTTGCTGCATCAAGAGGTCACATACAAGCTATACAGTGTATGGAAAAACACTTGCCACAATGGCTTTGTAAGTCAAGAATATATGATTATGTATATGTATCCAAATAAACAATTTATACACTCTATAAGTCTGGGATTTTTTATGCCTCCGCTACAACGTAGCCGGAGGCATTGGGCGGTATTCCGATAGCGCGAACTAAGTTAAGCTCGGCTTAACTAGTTCACACTTTTATGGAGTGCCTGTTGCCAACCCATTTTCCCTGTACAGATTATTTTAATCCTGCAATGAAAAGTGTCGTAAAAAAAAAATTTTGCAATGAAATGGGAAGAAAAAGATAATATGAATATGAACTGAATTTCAATAAAGTCTTTGGTAGATTATATTTGTCATGATTATTGAAGGAGGAAGATGAAACCTAGCATTCCATAGAAGTGTGAACTAAAATCCTTGTTTAGTCTGGACTTAGTCCCGGCTTAACTTAAAGGGATCGTTTAACAGTGTTAAATCTGAGATACACGGCCCTACATGTTATTAGTGTCTGTGATATGGTGTAATAATGAAGCCCTAAAAAAATTGCGCTTCAAAATGATCAAGAAGTGCCTCAAAAAAGTAAAAATCTTTGATTGACCGGTTTTACCATACTCGTTTTCCCTAATAGACAATGGGTGGTATTCTGATAGCGCGAACTAAGTTAAGCTCGGCTTAACTAGTTCACACTTTTATGGAGTGCCTGTTGCCAACTCATTTTCCCTGTACAGATTATTTTAATCCTGCAATGAAAAGTGTCCAAAAAATTAATTTTGCAATGAAATGGGTAGAAAAAGATAATATGAGTATGAACTGAATTTCAATAAAGTCTTTGGTAGATTATCTTTCTCATGAATATTGAAGGAGGAAGATGAAACCTAGCATTCCATAGAAGTGTGAACTAAAATTCTTGTTTAGTCTGGACTTAGTCCCGGCTTAACTTAAGAGAATACCACCCTATAGTGTTATGAAAACCGTCAGGCGAACGGTTTTCAAAATTTGTAATTCCAATCATAAATATCTTGATAATCAGACAGGCGACCAGCTTGTAAAAGTCATGGGGTTCCTGACTGACCTAAAGGTTTATGATTATCATTGCATCATGAGCTAAATCCAGAATTTTGTTTCAGAATCTGAGACAAAGTTACCGGATCCCTTTAAGAGAATACCACCCATTATGTTTTCTGGTTGTCCGTCCGTCCGTACGTCCGTACGTCCGTACGTCCCGTTCTCGTGATCGCGTTATCTCAAGAACCAGTTGATGGATTACCGCCAAACTTGGGTCATGTATGTATCTTGCAGAGCTAATGAACTGATTAGATTTTGGGGTCACGAGGTCAAAGGTCAAAGGTCACATGGCTCATTATGTTTGCAAAAATAGCTCGAGAACCGATTGATGGATTACCGCCTAACTTGGGTCATGTATGTATCTTGCAGAGCCAATGAACTGATTAGATTTTGGGGTCACGAGGTCAAAGGTCACAGGTCACAGGGCTCGTTATGTATGCAAAATAGCTTGTGATCACGTTATCTCAAGAACCGATTGATGGATTACCGCCAAACTTGGGTCATGTATGTATCTTGCAGAGCCAATGAACTGATTAGATTTGGGGGTCATGAGGTCAAAGGTCACAGGGCTCATTATGTATCCTAAAATAGCTTGTGATGGCGTTATCATTAGAACCAACAGATGGATTACAATCAAACTTGAATTTTAAAAATTGCTTCCATTTTGGTTTGTAAAATTGCTCTATGGCGGAGGCATCATTTTCGACTGCGCGCAGTTGAAGTTCCATCTAGTTTTTTAATCAAATAATTTTAAAGTGAAGTTCTACTATACAGAAATGTTATTATTTATTATTGGTTTTATTATTTGTTACGTCTCTGCCACCGAAGGTTGAACCAGAGGCATAATGTTTTGGGGTTATCCATTCAACCATTCCAGCACCAGGGCAGCAACAGCCAAAGTGAAATGGCATATTGGTCATCCCATGATACCCCTCCAGTATAAAATTTGAAAACTACTCAGAAGTCTTTCTTAGTTTTTTAAAATAATTTTATAAACAAGCATATGTAAATATTGATACATATTGCTCTGTCATAGTACATGAGTCTAAAAATTTAGATTAGCAAACCAAAGTAATTAGTTCTACTTAACACATGAATTCTAAGTCACTTATTCTTTTGAAGAAAAAAATGTTACAATATTAATCAAAATAACCATATTATCTCTGTATTTCATAGCTCCTGATAATGCTGTGATGGACTGTTTAGATCAATCAACTCAACGTCGACTGTTAGAATGCCTCTATCATCTTCCATCCCTGGACTCGTCTCTCATGAAGCAGCTTACTAGATACTGCTGCAAGACAAACTCAGATGTCCACTTTCCTATTTATCTCATTGCAAACAGGTACGCATTCCAGGGTTGTACAGTGAAACCTGTATATAAAGACCGCTCAAGGGAAACATGAAAAGTGGTCTTTATAGGCAGGTAGTCTTTATGTACAGGTTCCTTTAGGACAGTTTTTAATGAGAAACCATATACAAGAGAAACAAAAAATGTGGTCTTTACAGACAGGTGGTCTTTTTATACAGGTGTCCTTTCTACGCAGGTTCTGCAACACACATTTCCTTCTTGAGGGAGACAAAATCCATGGCCACTGTCGACAGGTGGCCTTTATGGAGAGGTGGCCACTAACACAGATTTGACTGTATCTGGTTCAGATTTAGGGATGCTAGCTTTAGGCAATGGCTGCCAATCTTTCCTATTTTGGAGGAATGATTCCTAATATATTGGTCTTCAAACTCATGTAATGAACCCTAGATTCCTCTCTTTTTTCTGAAAACTTCTGTGTGAAAAGTATACAAGATAGACTCTATTCCCAATTTTTCTTTAGATATTCATACTTTTTTGTTGGGTAAGGTTGTCAGATATGTGTAGACTGTCACCTGTTTTTAGACTGTATCACCTCTCTATCTTTGGCGTCTTTAGGCTTTATGTTGTACATAATGTATGGGACTTCAACTTACAAAATTAAGTCTGTAAATCTGTTGAATGATGGAAATCAAAGATTGTGAATATTACACAACTGTTGCACTCATATAACTCAACCAAGTATAATCTTTAAAAAAAAAAGGACCTAACCATTCTCTTCATTGTTTCTTTTTCAGGTGCTTTGACAATGTGTTTGGTACATCCAGGAAACCTCCTTTGTCACACTCTGATTTCATGGACTTTGTATTCACCGTGTCTATGGGTAAGATTATTATTTATGCTGAAGACTGCTGTGAATCATTTTCAACAAGTTTCTTTGCTGCCTGAAATAGAAATATTTTGCAAGCTTGGTCTAAAGTTGTAACACAGTCAGAAATCTAAGTTTTCCCCTTTATTTTAACATGTTTTAGACCAAACCTACACTTAGTGTCTAGTTTACATTGAAAAAAATACAGGACATGAAATACAGAATTATAGCTATTATATTATTTTCATTTCCAGTTCCATATATGCTGTGTTTCGATTTTCCATGCCACTCCATAGTTAATGAAGTTTCCATCTTCAACATGATCAGCTGTTTAGAATAACATCTGGACAAGTAATTCTTTTGAGAAAAAAATCCATCTGATGAGAATTTTGAAAGGAAGTTGTGAATTTTCAGAAGTCAAGATAACAATATTTGCTGTATTCATTAAAGCAACTTACTATGAATGTAAGATAACCCTTTGATGTCTTTGTTTAATAGGCACATCACCTGAAGACTTATCTTCTCTTCTGAACAAGATGGAGTCATCAGATGAGTCATCTAACCATCCTCTAAGGAATGCTCTTCATCCCTTCTATCACATCGTCCATGGGAACAGAGAGGTGAAACTCCTGCATAGAGCTAAAGCTGTCAACAAGGTGAAGGAGATTCATACATGTACATCTTTGTTGTAGTCTCGTCAATTTATGCCAAAACTACCCCAACCCTCCCCAAAAAAAAATGTAGCAAAAGGTTTTTCAACAGTTTCTGGTAGTGTGTGACATCAGGAACAACATACACAAATCTAAGAAAATCGAACCCACATAAAGTGGTTGTGTTTAAAATGGCATCCAAGATGGCTGCTGATACCTTAAAGAGCCATAAATAATGATATATCCATCTTAGAGATCTAATTTTGGTGTCTATACCTAAGTTGTTGGGGTTGAGGAATCCATTAATACCACTTACAGTGGGTTATGGCCACCATGGAAACCTCAAAATCCAAGATGGCGTCAAAAATGGCCACCAGTCTCCCAAAAATGACCGGAGTGAGTTACTATTTAGAGGAAAGCTGTAATTAGCTAGATTAAAAGTATGTGTTAGAGGTAAAGATATTCACTGATATGCTTTAAATTATTATACAGGTTGTTATGGATGTCAAACACTACCAATAACCGTTGAAAAACCTTTTGTTGCATTTTATTTAATGGTAAAACCCTATATTGACACAACTATTGTTGCTGTAAAATATTTGAGATAATCTATCTGCATATATCCTGAAATATGATTGCGTTTAAATCTTTATGTGCATTGTAAATAATCTGAGATTGTTTTTTGTGTAAGGATAATTTATTTTCCGATACATCAAAAATCCTTTGATATATATACATGTAGATATCAGACGTCATGGGCTGTTTATTATAAGGTTCACACCAAGTTTTAGAATGCTTAGTTACACTCTGGCCACAATCCCTGGGGGGAGGGGGGGAGGGTGTATCTGCCCCTCTGTGGGTTTGAGACAACCAAATGACTCCACCCTTTTCAGGGTAAAGGAAGCATGCTTTAATCTACATATTCCATCCATAGATTGGTTTATAAAGCAAAATCCTACATTTTCAGTTTTATCCACACATCCATTTATATTCTTTAATTTTCTTTCTGTTGTCTAGATTGCAATGCAAGTTTACAAGAGGCACCCTGATCCAGAAGTGGCCATAACTGGAGTTCTTGGTCACATTCAAGATACTTTGGTATGTAGTATGGAGAGGTGGAAACAGATTCAATATCCTTGATAGATTGTAATGTTAAATATGGAGTGACTGTTTATTTTACAGCAGATAAAAACTTGAGCTTGATCCCATTTTGAATGTATATTGAAAAAGTTTGGGTTCTAAAAAAGATGACAATGAACTTGTGAGCATTTTCCTTTTTCTTGTACCCGTTTGTTGGCTGCAAAAGGGATACACTACCTTTAACCGCATACGTAACATTTTTTTTCCTCCCATCTTTCCTCACAGAAATCCTTCCATTGTCTTCCCATCTGTACAGTCTTAAGCATCTTAGAACACACAACCATGCTTCAGAGATATCATACGCAATCAGCCTCATCCTCATCATCAGTACTCCAAAGCTTGTCATCACCGAGAAACGTTGGACAGTATAGACAGAATGATAGGAAGCCTTGCATTCTTACCCTTGTATGACGCTGCAGTCAGAAATGTTGCCGATTTGGCAAGCGGGGAGGAGGAGTATGCAGTGGAGCTGTGGAAACAGGCCGTAGATTGCGTGACAAACTTTGGAGATGGGTCGGTCGGCTCACTAATAGACGGTGCACTCACTGCATGCAAAGGTATGGTTACATCTTTCAATGTGGTTTAATATTGTCAACATGAAGTTAATGTTATTTACATGTCTTTTATCTGTCTGGAGTTTTGGTGCTTCATATGATTATTATTATTTGTTTGATTTGGGTGAAAGATTGAAAGAATTTTTTCTATAGAATATGATGGCAAAATCTCACATTCATCTGTTTTAGTCGTTTTGATTTCACCATCTTGAACATTTTTTTTGCAGTATCACCTGATAATGTCTCTGATAGTGTATAGAAAAAATATTGTGTCTGTACTGGTTGCCAATCAGATGACAGTGTTCTGTGATCAAAGGATGTATTCTCTTAAAAAACATGAATGACATTATCTGCATGAGCATCATTATATGTATTGCATATTTAAAAGTTTGTTTCATTTTTATCCCTCCTTGTAAAGACCACTCAGATGACAGACAAGTTGGCAAGGTCATAGTACATCTCCTGCAGACTGGGAGTGTGAAGAGAAGGATGCAGACACACAGTGGCAAACTCCTTGCATTGGTGCAGCTTATTGAGGTAATTAATAAGTCACACAAAGCAAAACCTCTTGGGAGATAATTTTGCTTTCATAATATGATGGAAAAGTATTGTGCAGAATTAAAAAAAAAAAGCATTGCAAAGAAGGTAAAGAGTTTATGTACAGTATGTGACACATACAGAACAATAGATTTTTTTAATTCTCCGTAGCTGGGTCATCAGGCAAAGAAAGGTTTGTTGGCCAGCACTATGATACCTTGTATTTTAATTCAATTCAGTTGAATTCAACTTCTCTCATTAGTGCGGTCCTTTGAGGTAATTATGAAGTCACACAAAGCAAAACTTGGTGGGAGATAATTGTGCTTTTATATTATGATGAAGGAAAAAAATTTGCAGAATTAGATTTTTTTTAAAGCATTGCATAGAGTGTAAAGAGTGACACATTCAGAAAGACAGATTTAAAAATCTCCATAGCTGGGTGATCTGGAAAAGTAAGGTTTGTTGGCCAGCACTATGATACCTTGTTTTTTAATTCAATTCAATTTAATTCAATTTCTCTCATTAGTGCAGGTAATGATATAGTCTCACAGTGAGAAATTTCTTGTTTTGCTTTCAGATAAAATATGCGCAGAATCCAACAAAATTTGTAAGTCAAAAGAAAATAGTACATGCAGAAAAAAGTGGAGTGATCGGGAAGATTGAACAGTTGTGGTCTTTTGAGTTTATGATATTATACCTTATATCCTATATTCTTTAATACCCAATATGAATTTGTAATATCTTTTCTTTTTGTTACTTTCTTCATTTACCAGGACAATTTAGCCGCTCCAAGCGACAGTAGATGGTTTTCAGAGCTGAAATATGAAGTCAGCCTTCTAGCAAAGGAAATTCATCTGGATAGGTGAATGCAGGACAGAGACATTCTACAGTACTTTGCTGCAAAGGATCTTGAACCCTTCCCTGGCAATGCACAGCAAATTCCACCGAGCAATACCAAAATTGTACTGTAAATTTGGACTTGAATAAGCTATACATTTCTAAATCCAAAATACCTATAATACATCTTGAAAGTAGTAATGGGAACATATTCAGAGCCATATCTATTAAATATTGTTGTTTAAAGAAGTAATCCCAAATATTGTTGATAGGAAAGTATAATTTTGTTGGAATATCTACTAGCACAGAAAGGTTAAAGTGTACCAATCATCTGAAAAATAAATTGTGTAAAGCAAAAAATGTATGAAATCAACCTCAAAAACTCTACCTAGGATTATATAGGTAAAGGGTTAAAGGCATCGTTTAACAATGTTAAATCTGAGATGCATGGCCGTACGTGTTATCAGTGTCTGTGATATGGTGTAATATTGAAGCCCTAAAAAAATTGCACTTCAAAATGATCAAGAAGTGCCTCAAAAAAATAATAATCTTTGAGTGACAGGTTTTACCATACTCGTTTTCCCCAATAGACTGTAGTGTTATGAAAACCGTTAGGAAAACGCAAAATTTTATTTCGATTTCCAATCATAAATATCTTGATAATCAGACAGGCGATCGGTTTGTAAAAGTCATGGGGTTCCTGATCATAATGATCATTGCAATCCAGGATTTTGTTTCAGAATCTGAGACAAAGTTACCCAATCCCTTTAAGGAGTATGAAGAAACTGAAGGATAACAAAGAAACCTGCGTATAGAGCTCGCACGGAACCCAAGTTCAAATTGGGTTCTGTGCACGCCCTATTCTTTGTTAGTGCATCATTACTCGTGCATTAACTAGTCTACTCAACAAGACGTTTTACTATTCCTGAGAATGTATTTAATTTGCAATATCTCTTTGTAGAAGAAATATTTGAAGTTCATATTTTGACCACAGTATAGCAACATGGAACCCCTTTAATACATCAAGAGTAAAACATGTTTTGGTGACTGGTACACTTAAAAGACATTCGATTTGAATCACGAGTTGGAGGCCACTTATGTTTGAATTGAAGTGCTAAGATATGTCTGTCACATGTCTCCGATGGTCACAGTTGTGGCTTGGTTTACAAACCAAATTGACTTGGGCCTGCTAAAAATCTGTGTTGAAGTGAAGTGAAATATCTTACAAATTAGTGATATAAACAAATAAACATATAGAGATCTTTTAAGAAAAGAAAAAAGAAAACGTGCCAGGAGTACTGCTCTGTTGTACGTCTAGGGTACACTGGTGAAAAAATCCTTATTTATTGTGTGGCAGTATGTAGATGAGATATAGTAATGACATCATAGTGGGCTCTTGAATAAAACATGATTTTATTTTATTTTTTCTTGTAGAATGTTTGTTGATATTATTATAATTATCCTACCCTTATGTGGAAGCTTAAAGAAGTTTAGTGGAATAATACATATATAAAAAATTATATATTCCTTATATTTTATGCCACAAATAAATTGGTTTTAAAGAACAAAATAAAAGAGACTACATGTACTTTGATTGACGCTGATTAAATTGTAGTTTATTGAACATACTTGCATGAAAAATACATAGTATCTTTCCTTGTACATTATACAGGTGTATGTACTTAAATTACATTGAGCATTTGTTTACTATTTATATTTACATTTGACAGAATGTTACTTATCCCATCAACACTAGATATTACAGAAAAAATATATCTGTATGACCTAAAATAAAACAAACTTTCATCAAGAAAAGTTATAAGAAGCCCAACATATGTTCATGTATCTTTGATTTTTAATCCTGTATCTAAACATCCCTAACACTCGCCTTTAGCACTGTCCATGTAGTATAAGCCATGGGGCAATAAAGTGAAAAATGGTTCTACCCGATACTTCTCATTTATTGTGAAGATCCTGCCCAATGTCCTTTCCTACCATTGGTAACATACAGTGACACAGTAACAGAGACTTCATTATATTAACTCCTGGGCAATTTCAATATCCTAATGTTTGCACTCTTCAAAGAGTGATACACAAGGCCATTGAAATTATCTTCAGTTGATCTTTTGAAAGTCTCTGTGATTGTGTTTCATGTGGGTTTTCCAGTCAAAGGTACTGGGAAACTTCTTTTAGACACATATATTATAAAGTACAGTACAATAATGACAAACCTGATGCCATTATCAAGCACAATTGTCTGACAAAAGAGTCTTGCAAATACCATAGGATGGCTATGTAACATTTTAACGGAATTGACCAGTGTTGTAGTACGGACTCAAGTCCAATTCTTTAGGACTTGGGCTTCTGGACTTTAGGACTTGGCCCAATTCCAGGTCAAGTCCGGGATGAATTTTTAATGATTGTCGAAGAAGTTGAAAGACATCGGCAAATCATCAACCAACTACAGTGAACTCTGCATAAGTGATAACTGAAAGTCACACAAGTCAAATTTTCCCGAAGTTGGATCAATTTATTTTATCAAACTATCCAAAATGTATTCTTTACACTTACGATGTCGAATTTTGCACAGGTCATACTATTTTTGCGGTTCCAACAGATTCGACTTATGCAGAGTTAACTGGATCTTTAAAATTCATGCATGTTATTACTCACTGTCCTCAATTCAGGGGCATTATGGAGATAAAAGCCAATTGTGTTCAACAAAACTACCAGGATTCATAATAAATCATGAATTCTTTTTTTTAATAGGAAGCAACTTCTGGTCAGTGTTTTGAATCAATCCTACATGCAATCCATTTTAATAAACCAGTGCCATAATTTAACTCAACATTGTACAATAAGAAAGAATACATGTACATATTACAGATAGAAGGTGAACTAAGTTCACACTACATCTTATCCTTACGTATCCCAACGACTCTTACGTTTTGGCTTTGTCTGTTCAGCCGAGCTTCCACCAGCAGAGCTACTGCTGATATTGCTACTACTGACCGCACTACCATGTAACCCACTAGTACCACTCCCAACCCCAAAATTAACCCCTCTCAAAGTCCAGCCATGGTTCTCTTCCTCCGGTGTGCTCTCATCTGGGCCTGGAGCATCCCCATCCTCTTCAGCTCTGACCTCTGACTGGTCTTCCTTGCGACCTCTATCCGTTCTATCGCCGTCATGATGATCCCGTCCACCGCTGCTGCTGCGCCGTCGTTCCCCATGACTCCCTCCGGAGCTGCGATCACGGCCCACGTTGGATCTGCGGACATGACCGAAGCTGACACTCGCCCCTCTCTCGTGACCTGACCCCTCACCGCCCTGTGATGATGATGGCGACATCGCTGATGATGAGGATGAGGAGGTTGAGGCGGCTGGTTGGGATGGTATGTAGGATCTGTCAGGATTTCATTACAAAAATAACTGGTCAAATTAATTCTTGTGCGATCAAGACACATTTCATTAAAAAGATGCATTTTGAATGTTTTATTAGTACATGTATAATATCATTCATCTTCCTATTCCTCGTAGCCCAATTTACCATCATTTCTGGGTTCTTCATTAGTCGTCTTTATTCTCATTATAATTATGTTTCATCACATGAGTATATCAGCATCAATTTAAACATTTCTTTGCTGGGAGTACTTTTAGTACTCATATCTATTGATTATATTCATTGCATCTAGTGATATATTTTTTAAAGACCCTGTCGGAAGTGAAAAATTAAATAGATGAATTACATACCACTGGAAAGCCTATAAGCCATAGCTTACAATAATATCAATTATATGCTATTTTAGTGTCTGTCAGAGGAGTAACGGCTCTCTGAAATATCCAAATCTAAAGCCTTTGAAAATCGTAAAATGTCGACCTAAAAAGTAGCTATCGACTTGATGACGTCGTCTCATGTGGAGTACGCATATTCCCAATGACTTTACATTAATTAAGCACGGCTCATCGCCTGGGTTATATAGGCGAGCCGATCGAGTCCACATGTTACGTAGTCACCGTACCTGCAGCAAATTTGACCAATAATTTGGAGGGGTGCGGAAAATTGGGTTTTAATTTGCTTTTGTGCAATACTGAAAGGGAAAATATTTTGTGTTCCTTTATATTTGTAGTCTACGTTCAGTTAGCTTTCCATTTGTGTAAAGTTGTATTTGTTATCAGATGAAGAAAAAAAAAATCTTTTGCATTAAGGGTAGCTTTTAAAAGAGTTGTGGGGCAAATCATCGAAAGCCCGTTTATTGTCGGACCTATGACAAATGACCCTGTCTATCTTGGCTACATTGTTGCTATACTGTATTTAAAATATGGGCTTCAAATATCAATTCTACAAACAGATATTGCAATAATTAAATACATTCTCAGTAAACAGTAAAACATCTCATTAAGTAAACTAATTTATGTAGATTAATTTAATAACGCAAGCGTACGCACTGTCGTACTCGCATAGGGTGTCCACGGAACCCACGGCCAACTTGGGTTCCATGCGAGGGTTTTTTATTTAATCCTTTATTTTCTTCATAAATCATGCAGGGAAAAGTTTATTGAGGGTGATTTTATACATTCTAGCTATACATGTATACAGATTATTCTGTAAGGTGTTTGGTACACTTCAATGACATCATCATCATATGACTGTCACCTTCACCATCAACCTACCTGACTGTGGGAGCCATGGCAGAGTATAGTCCACCGGTGCTACTGCTGACTTGACTACTACTGATGTATCCCCCACCCAGGGCTGCAGGGGCGAGGGGTTGGCTGACCTGCTGGGGAAGAGGCTGGGAGGCTCTCCCTCCTACTTTGTTGCCAGATTCAAACTGGGTCGGGGTTCGGAAGGACATGTTGGACGTGGACGGTGAGGAAGTGGAAGCCACAAAATGAGACTTGAACTGATTCTGTAAATAAAGTAGAAAATTGTTTTAATAGGTTAAAAAAACTCCATGTTACTGCACAGCCATGGACAGTGGAAACTCATTACAACAAGGTCCCTGGGACAAGGAAATTACCTTGTTATATCAGGGAAAAAAAAACAAAAGAATATAAAGAGCTGGGACCAGCAAAATTACCTTGTTATGACAGATACCTCATTATATCAGATCTCTTTATACCAAGGTTTCACTGTACAACTTGGTTGTACAAAGTCAATGGAACCCTATACATTCTGTACAATAAAGCCTGAAAAGGTTGGTATACAAGTAACAAGGCCTGAAATTGGGCAAAAACCTGAAAATGTCATCCTTGTATTTAGTTGATTATGGCTATATTTCTTTCCATAAGTTTCCTTCTTTTTCAGTAGGCTAAAAGCATGGAATCAAAAGCATAATGATAAATGAATTACGTCTTGCTAAATAGAAAACTGCTTTCAGTTTATCTTGCCGAGCGACAGAATTATCAACATTTACAACCATCTCAATTTTGCTTCCAATTTCAACCATCTTAAAATACTGTAATGGTTACTAATCAAATATATAAACAATGATATTTTTTGCATGAACGGATGTGAATGTAGACTTACAGAGAAAGCACTCTTCATAGCATTTAGTCTGTTGGTATAGAGGCTTCCTACACCTCTATTCTCTTCATCTCCATCTGAGGAACCAAGAAATTCCATGGATGACCCACCACTGCCTCCTGCTGCTCCTCCTCCTCCTCCTGCTCCTCTTCCTCCTGATCCAAACGATGGTCGCTCACGGTAACCGAGTCCACCACCTCCGATGTTAAGGCGCTTTCCCTTGCCAGCCCGGTAACGAGATTTCTTAAAGTATGGATTCTGAAAAAGAAAAAAATGAAATAACCGTCAGTGTCTCCCATTCTAAATTCCTAATTTAAAATTTCTGTTTCATTTAATTAACTTACATTTCCGTCATCTAATCTGGAGAAAAAAATAATCATTTTTTTCATAGCAGAATTTGTTCTTGACAATCTTAAAGGTTGTCCAAATTTTTCTGTACAAGCAAATAATTATGCATACAAAATATGAAGAAAACAGCTACGTGGAATGCATTGTGACTAGTAAAGCAGAGTACAGGCATCTATTAGTCTTAACGCAACGATGGTCTATCTGGGATTATAAACTCATGTATTGTCAAATCGGCTTGACATGAACAACATGGATGCCATATTTTTGCTTTCCTCATAAATGACAATAAATATGCTTCTTGTACTAGAATGTTACAGCCTGTAGAGGAAACCATCTATACTACATATATATATATATACATGTTTATTGCTCATACCTGCATGGCAAGGTCTAACAATGATTTGGGAACTGCTTGATCGGCGCCCTCTAAGTTCCGCACAAGGTCACCAGCAAACTGGTTTTCTTTCTTGAGGATGAGTGTGTACGCTGTTCCCTTCTCGCCTTAAACAGAAAGAAAGAAAAAACTCCTCTTGTTAACTCAAGCCCAAATTGCAATAGACTCCTTACAAAGTGCCTACAACACCACTAATTTTAGATGTGTAGCCAGCCTACAAACAGATATAGAAAGCCTTCTTTAGACTTTCCAACATGAACAATCTACATTTGGGTTTCGGTTTCATTGATGCCTGTGAATGATATGAAAAGGAAGCATGAATTGAAATAATTGCGGATATAATTCAATAAAAAAATACCGAGCAGTGATAAATAGTTAAGTCTATCGACCAGGATTGACGCCACATGGTTTGCAGTATATGTTCCATATGCACTGTTGGTGTGACAACAGTCAGCTGTAAAAGTCTACTGTTTATTCTATTAGTTAGTCAAAGCTTGTAGAGTCAATTTTAACAAGAGCAAGGAAATTTTTACATGGTTTACAGCCTTGTGGCTTGAAACTACTAGTCTTCATGTTCATATCTTTAATTGTTTTAATTAAAAATAAATTTACAATATATAATCAGTACAATCTGAATACAAGAACAAAATGAACAAAATACCATCTTTATCTCTCAACTATCAAAGTTGATTCAACGCATTTTTAGATTCTATCAAAACGAGATGATAAACAGTGAGAATGAGGATGTATTTACCTGCACGTCCTGTCCTTCCTATCCTATGAGTGTGAGTATCAATGTCTCTGGCCACATCATAGTTGACCACATTCTTGATTGACGGGATATCTAGACCTCTCGCTGTCATGAAAGAAAGAAACATGAAGATGATTATAGAAAGTCTCTAGGTACATCATGGTTGATTACAATCTTCATTCTAGGAATATCTAGACCTTTTACTGTCATGAGATAAATTAATGAAACAAGGTGATTACCATACAGATACGGTCACACCTAAGAGGCCACATGTGAAGTGTGGTTACCTATTATATTCTCTTTCCCCAGAGGAGAAATATATTGTGTGTAGGTAGGGTTGTGCAGAAGAGAGGTGCGCAGTCCTACTTACTTGCTGTTCGCTTTTTACCTCGCCAAACAAATGTTTGTTACATTGCATGCTCGTGCACATATAACAAATTGTTGAGTATCACATGACACCCTTTCATTTAATAGAATACTCACTAACAAATACTTTAATTTTTTGCAAGCCAGATGTGGCCTGTGGTCCGCAATTAGAGAACCTGTGATCCATGCCAAATTGAGGGGAAATCATGACTAACAACATTGTGCACATTTAGCTATGTATCACTAACATGCAAAGCTTACCTGCTACATCTGTTGCTACTAAGATTGGGATGACTCTCCTCTTGAATGCCGTGATGACTGCATTTCTTTCTAGCTGATTCATGTCTCCATGAAGTAAACCAACTGAAATTCAACAGCAAGAAATTATGACATTCAACTTCAAAATAGAGATTATTGCATGGATTTTTTGAAAAAATGTTGAAAATAAATTAATATTTAGCCCTCCACAGGCTAATTTATTATTTTAAGTCAAAATAATAGAGAAACAATTGTAAAGTTACATATGTTTGACTCACTTGGTGACAAGGTGATTCTGTTATATTTTTTCATACAAATACAAATTGAAGTGACTGCCACTTAATACTAAATATTTTTTGAATGTGAATGCCTTTGTCATCTATGTAATTTTTGTGAGTCATTATCCTGCTCCTTTTAATATCCTATAGTCTCAAATTTATACAGCCAAGTTTTTAATATCATCAGAATAACATTTGTGTGCTTTTTCTTTGCCATTTGATGCAGCTCCTCTTTTGCACATCCTCTCTCTCTCCCTCTGCATTACAAAACAATAAATATTGTATACATTTCATCTTTTTTTCTTCCTCTTAACGATTTTCAAATTTCAGTATCTCTTTCCCTTTCCTTCTTTCTTTCTCCCACCTCCCTCTCTATCACTCTGTTTATCTGTAATCGCCACCACTATCATCATCATCATCATCATCATCATGATCACCATCATCTTCATCATCATCATCATCATCACCATCATCTTCATCATCATCATCATCATCATCATCATCATAATCTCTGTCTCTATCTTTCTTTTTATTACTTCATTATTTTTCAATTTTCTATCGCTGTTATTAAATCTCTGTCTCTCCTTACCATCAAAATCTTTTCTCTTAAGGCTTGTAGCCAGCTCTTCTGCATTGATTTTCTTTGTGACAAAGATAAGAACGCTGCCCTCTGTGGTGAAGCGAACAAGCCGAGCAAGGAGCCAGGGGAACTTCCTAGTTTGATCGCTGAAGATTTCTACAACTTGAGTTACATCTTGGTTGGCCTGTTGACACAAACAGACATAAAAGAAATCAATGAAGTTTTTAAAATACATGAAATCAAGACGACATCTTCACAATATTCGACTACGGTAGCTCGAATGTCTGTATACAAACAAAATATGAAAAGAAAAAACAGTTGTGAGATGTTTGCTTCTCGTACTTGATGCCAGTATGGACAGATTCCAAGAAACTTTGAGGCAGAACTTGACAAAAGAACAAAATTATTCATCATTAAAGGTCAGATGATCTTGAAAGGTTAGGATTTGTATGGTGGTGTGTACAACATTTATATTAGTTTGCTTTTTTACCATGTGGGTAGTCCTGAAAAGGACTGTTGAGTTTGAAAGGGGATAGAAAAGAAAAGAGAGGGCGAGAAAGGTATTCTTTCGGTTTTGTCCTATGGAGGACTACTTGATATTGTTTGTGGGGGGGGGGGTGGGTAGAGACATTAAGAGAGAGAGGTAATCTTTCATGACTGGAGCCCTGAAAAGGACTAATAAACTAGGTTATCAACGAGGAAAGAGAGAGAGGGAGAGCAAGGCTCGACATTCCAAAAAAGATTGACTGTTTGTTACTCCCACGTGGTGAAACCTAAAACTTTCAATGAATTTCAAGAAAGGTGTAGTCCAAGAAACTTACCTCTCCAATGTCCCCCTGTATAACTCTGATAGGGTCTGTCAGGATGTCTCTAGCAAGGCGTTCTACCTTCTTCCTAAAGGTAGCACTGAACAGAAGAGCTGAAACAATGAGAGGAAATGCAAACATAATTAGGCGAAAATTCCAAGCAAAGATTATAGTACCTTATCGTAGTACATTATCACAGAACTCAACATTCTTCCTTGACATATAATAATGAATGAAGGAAGTTGAGATCACTGATAAAGCTTGTTATATGCAATTAGTGTGATGGATTGACCTTTTACCGGAAACTTAACGCTATTCTTCGTACTACAAAAATGCTTCTAAATGAAATGTCTTGAAAAGTTGGTGACAAATAAAATACATGTACCTATGAATGAAGTCAACTAACTTTGAAGCAGTGAATCTGCGGCATTTAGCGAGGATCGTCAAAATAATCGAACCATTCAAATTTTGTATAAGCTAACAATCATGCTCTTTATACCGGATACTTATTCGTGTAAACAAAAGCAATTTGCTTAGTGTGCGCATTAACATGCCTGCGAAGCAGAAATGCACATTGCTGTACACTTCTTGCGCTGGCTAACAGCATGTAGGTCAACTCGTCAAAATGCGTTGACCTTTCGATGCTTATCACTTTAATTCCGAAGATATACAGCCATTAACGGGGTGTCCGGTATGAAGAGGCGTCCAGTATTAAGGTGAGTGACCATAATATGTGATAGGCACATATTAACTGATGTCTACTTCTCAGACTGTTGGTATGATTTGATTATCAAATAAATTTTCTTGTTTGGGGAATTTTATCATCATTGAAAGAATAACAATATGCAAAATGATCTCAACTCATTTGTGTGATTTACAGTTAATTCTTTTGAATTGGATGACGGTCAGTACACTTACTCTGTCTGTCTGGTCTCACATGGTCAGCTATTGACCGCACTTGAGGCTCTGAAAAAAAAAGAAAAAAAAAAAGGATATAGCACAAATCATACATATCGTACTAAAGGGAAATATCACATAAGTTATAAGATATAAAATTTCCCGAGCTATGTAGTAAGAAAAAAAAAACTCTTCTATTTCTTTAAAAAGGTACAGCCACATATAGAAGCAACAAGCCAACCCATATCTAAGAGAGCAAACCAATTAATAATAATAATAATATTTGTTTCTTGTATAGCGCATATCACATTTAAACGTCTCTATGCGCTTCCAAATTTGGAAAATATTACCCCAGCTTTAGCTGTGCTGCCATTATTAGCATTTATAGCATTTGAATAAATCAATACTAGAATGTATCCTTTTCTGAGCAGCCTGACAAATGCAATTATATCAATACCATAAAACTACAGCATATCAGGCAGCATGATAATAAAGTAAGATATCAAATGACAATGTTTTCTTGAAAGTGAAAATTTATAGATCCAATGCAAGTGCAATGCACAAGTATCATGACCAATTTTTTTTATGGAAAAAAAATAAAAACAAGAAAACATTAAGTAAGAAACACACACACAAAAAAAACACAGTTATTTAATAACAAACATAAATGCTCTCTGTCTACATAACTGAATGATAATGCATTTTGCTTGAAAATTTCCTGTGGGCCTTCCCTGAATTCTGGAATAGATTCATGCATAAATCAAGTGCAGCGACACTTTCAAATACACTCTCTGATACATGCAATACGGATAGACTGAGAAGTCTACAAATGTTGCATGGTTATAAGCTTGCAGCAGAGGTGTCATAGTTGAGTGGTTTAAGCGCTTGACTTGAAATGCAAAGGTTGTGGGTTCGATCCCCGACATGGCACTAATGTCCTTTGGCAAGGCATTAATCTACATTTGCCATTCACCACCCAGGAGAGAAATGGGGACCTGGTAGGATGATGAAAGTCTTTGTGTTAGTAATTGAATGAATCCCATGACCAGGGTAATAATATCTGTAAAGCGCTCAGAGATGGTATATCGTATTAAGCACTATATAAATCCAGATGATTATTGCAGCATAATAATATTCCGCTTTTATATAGCGCTTAATACATCGACGATGTCTCTAAGCGCTTTACAGATATATTATTACCCCTGTCAATGGATGCAGGCTTGCCCGCACACAATGTATGCACATTCTCCACTCCCTGGGGAGCATTCCAGCCAGTCATCATTTTACAGACGCTCATAATGCTGAGCAAACTACATTAACTTTCGCATTCTACTGGGTACCTATTTATCACCTGGGTGGAGAGTGGCAAATGTAGATTAACGTCTTGCCAAAGGACATTAGTGTTCGGCTGGGATTTGAACCCTGTACCTTGTGATATGCAGTCGGGTGACTTATTCACTAGACCACAATACCTCTACATGAACACTATAACAACTTACCAAAGCCCATGTCAAACATCCTATCGGCCTCATCGAATATGAGATATGATACTCTGCGTAGGTTGGTGGCTTTCTTCTTTATCAGGTCAATTAAACGACCCTACAAATAGAAAACAACATTCAAAGATCACATCTCAATAATATATGAAACTCAAAACAATCTCTTTCTTTCTAGCTATACATATAAGATAGATAATGCATTATAGTTCCCATAAAATCCTTGTTGTGCAGCACAGTATGGAGATTTTTTATTGTCATTGAATTCCTTTACACCTTTACTACATGGCTATGTTTATAGGTTGTTTTGTATGAGTTTATTGTCATTTTTATCGCATTGTCGAAAGAATAAATTGAATTGAATTTAATCTAACTTACAGGTGTAGCTACGATGACCTCTGGTCCCTCTTCACACGCCCTCTGTTGTTCATGCATGTTACCGCCTCCATACGCACACACAACGTGGATGTTGTATGCCTTCCCAAACTTCTTCACCTCTATATAAATCTGTGGGGAGAAATCAATTTTCCTTTCTTTTTAAACTTGGCTTGTACATAGTTACACAAGGGATGGTCTGTTAACTCCTTAATTTACACATGTTCATGAAATAGAGATAAGGAAAATGATGATGATGATGATGATGATGATGATGACAATGATGATGATGATGACAATGATGATGATGATGACGATGATGATTATGACGATGACGATGATGATGATGATGATGATGATGATGATGATGACGATGATGATAATGATGATAATGATGATGATGATGATGATGATGATGATGATGATGTTGGTGATGATGATGATGTGAATAATGATTAGGAAATAGGATGATGACAATGACATTGAATAATGAAGATAAAAAAAGATGATCAGATAAAAATATTCATGATGCTGATTATTATGGTGATGATCACTATGTTATCTCTGCAAATGACGAAAAAGAAATAGAAGAAATGGACAATGATTATGATGGTGTTTATGATAATGATGATGATTGATCATCATCATGTTGAAGATGATGACAATGATGCCGATGTGAAGATTAAAATGTTATAATAATAATAATAATAATAAAATGGCGCTTATAAAGCGATTTCCACCAAAGACTCTAAGTGCTAAATGATGAAGATATTGATCATTTTGTTGAAAATGGAAAAAAACATTAATCATAACATACATGAAGATGTTGGTGATTGTGATGATTACAAAGGTTATGATTGATAGATATAATGATAACAGTTATAATAATTATGTTGATATTCATGAGGATTATAATGATTGTCACGATGGTGATATTGTATAGTTTGGTTCATTGAGATTTTAAAAATCATCAAACATGCAGCTTAGAGCTGAAGTTGTTCAAATTACAGAGTAAAAAGTACATGGCATAACCGTACACTGATAACACATTAAAATATATTGAAAACTCAATATCAATAAAAGAAATTGATAACACATTCAAAGATATTGAAAACTGAACAAGTATTTTTTATATTTACATACAAGTTACAAGCTTCATTGTGAATATAAAATTGCCATTTGTTTTGAGTAAAACAGAAATTTGAGAATTAATAATTTACATGTTTATTGCAATAATGACGGAGTAGGTAGCCCACGAAGACTGATAGAGATTGTGATAGAAGACTAATATGATGGCGATATATCAATCATGATATCAAGGATTAATTTGATGCAGAATAATAGAAAATTTCTGATTACCTGTTGTGCAAGTTCTCTGGTGGGTGCACAGATAAGTCCTATAGGTCCATCACCTTTTTTTGTTGCTCTCTGAAGGAAAAAGAAAACAAACCAAAAATACTGATAATTTCTTACTTCAATTACTGCAATAAAGAGAGAGATTTACGCTAACATTGAAACTCACTAATCCTAAGAGTGGTCAATGCTGCAAAGTGATTCACAACAATTAATTTTTGATATTCATAGTAGTCTCTTGCCATGAAAACAGCCATTGATAATTATCCAAAAAGCATAGAGCTGTTGTTTTCTTTTTTTCCTCTTTTCTTTGCATATCGCTCTTTGATAATGATCAAAATCATTGCTAAATTTGATGTAAGCATGGATAGCCCATAACAGAATTAAATTCTTAAAGATAAACTTGAGTTCTGGTAAATAGAGAAAACAAATTTTCACAGAATCCAACGAAACTTACACTGAATGTTCAAGATTACAAATTAATGTGCCAAACAATTTTGGTAGAAAATGTATAGTGGCTGAGTAATGAGCATAGAAAGATAAGGAAATCTGGGTACCGGTAAGTAGGCCCGCCACCATGTGCTTAACACAGGTCACTTATGTGCAAATGGGAGTTGTGGTTTTTATCGAAGACGATGCCCAGTAAGTTCTTGTGCGTTTGTTTTTATTTCACTACTATGTCACTTTCATCTACTGCAGGATAAACAATCCACAATAAATCATAGCAATTTTCTCTCAAAATACGATTCCCATACCGGAGCTCAAGATTAGCTTTAAACTAACACAAATCTACTTGTTTTTATAGCACTTAGGTGAATGTTATCTTTCTTACCTGATCCATGATATGTACCAACATAGGCCATACGAAAGCAGCTGTCTTCCCACTGCCTGTCTTAGCAATACCGATCACATCACGACCACACATGGCAATGGGAACGCCCTGATTACAAGAAAATATGGTACACATGTATATATGCAGGAGTCAGAAGCAGTCGCATTCGTCAATGTCAAACATTTTGGCATCAACAATCATTGATTCTCATTGAATATTTAAATTACTGTTACAAGAGTAAAATCTCGTTTACAAATGATATATACAATAATGTTTGAATGAACAAAAGCATACACACTTTAACCCAATATTTTGATCACTTCTTTTCTCATCTAAACTCTAAATCATTTTACAAATGCATTATCACTATCAATATCATCAACGCCATCATCACCTCTACTATCCCAACATCACTACTATCATGATACCTACCACAATAACACTATTACCATTATCGTTACCACCACAACTATAAACTTCAACACAACTACCACTAAAGCAGAATCAATACCACAAACTGATCACTACCATAATCCACAATCAAAAGCATATCATTATCACTACCACACCAACAGCCCCATGATAACCACAATACCTTAATCACTAACAACATCACAACAACCTCTATCGATTCTTGCTATCGCCAATAAATTAAATTCAGTCCCCATCTCAAATGCACTCTGGGATAGTTTGGTGACCAAGTCGCTTCCGGTCTATTTTGCGCAGCATTGCTGGCGTTGATTACTTTATTTTCTGACAGTAATCATAGTGATTTATCACGATTTTCAAGTGAGTTCAAGAGTTGATCATTATGAAAAATTGAAAATATTGTTAAAAATATTAAGAAATAAGATATTTTGATGTTTGATGGGCAAGAGCAAGTAGAAGCATAGAAATAACTAACGTACACTTTCTTTGGTTGTGTTCATTGGCAATTCCCAAGACTCGTCAAACTCAGGACTACAATAAAAGGTTCGTTGGCTCATTGGACAACCAACAGACATACTACGTTTTGGTGGGGTATTTTTAAGTGAAGCCTGTCAATTTCTTGAAGTCTTGAAGAGGGCCTTCCATTGCTTCAATCTGGTCGTCGATATGATTTGGAGTATCTTTCTCTTGCTTTTAGGTTGCTGCCATCAAAAAAATTGAGGAACCTAGAAATAGCTTTTGGTCACGTACGTACTTACGTACATTGCGCATATGCATAATTCATGTACAGCATGTGTGCCGCTGTACACCAGAAATGGCCTGAAATTACATCCAAGAGGCTACACCTGGGCATTTGGGGAGTATTGGCGATAGCGAGAATTTTCTTGGTCTCTAACACGATCCTTACCTGTGCCTGGATTGGGGTAGGGCTAGAGAAATCTGATTTCCTGATGCAGTGCATTAGTTGCTCATCAAATCCAAAGTGAGCGAAACTTGTTACTGGCTTAGGAGGATCAGCTCCAGACACCTGAAAAAAAAGGGTATGGCAAATGATCAAAATAATGTCACATGTAGGCTTAACTGTCATATACCTCCAATGCAAGTAGTTTAGGTATACATGTACTATAATGGGTATCGGTAATGGGTAATGGGTAATTGGGATTGTGTATTGGGTAATGGGTAATTGGAATTGGATAATGGGTAATTGGTATTGGATAAATGGTATTGTATATTGGGTATTTAGCAATGGACATTGGGTAATGGGTATTGGATAATAAGTATTTGTTAATGGATGATGGGTAAAGGACAATGGGTTAGGATTAGGGGAAAATAATTCATTTCTTGGCACAAGAATAAACAAAAAATATGCCATGGAATATACTGAGGGTAGAAAATCAAACCCGTGGTCCCATCAAGAAATACCCCCCTATTCTCTCGGAGAGTATTTGTGTGAGAGCAATGTAAGATAATGACTTTTCCACACAGGGCGATTGGTGGAAAATGCAGAGCTAATCCTGGTGATTGACAACATCCCTTATTGATTTGACACCTGAATGGTGTCAAATTCCTCACGAGAGCCTACTACTATGCGTCTTTAATTCTTCAAGATTGATTATCTCATGTCTGTGCTCTCCAGATAGTTAATTAAACAAGCAATATTATAATAACGATGTCTTTTATAGCGCGGGTATCTGCCAGATAGGTGCTCATGGCACTTGCTTAATATATACAGTTAACAACTAAATTATTCATACCTTTACCAACTTTTGTATTTTTTTAATTAAGTGAATAATTTGACTGGTTAGATTTATGTTTCTTGAGAATGTGACATATTAAATCTTACATCTAAAAGTATTCAACAAACGTCCTAATTCAACCAGTCCACCTTGCATTCTTGAGATACAAAAACACAAAAAAAACATCAAATTTACAAGCGTATGAATAATTCAGTTGTTAACTGTACATAATCAGTTACACTCTGTATTTGCAAACCTTTGTTTATCTTTGTCTTCCAGGACCCGTATTCAATTCAATACTCAAGTACACAATTTAAACTTTTTACTTACTATTTGGCTTAGATAAAATACTTGGCCAATTTTGGTATTCAATTCAAACTTTTGGCTAAGTATTTTACCCTAAATTTAAGACAGCTCCCTACCAGACTTAAGCCAATTATTTGGGGGCCTTGAGTGGCAGGCACATGGTTTTCTGATGCAGTATCATAACCTGCGCACACTTATATCAGCGCACATTTATTGCGACGCGTTAATTGCGCATATTACTTTTGATTGACCGTGCGATGTCACAATGCTTATCAGTAAGTATTTTACTTAGATTTTGTCTCAGGTAAGTAAAAGTCTAAAATGCGATTTGAATATGAGATAAGTAAACTTCTTAGCTTAGCCATTCACTTAGTAAATTTCTTACTTATTCTAAGTATTGAATTGAATACCAGCCCAGGTGCTCAACTTACCCTGATATTAAGTTTCTGGCGTAGATCCATCACAACTGAGTAGTTCAGTGTTTGAATGGACTCGTGCTCATTGTAGAAATTCTTGTTGAATGGCTCATAGTCAATCTGCAAGTATGGAAAACAGAAAACTATTCATTTACCTCCATGTAGCTCTGGTAAAAAAATAAAAAAATAATTAAATACCACTGTGAGAATATCGCACTTATACAACACGAATCCTAAAAGATCTCCCGCAAACAGAAAAGTGTATTTCACACCAATTGTACCAATACTGCAGCTATCTACAAGGGCCTGGAACTTGTTCACTAATATCAGAGAAAGGCAACATGAAAGAGAAATAATAAAAACAAATCTGTCCCATTTTTTCCCATTTTTTTCACTTATCAGGCCCTTTGCATCTTATCATTAGGCACTTACAAGGAAATTGTTATTACTATATTGTAGAACAGTCCATTTCAGGGGAGGGAATTGACAAAAGGAAATGCTGTGAAAAAGAACAAAATGGAAAAGAAAAATAACCATCACATTAGGTAGAGTAATTAACATATTATTATTTCTGGTATGGAGAAATGGAATGAGTCAATATACCATAGAGTGGTCTACTGGAGGCAGCGGGTCGATGATCTTTGACCTCTCTGGAACTATGGGATTGCCGTCAGCGTCATAGTCGATCGGTTCATCATCATCATTGATAGGGAGAGTGTTCAGACCTGCCTCAGGGTTGTCCTCCATATACTTCATATATGCTTCCTGAGAAGAAAAAAATGTGGTAAAAATTAGTTAGATATATACACTGATTACACTCAGTAAATAAAGAAAGTGGACATTATTTACAGTTAAGATTTTCAAAAAAATATTTAATAAAAAATAAACATAAATTAATCCTCTTTAATACTTCTCTCCATATTATCCATCTACACCTATATATGACATTCAGTTTTCTGCCCTCCCTCCCTTTCTAAATCTCACTCTCTCCTTCTCTTTCTTTATTCTTCTTTAGAATTGTATCTTACCATTTCATCTAGTTCTTCAATGTCTGTTCTGGTTGCCTTCTGTGCTTTCTTGCTCTTCTTTGCCTCTGCATCTTTCTCTTCCTTGGTTAATTCAACCTGGAAAATAAAGATTAGACTTTACTTGTTTATTTATCATAATAGATAAATACCTAGATATTTGGCAGTGACAGCATAAAGGAAGCAGTGTTGACTAATGCTGTATGATCATTCTGGTTAATTATAAGCCGATTAACCTTCCATACAAAGAAAAAGCAGTTTAAGGTTTATCCTTAGAAAATAATCCTCTTGAAATTATTCATTTCTATTCGGATATTAGTAGTTTCCACATTATTTCATTCACAATTAGTCGCACTGAAATCATTTAAGAAAAAAAGAAATATGCATATCACTAGGCATAGTACATAAGAAATGCATGAGGTAACACACATAGAAGATTGTGCTAGTCTCTCATTGCAATTACTAGAGTACAAATGTAATATTTCTGCTATAAAATGGAGAAGGAAAAAAGAGTTAGCGGAAGCTACACACAATCAGGTGCGGCCAGCAGTTACAAACTCCTCCTCAGCCTGTATGTTTTCTCTTTCAATTGCTCTCTTCCTCTATCTCTCTCTCTCTCTTGTATATATTTATTTCTTGTTTTTCTTTTGGCCCTCTTTCTCACCCTCCCCCTTCTGTCTGTCTGTCTTTCTCTCTCTTCATCAACTTCAACTTTATCCTTGCCATAAACATTTTAAAGGCATGTAGTGGGTCCTCTTAGTCATCACTGCTCTCCTCTTTCTTGTGTGGTGCTTTCTTCTTCTCCTCCCCCTTTCCTGATCTGGCCTCCTTCTCTCTATCTCTCCCTCTCTCCCCTTCATTACCCCCAATATCTCTCCCTATCCCTCTTTCTCTGTCCATCATTCTTACCTTCATCCCCACCCTGAAGGCATCTAGTGGGTCCTCTTCTTCAACGCTGCTCTCCTCTTTCTTATTGCTTTTTTCTCTTCCTTCTTCTCCTTTCCTGATCTGTCTTCCTTCTCTCTATCCCTCCCCTCTCTTCCTCTTCATTTACCCCCCTCTCTCTCTCTCTCTTTCTCTCTCTGTCCATCAACCCAAGCTTGCATCAACCTCACCTTAATACCCGCCATAAAGGCATCTAGTGGGTCCTCATCTTCATCGCTGCTCTCCTCTTTCTTGGGCGGGCTTTCTCTTCATAGTACAGATTTCTGTATCTATCTCCAAATGTATCCGGTTTCTTTGGAGCAGGGCCACTTGTCTCTTCATCACTGTCTGCATCAAAATACCTGCAAGAAATTCATGAAACGGTTGTAACATACTAACTTCCAGGGGTTGTATTCTGAATATTATTTCATATTTTATTTCAGCTTTATTTAATATAAGTAAGATGAAGATATGCCATAATCATACATTTGTATTCTGAGCATCATTTAAATAATCTTTTATCTCATGTGGGACACATCCAACACATATATAACGTATCTTAAAGGTACTATGTCCCATTTGCAGGCCAAAAAATGAAAAGGTTAAATTCCAATGGCATTTGAAAGATAATACTGATTTAAAACTTCCTTCAAACGTAAAGGGCTGGAAAATGTCTTTGTGGGAAAATAACGACAATTAGTTGTCGAATCGACATAAGTGATTGCAATCACTTATGTAAATAGTCTGATTTTCAGACCCTTGTACCGAATGGTTGTATGTTTTGTGCTGCGCAAAGATTCAATTAGTTTAATTTTGGCCATTACAAGAAGTGGGTTATTGATGTAGACAAGTGCTGCATTTACCTGTTACAGCTCATTTTATGTCTTTTATTACCAAAGAAAAAACAGAAGTCAGTCACCC
The DNA here is from genome assembly GCA_037976565.1 of Mesocentrotus franciscanus. Taxonomy (NCBI): domain Eukaryota; kingdom Metazoa; phylum Echinodermata; class Echinoidea; order Camarodonta; family Strongylocentrotidae; genus Mesocentrotus; species Mesocentrotus franciscanus. The sequence goes on from CP137683.1 coordinate 3,814,977, forward strand.
CTCAATAGTGTCTGACAGTGAAGTCTAGAAAGTAAACGGATTTCCTTGCATAATTTGAATACTACGACGTTGCTAACGTTAAATTTCACAGATAGGACATACATGACATATTCATGATTCCTGCAATGTTCTACAGAATTTGATGTTGGCTGCAAAAGGGACATAGTATCTTTAAAGCAATATGAAATCTTGTTAGTATATCATACTCAGCAAGTTTTTAAAGTTCAAGTTCTTGAATTCATCTAAATTTTCCATAAGATAACATAAGATAACCAGAAACTTTCGTGAAATGAAGATACCGTGAGGGGTAACTTTCATGGATCGTCTTTACAGCAATAAGGTTTTTCAAATTATCAAGTGCTGGCGTAATTTTCGAAAGATTCTGGTTATAACATACTTGAATTTTCATTAACCCACCCCCAGAATAAAATTCAGGGAGCAAAATTCTGTTTTACAAACAAAAACATTAGGCATATATCTACTTAAAAGCTTACACTTACTCTTGTTCTGTTCTATGTCTCTTCTTGATCTTCTCCAAGTCCTGTTCATCAAAGCCCATGATAGCATTACTGTAAAGAGATTTCTTGTCTCTGCCACGGCTAGCTGGTACAAACCGGTTGTACACACCTCGACCTCCACCTCCTCGCTGCATGTCTGCGGCACAAAAGCTGTATCCCCATCAAGAAAACAAAAGAATAGTAACCATTGTGGATTGTCAGTTTGCTGGAATGTTCCTGTTTAAAAATCTTTCAAGTGTTCAAACCTTAATAAAAAGCGATTAGTGTAAAAAGGCGTGCACGCAGGAGTTCCCTAAATTCAGGGAACTCCGAGCGTGCGCCTTCATATACTAAACTAATCCCTATCGTCGTAAAGTATGGCAAATTGGCAACGCAAAAACAGTTTGTTTTTTTCGTGTACACCGGGCCACATGTCCTTGCATTTCAGCCGAAACCAACATTGCAAACTCTCGTAAGAGGTCAGCGTTTTTGAAATGCTTTTTATGAGAAGAAAGATGTGCAACTCCGAAGCGAGTCAGAGTCAGACAAAGTCTGAGTGTGCAATGTTCGTCGGGTGCGGGAAGAGGTTAAATAAATTATACAAACGCATTTGCCATTTCAGGTTTTTTTTTTCTTTAATTATGCAGGGGTACCAGGTATGGTCTATGGGTGCCAATTAAGGCTAGGTGATATCAATATCATATTTCGCTTTATCACCCAGCCCTTAAAGGGATCCGGTAACTTTATCTCAGATCCTTAAACAAATTATAAACCTTTAGGTCATCAGGAATCCCATGACTTTTACAAGCCGATCGCCTGTCTGATTATCAAGATATTTATGATTGAAAATTGAAATTTCATTTTGCGTTTTGTTAACGGTTTTCATAACACTATAGTCTATTGGGGAAAATGAGTATGGTAAAACCGGTCACTCAAAGATTTTTACTTTTTTGAGGCACTTCATGATCATTTTGAAGCGCAATTTTTTAGGGCTTCAATATTACACCATATCACAGACACTGATAACACGTACTGACGTAGGGCCATGCATCTCAGATTTCACATTGTTAAACGATGCCTTTAAGGCTACCCTGGCCATGCCCATGGACCATCCATACAGTGCAGTGCATGGAAGATTTAGGTTTGTTGAATCTTGAATTCCTACCTCATAAAACCCAACGCATGGGACTGTTCACCGATTTCAATTTGTCAGAGTAGATCTAGACTAAACATAATCATGGACGTTCGTCGATTTTTTACAAGCCATGAAACACTTCTCTCTCACTTCTTAATCTGTCATCAACATTGAATGTGCATTTACTTACCACTTTTACTTGCGTTGTGAAGAATTAAAGCTCCTGTTTAGCTGCGAGTACAACGCTAATTAGCCTGAGCCTGGCTAGCTGACTCTCCACAGAAGGTCAACACACTTTCTGGCGCGCGGATCGGAGCGAACCATAGTTTTAGCCTGCGAAGTAAAAAAAAAAACATCGCGAACCGCCTGTACAAGAGGCGACGCTCCCGGTGGGGGGCAGGGGCAGGGAGGGCACAGTACTTCCCCACTCTTTCAAGTACCCCGAAAGTGCCCCTTTAAATAGGAAAAGTGCCCCTTTAACTTTGTAAGAAGTGCCCCTTTTTACATAGGAAAAGTGCCCTTTCCCCTTTTCACCTTAGCTCTGATAAGTGTCCCTTTTCACCTATGAAAAGTGCCTCTTTTCATCTCTGGTAAATGACCCTTTTCAGATACGAGAAGTTACTCCTTTTCACTTCAGATAAGTGCCCACTTCATCTCCGATATTTGCCGCTATTCAAATTTGACACTAGATGCTCGTTTAATTTTGTCAAGTGCCCCTTCCCTTCCTGATCGATAAGTGCTCTAAAAGCTGCCCCTTTTATTTTGACATGCGCCCCTTTTCCTTTCTAGTAAATGCTCATTTTCCTTCTTGTAAGTGCCCCTTCCCCTTCTAATAATTACCCCTTTTCATCTCTGATGAGTGCCCTGTTTATTTTAACATGTGCCTCTTTTTCTTTTTAAGAAGAGCCACTTCCCCCTTCTCATAAAAGCCCCCTTTCACCTCCGATAATTGCCCCTATCAAAATCTGACCGGTGCCCCTTTTCTTTCAACAAATGCACATTTTCCTTGATTATAAGTGCCCCTTTTTCATTTTCATAATTGCCCCTTTTCGGGTGCGATAAGTGCCCCTTATTCTGATAATTTCCCTTTTAACAATGATACGTGCCCCTTTTCCTTTCTAATAACGGACCTATTCCCTTTTCATAAATGCCCCTTTGGGCCCTTTCCACGTACCTCTTATAAATGCCCCTATCAAAATCTGGTGGGTGCCCCTTTTCCGTCGACTGATGCCCATTTCCCACTCTCATAGGTGCCTTTTTCATCCTTAGTGCCTCTTTTCAGGTAATAAGAAGTGCCTCATTTTCACCTCTGATAATTACAATTTAATTTGACACGTGTTCCTTTTCTTTTCTAATAATATAAGTGTCTTATCCATTTCGATAAGTGTCCCCTTTTCCTCTCATCATTAAACGTGCCCCTAATTTAAAGCAACTATATAAGAGCAGTAGCGTACACAGGATTTTTTCAACGGGGGGGGGGGGTAAAACAATTTTTGGGTCCAGTTTTTGAGGAAAAATTTTGCAACGACTTGAAAAAAGTGAGGGGGGTTTTCCTCCGAATCACACATATACAAACAATTGAGAGGGGGTGTTTAACCCCAAAACCACCCCCTGCGTACGCGCCTGTATAAGAGCAACTTCCCAAAGCTCGCTCGCATTTATAGAAGATATAATTATGTTACTAATTATCAAAGGCCTTTTCAGTCTTGTGACGGTTATGTGCTTATAGTTATAACCCCATCAGGATTGGGCTTTTTCCTCTTTATAAAATGTAATTTTTCGCACTGCGATCCAAAAGCTTTAAAATTTTCCTCGCTCGCAAATGAGTATTCAGACCATCACACCCAACTGCAAAGTATGATGCTTAAGCAATATATATATATGATGTATAAAGAGAAACAAATATTGAAATCATCCCTGATAATGTAATTACAATGTAGGGGTATATTACCAATGTCTAAAAAATTGTATATTTTTGCTTTGAGATTTCCCTTTGTAGGTGCCCTTTTTTGTTGGTGCCCCCCCCCCCCACTTTGGAAGTCGCTGCGCCGGCCCTGACTTATACCATGAGATAGACATGAGCCAATGGTCATAACATTTTATCATCTGATTCTTTACTCTCGTCTTCTTCTTATTCTTCTTCTTCTCCTTCTCCTTCTTCTGAGTTTTTCTTCTTCTGAGTTTTCTGCCATCTCCAGTAGACTTTATGTCTTTCAATGTATGCATGTTTCTAACCCGAACCTCTGTGCATGTACCATCATTTTCATCCACCTGCAATATGGGCTCTCGATCTATATGGATGGAATCCACGCAAACAGTTATTGTTGCTATGTCGGGAAAGCATCGGGCAAGTTTTTCAGTTGTCAAGAGAAACTTGATTTTTTTTTTTTTTAAATGAGTAAACTTTCTTATTATTTATTTGTATTGTTTGTTTTCGCTTGTCAGAATTCTTCAGAAATGTACCTCCTTCTTTTTCCAAAAAATAAGGTCCGCCCTAGATTAAAAAGCGTTTGTACGTCGTGAGTACATTTTCCAAAATAGCATATAATTATATGGGTTGAAAATATGAGAGAAAATCAACGTTCTTTACTTCTTTTGACTTTCCTTCCCATTCGAGGACTCGGACCGTAAAGCCAATTTTCCTCTATCTAAACAGGTAAAAGAAAAGGGAAAGGAAAAGGGGGAAGGGGGGAGGAGAAGAAGAAAAGGAAGGAGGAGAAGAAGAAGAAGAAGAAGAAAATAAAGATTACTGAAATTAACTGAAAAATAAATAGACATATTTCAAACTGATGGTTTCTATTTTAAATTTATCGTAATTTTATGATAATCGTTTAATTTATTATTTCCAACGACTTGGTTTGAGGTCATACAGATACATTCTTTGCAAGCTGAGACCGCGTGGCTGTCTGTCTGTTGTTTGTTGCTAAATTTTGGATATTTACCGGATTTTCACGGGACTTTCCGTACTTTTGACTCCAGTTTTGGATAGGAAAGGACTTGCTAAAGGTAAGCGAACATTCTGGGCTCATTTTACACATTATTCTGCACCACAATAAGCTAACAAATAAAGTAGATTTAAATCTCCCGCCGCACGCGGCGCGGACCACGCCTCCTCAAAAACGCCATGGCGGATATCGATTCAGGTACCGGTAACCAAACTAAAGAGTTAGAAATAGACACAGAATTAAAGGACGGATTCCGCACAGTCACGTCTGCAAGAAGTGTTAGGAGAAAAAAAAGAAAGATACGTGAAGGAAGTGTCAGCGTAGAGAATCTTTCACTAAGAGTGGATTCGTCCTCTGAGTCTGACATTATGGAATCGCAAAACTCAGTATTTCGTAACGAAACCCCAGTAATAGCAACCGACCTAAAGCTTCTCATTACACCTATCGATAGAGAAAAATCGCTCAGAAACATTAGCATGTTAAAAATAGCGAAATCAATCCAAAACTGTATCGGCGCATCGCCAGAATTTATAAAGTCTACCCGTAATGGAATTCTCGTCAAATGCACTAATACGAAACAACATAAGAAACTATCTGAAATACAAAATATTGATAACGTACCAGTTAAGGTTAATTTGAAACTTGATCTGAAGAAGGGTGTCATATCAGATATACCGACCGAGATGTCAGAAAAAGAAATAGAAACAGAACTAAAGAGTCAAAAGGTAGTTAACGTGAAAAGAATAGTAAGGAAAAATCGAAAAGGGAAGAACCCCAAGGATTGAATGTACAACATGTAGATCTAGTCCCAACTCGCAGTGTAATTATATCATTCGAAGCTACAGAACTTCCCCAAGACATCATTCTTTGCTTCCAAAAATAAAGGTCAAACCCTATATACCTCCAATACCCAGGTGTTTTAATTGCCAAAGATATGGCCATACCATAGCTGTTTGTAAACAAAAAAAGAGATGTGTCAGGTGTGGAGAGGAGCATAGTTTCGACAATTGCATAAAAAAGGACACCCCAAATGTGTAAACTGTGGAGGTGAACATTCCGCTGCATATAATGGATGCGGAGAAGCACAAAAAGCACAAGAAGTACAAAAGATCAAAGTACTGAATAATCTCAGCTATGCTCAAGCTGCTCGCCAATTGAAAGAAGAAAAAGAATATATGCAAGCGCAAGCCCCGATAGGCCTACCATTGGAGCGTAAACTAGCTCCTCCCCAAAACCAGGTAAAAAACTCAAGTATTCCACAATCGTCCGTAAACACAGTAAAGCTAAACCACCCCACCCCCCAAATCGACAACTCTCAATCGTTTCCGGATCCCACTCCAAAGTAGATCCTCCCTTGCCACAACGCCAAGATAGGCAGACAAACGAAAAGATAGGGCGACTGTCCTCACAACTTAAGGAAAATTTTATAACAAAGGCAACAAACGAAGAATTGATAACCTTTTTCCTACACCTAATGATCCAATTCATGCAGGACAAGTCGGAAGGAGAGGTGCTGTCCTTAATCAAGGCAGCTGCTGGTCAGCTCCTTGGTGCTAGGCAAACGCAAGCGAGTTAATTAAAGGAACTAAGAAGGCATTCCGCATCCTACAGTGGAATGCCCAGGGACTAAAGGGACATGGGGATGAGTTAATGCTCTACTTAAACTCCAAAAAAATGAAATTATTCACCTACTATGTATTCAGGAAACATGGTTTCGCGATCACGACACAGTACAAATCCCTAACTACAAATGTTTTGATAAAAATAGGAGAGTAAGGCGCGGTGGAGGATGTGCCATATACGTACACAATAACGTAAATTATGATTACCCAATCATAAAACTGACATTGAAATGCAACAGATTAATATATATTTTGATAACACATCCATAACCGTGGTAAATTACTATAATCCATGCGAAGACATAAATATGAATAAACTAGATTTGTTAATAAAGTATGTAAAGAACAAACGCAGAACGATTATACTGGGAGATTTTAACTCTCATAATGTTCAATGGGGCAGTAAAAATACAGACAAAAATGGAAAAGTAATAGAGGAATACTTACTGAAACACAATTTAGTATTCCTAAATGATGGCTCGGGAACCCGCCTAAACCCAACTACTGGTGAAACTTCTTGTTTAGATTTAACTTTAGCAACTCCTGCCTTAGCCAGCTCCATTAGCTGGAAAGTGTTTTCAAATAAATTCGGAAGTGACCATTTTCCTATACATATTGAAATTGACAAAAAAAATCATAAATCAGATTATACGAAAGATGATTTAATTCTAAAAAGGTCATTCAAGAAGGTAGATTGGCACGCTTTTAGTAAAATGTGCGATCAACGAATGGACACTGACTCCCTGCAAGACGCAGATGTCAAAACTTTTTACGGAAATTTCATGGAATCTCTATATAATATCTTAGATGAATTACACACTGTATCCAAAAGAAAAAACAAAAAGAATGCGAGATTCAACCCCGTCCCGTGGTGGACAGAAAATGTAAAATAAAGATTAAGGAACGAAACGAATGCAAAAATAGGTTATTGAGAATGTGGAATGAAGAAAATCTAAAAATATACAACAGAAAAAGGGCGAAGCCCAAAGGATTATCAGACAAACAAAACGAAAGTTTTGGCTGGATTACACGTCAAAACTGAACAGGTTCACCTCAATCTCAGAACTATGGAATTTGATTCGCTGTCTGAAGGGTACTCCAAATAAAACGCATGCTAAGATATCAGCCTTAAAAGTAGATTCAAAAGTAATTATAGATGACCAAGAAAAAGCTAACGAATTTGGAAAGCATTTTCTGAAGACCAGTAGCAAAACAAAAACAGGAAATAAAGAATTGCTAGACGAATATAAATCTATTGATTATAAAGGAGAACATGATTTAGTTATCAATGAACCTTTTACTATGATAGAACTTGAAAAGGTTCTTAATATAACAAAGACATCAGCACCTGGTGAAGATGGCTTGACATATACTGTGTTTCAAAACCTTCCATCCAGAGCTAGGAAAACATTACTCAGTCTTTACAATAGAATATGGACTACCGGGCAGATTCCGAACAATGCAAACATGCAATGTTGATACCCATCCTAAAACCAAAAAAGGACTCCTCCCAACTAACATCCTACCGACCTATCTCATTATTACCTTGCTTTATCAAGATATTTGAAAGTATGGTAAAGGAGAGATTAGACTGGTACATAGAGAAAACGAATTTTTGAATAATATACAACATGGTTTTAGAAAAAAGAGAAGCTCAGTAGATAACTTAGTACATTTAGAAAATGAAATTCAGAAATATTTATTTGTGGGTATGAAAACCATAGTCGTATTTATTGATTTGGCCAAAGCCTATGATACTCTTTGGACGAAAGGATTAATCGTCAAGTTACGTAGAATCGGTCTCCAAGGAAACATATTGACATTTTTAAGAAATTATTTGTTGAACCGTACCTTTCAAGTGCAAATAGGTAATGCCAAATCGGCAATTACGCATCCTGAAAACGGTTTACCCCAGGGTAGCATTTTGAGCTCCCTCCTTTTAATATAATGATAAGTGACATACCTTTAAGACCAGATATACATAGCTTGATTTATGCAGATGACATCGTTATTTGGGAATCAGGACATGATGTAAAACAAAATATCCAGAATGTACAAAAATATCTAAACATTTTGAACTCATGGCTCAATCCTTTCGGACTCATTATGTCGACAGAGAAAACGACCCCATCTTATTCTCAAACAAAACAAATGATGATAATTACGATTTGTATATAAGAGGTCAAAAGTTGACACCACAAAAGAGCACAAGTATCTCGGCGTCATCTTTGACAAACGGTTAACTTGGAGGCCTCATTTATTAGATATTACTAAACGATGTAAAGGTAGAATTAATGCTATCAAAAGTCTAGCATACGCCAAGTGGTCTGGAGATGCAAAAGAACTAGTGATGGTATATAAAGCATTAATACTATCAATAATTGACTATGGTTGCGAAGCATACAACTCGGCTACGGCAAGCGCAAAAATATGTTGAATTCAGTTCAGTACCAATCATTATTTGTTTGTGCAGGTGCTCGGAAAGGTACATCCCTTAAAACTCTGCAAGTCGAACTAGGCGAAATGCCTCTTGATTTAAGGCGAGAAATGTTATCAATTAAACTAAGAAAAAGAATCGAGAGTATGCGCAACCATCCTCTGAACGAAGATGTGAAAGATTGTTGGCAATTCAATATTCTTGGAGGTACTAACTCTAGATTAGCCTTTGGACGTAGAACCAAGGAATTTGCATTAAAATTTAGTTACATACTAGAAGAACCATTGAAGTATTTTTTCAACATTCCCTTTTGGCAAATACTCTCTCCCACGTGTCATCTGAGCTAAAAGAGGTGATAACGAAAACAGATATCTGTTTTGCTCAAAAACAAGCAGCCCTAGAATTGATAAACACGAAATGGAATAATTATTTACACATATATACAGATGGATCAAGATCACCGGAAAAAGACTCTGCTGCTGCGGCATTTCATGTGCCTTATTATGATGTTTCCCAATCTAAGAGATTAGCTAATTTCACATCTTCTTATAGAGCAGAGATGGCCGCAATTGTACTTGCCCTAATATGGTTATTACAACTCCCAGGTCTCTACACCGGGGCAGTTATCTTTTCCGACTCGTTGAGTTCACTCCAGGCCATAGAATCTCGTAAGGACGAATCTTTTATTCTTGAAATTCTAACCCTATGTAGTCAACTAAAACTTAAGGGCACCCAGGTCAATTTCGAATGGATTCCCAGTCATTGTGGTTTACAACACAATGAGGTAACAGATAAGATTGCTAAAGCAGGACTAAATAAAAACATAGAAATCAACAACGCACTTACTAGAGCAGAATCAAACTATGTTATAAAGAAATACTACATAGAGAAATGGCAAAAAAGATGGAATGAAACATCATCACCCCTACGGGAAACGCAAACTCTAGTATCAAAAACATTTGCTTGCTACTTGAACAACAGAATTAACGAATCTATTCTACATGGCATAAGAATGGGGAACTTAGGGTTAAATGAAAATCTTTTGAGGTGAAACAACATGAGACCGGATATTGTTCACACTGTGAGCACGAAAAAGAAACAGTTAAACATTTTTATGCAAGTGCCCACTCTTCCTTATAGAGAGCCATGCTTATAACAGAATCTGGCTTAGAAAACGAAAACACAATCCCAATACTCCTGAACTCCACAGATACTAATCACCAACAGGCTCTGGTTAACTTCGTATTTAGAACTAAAAGGGTACACTTGTACCCATACTAACCACCTTGCACCGCACATAATTATTTGAGCCCAAGATGTTCGCTTTTTTATAGTGAGTGATGCATGAAGAAGAAGAAGAGGAAAGAAAGAGAAAAAAAAAAAAAAAAAAGGAAAAAGAAAAAAAGAGAAAAGTACTCAAGAAGAGAAAAGAGTATAGACTATATTAATGAATAGAATCTTCATGTATAATTATGTTCCGTTATTTACTGGTTTTCGGATAAAATTTTGAAGAAATGCGGTGGAGACGACTAGACCTATTGGTGGACGTCGGAGGGCCTAGGCTCAGCACTAGGCTGAGTTGAGAAACTTGTCACAACGTACCGTGTCCGGGTTGGTCCTTGTACGTCCTATATAGCCGATAAGCCTTTTGCTCGCCAGCCACTGACCGCTTCAACAATAAATAAAAATAAACTTTTAAGAATCCAATTTATCCAAATCTACATTTATATACTAAAAAAAAAGTATATCTAATTTGAAAGGGGGAAAAAAAAAAACCCTAACAGAAAAGGCGTAAATATTCACTCCTGAATGATAAACGCCTATAAACCAAAGCAACAACAACAACAACATTATTCATCTATTTCCTTTCAATTTATTCATTATTTGATATTGGTGATATATTTACAAATGAAGTCATTCTTGATGAGTGGTAATCCGGGGAACGCCCCTATCAAATTATGAACCCAGACCCTCCTAAAAAAAGTTTTGGTAAAATAAATTCGAATCTTTAGAGCCTTACCTACACATCTCAACAACATGAACAACAACAAAGTGTCCTCCCCAATCAGCTAAAATGGTCAATTGTTGACTTTATATTTGATATTGATCTAAGTTGTCGGGAAAAAATACTAAATTACCCCTCTTGCCCCTCTGGCTCTGAGCAAACGATACCATGTTTTGTAAATGCTTAGGCCTATATTGCAAAATGGGAAACAAATTTGTGTATACTATTTTATGTCATGGAAAATAAAACTTGAATCTTGAATCTTCTCGTAATTCCACCAGCGAGCAATAGCATGCTGGTGTCGACAATGATTTGTTTTGCTATTTGGTGATATATTTATGCTTATGACTTACCGATGTAGTTCCTATGACTAAAAAAACGTATTTCAGATTACATTACCAAATATTAACGTTTTATTAACAAGAAGTGATATACATGCCCATGTGCATAATTATATAACAGAGTAAAATAGCAATGTTTGGTGAGAACGTGAGATATGCGCTATCGGTATCACATTCTCCACCCCCTTTCTCCACCCCTTCCCTCCCCTCCCTCCCCCTCTCCCTCTCTCTCTTTCTCTCTCTCTCTTTCTCTCTCACTCTCTCTCTCCCTATATATATCTCTCTCTCCCTCTCTCTCACCCTCCCTCCTTTCCCCCTCCACCTCCCCCTCCCTCTCCTCTCTCTCTCTCTCTCTCTCCCTGCCTCACTCCCTCCCTCTCTCTCCCTCTCTGTCACCCTCCCTTCCTTCCTCCTTTCCCCTCTCCACCTCCCTCCCTCTTTTTCTCTGTCTGACTCTCTCTCCCTGTCTCCCTCCCTCCCTCCTCTCCCCTCTCCCTCCCTCTCTATCACCCCCTCCCTCCTTTCTCTCTCTCTCTCCCACTCTCCCCCTCTCTCTTTCTCTCTCTCTCTCTCTCTCTCCCCTCTCTCTTTCTCTCTCTCTCTCACTCTCCCCTCTCTCTTTCTCTCTTTCTGTGAACCCTTCCCTTCTCTCTCGACTCTCTTTCTCTCTCTCTCTCTCTCTCACTCTCCCCCTCTCTCTTTCTCTCTTTCTGTGAACCCTTCCCTTCTCTCTCGACTCTCTTTCTCTCTCTCTCACTCTCCCCCTCTCTCTTTCTAGCTCTTTCTGTGAAGCCTTCCCTTCTCTCTCGACTCTCTTTCTAGCTTTTTCTTTAATTGACTATTTCGAAAGTCATCACCGGATTAAATTAATTTTCTCATTTTAATAATCTCATCCTTCGGTCTGCATTCTTCGTCTTTACCTAACTGCCTAAATCACGTACAATAATCACATTTTATGTTGTCTCTTCAACCCCATTCCAGCACCATGGTTTAAAAAAAGGATATAAAGAAACAAACCATTTCTATAATAAATTGTTTGATTTTATTGAAAGAGTATCACGCATTTGTGTGTAGATAAAAATATAAAAAGAGCACTTAAATTTATTTATGGTTCGACATGCGCACAATCGTACAAAATAATAAAATAATAAAACTTACACATTTTAATGAATATTTCAGTCATGATGACGTGTATGTATGTTCAACATAAGACATAGAGTACTTGAAATCGGACCTTGGTCTAATAATGTCCGTCAACAATAATAAAACATAATTAAAAAACGATGCTTACAGATAAACCAACAATTTGATGATCATAAGTTGAGGTAAACATCAGACAAAGGAGGAAAAAGGAAAGGGTACCTCGTAAAATTTAACGTTATAGGGGGCAATTCTCTAAAAGCATAGCTCTGGCAAACGGTGTGGCAAACAGGATAATGCAGAAAACTGTTTATCGTAAGATAAGGTAACTAATGTCGTGCTCTGAAATGTGTTATATATTATGCTAGTCACTCTGAAGCATGAATCATATAGGCGTATGAAAAGCGAGTGCGGTAAGGGCAAAAAACGGCTAAGTTATGAAGGTTCGCTACTACAAAGTTTCAATTTTGTTACAAAATTCGCCATTATGGTGCGATTTTCATCATTTTGATTATTCTCTTCCTCTCTGTTTTTATGTATCAAAAAGTTTCTTAAACATTGCCATTAAAATATTTTTCCCTCTAGACCAAATTCTAAAAAAATACTTACTACCGGCCCCCATGCCTGACAATATTTTAATATAGTTACACTCTAGTAAAGCCATCCTCTACACCCACTAATTCCAGTGCCCCGAATTACCGCATTTTTAAAAATCTACGACTACGACTAATAATTGCATTCACAACCTGATTAGCGTGCAGGTAATGATCATTATTATTGAGTTGACGCATCTTGTGCAAGGCTGAACATACTGGATACGTTTACTATACTTTACATTTTATAAATATTTTTGTCTGAATGACTTGGTTTATCTAAGTGAGACCGTTTTCCTTTCATAAAGACAGTTGAAAGGTTAAACAATGAGATAATTTATCGCATGCAGTATTCCAGCCCTTATAACCCGTGGCACAAGAGGCGTCGTTTGCTGACGTTGCATTGCGCCAGCAACTGGCGAGGTCTATAGAGCGCAACATGAGTGCCATAGGGGCCATGTAACATAAAAAGGTTACAATAATTTATCGACCCCCCATTAAAACATATCTCCATCAAATTAATCGTATCTCCTGCAATCAATGGTAACTCTATTCAGTAGTAACTTACGATTATTTTCATGTTTCAGATAGATATAAATATAATATACATAGTTACTGTAAGATATAATTGATTGCAACAATATTGGAGATAAAATAGATTGTTTGATTTGATTTGATTTCATATGATTTACTTTCTTCTGCATTCCATATAAATTTAAACAATTGTTGGTAACATAACAAACACTAAAGACTAAATAGCACTTTCTGACAATGAATCCAGTGAGTCTTTTCCTGAAACATTGTTTTCTATCTATACAAGCTCATCACCGGTAACTTTGGACAAATCCTCGACCTCATCCTCGTCCTTATCCTCGACCTTATCATCGACGGAATCGTTCTTGATCTCGTGGCTCATAAAGAGTTGGATCCAACTTAGCTTGCGAAGTTTCTTGGGAATCTTGAATTGTCCAGCAGATGTTGCAGAGGTCTCCAGGAGGTATCCTCTGAAATGTGAGAAGGCGTGACGATCGAGGAAAACGACTCGGGGAGGACCCAGTTTGCTATTCTCCCTGCACTTGTCATAAGACTCCGAGAAGCTCCTAAGGTTAGCGTCAAACTCAGCCTCGAACTGCAAGGGGGCCAAAAGGGTCAAATTTCATGATTCTCTGGCTGTCATTATTTATTAAAAGGCTAATCATTACAACAACAACGTTTGGATAATCGGGTTATCATTTCTTCTTAATGTATTGTATTAGCGCCAAGACAACGTAATTGTTTGCTAACCTTTAACATAAATGTCTTGATTGTAACTTGTCTTCCAACGGAATAACAACAAATTACACTTGATTCATTAAATTATCTCCCCGAGCTATTAAAATATGAAAAACAAAAAGGTTTATAGACCTAGCTGACGACACAGCGCGCATATTACATATGTCAAAAAAAAACTTATTCCCAATATGAAACATATATAAAAAATATAATATATAAATTCATCGAAAAGAAAGAAGGGCAATGGAAAGCATCAGTCGTGAATCGAACGTACTGATTTTCGCATACAGTCCTTGTTTATATGGAAAATTACGCTTTCGCTTATTGCCCGACACACATGTACCATCGATTATTTCCGTTTTAAGAATCACCCGCAAAATTTGAATCTGCATGACCATGGATTATGTTGACCATTATTTCCGTCATACCTTCTTCTGTTCATTGACGTCCGATGTAAGCAGCGAGTCTTTGGAAGCTGAAAGCTCTACGAAGATGACGTAATAAAGGATGTTTGTACTCAAGTCTTCTTTCGTGCCTAGGAAAAAATATTAGAGAAGTTTAAGGAAAGGTCACAAGGTCCGCGGTTCGAGTCCCGCCGCGCCACTAATGTCCTTTGGCAAGACATTGATCTACATTTGCCACTCTCCACCCAGGTGTTAAATGGGTACCCGGTAGGTTGCGAAAGCCAATGTAGTATGCTTAGCAATTTGAGCCCGGTAGCTCTTGCTGGAATGCTCCCCAGGAGTGGAGAAAGTGTATACATTGTGTGCGGGCAAGCCAGAATCCGATGACCGGGGTAATAACATAACTGTAAAGCGCTTGGAAACTCGGACATTGCCGATGTATTAAGCGCTATATAAGCAGAAATATTATTATTATTATTATTATTATTATTATTATTATTATTATTATTATTATTATTATTATTATTAAAGAAGAAACATAGAAAGGTAATGATCTCATGATTATAGGCTTAAGGGCTCAATTTCGCGACGGGGTCACTGATGACATTTCCAGAATTGCGAGCTAGCGGAGAAAGAGGGGGCAAATTTGTTTACACTATAATATGTTACTGTAATAATGATGTTTTGTAATCAATAATATACTCAATAAGATATAAGAATACAAATTCATGCAAAATAGATCACCTCGCTTTTCGATTATTTATTGGCAGATGCACACATTGCATGCATGAATGGCCTGTTGTTATCATTATTCTTTCTTAAGACATACTTTTCTTTCTTTCTCTCGTTTTCTTTATCTCTCTCTCTCTCTCTTTGTCTGTCTATTTCTTTATCTCTATCTCTCCCTTTCCCTTTCACTCTCACTTCTCCCTGAATACCGCTCTTTTGTCCTCTCTCTCTATTTACCTATCTATCAATCTTTCTTGCTATCCCTCTATCTATCTATCCATCTAAGATCTATCTGTCTGTCTATCTATCTATCAATTTGTCTATCAATCTTTACCTATCTTATACCCATCTTACCTCTTGCCTCATCGTAGAGAGGGCTCTCTGCACACACGTACTGTGCAATCTCGACATCATCCAATTTCTCAGCTGTTTCCTTCAGAGCTTTGGTCACTGCCACCTCAGATGTTTTCTCGGCACACAGACTCAGCAGTTCTCCATTCCTGTTAAAATGAATACCAATAATATCAACATCAATTAACTACACAATAATAGTTGAACAAAACTATCATTA
The DNA here is from genome assembly GCA_037976565.1 of Mesocentrotus franciscanus. Classification (NCBI taxonomy): domain Eukaryota; kingdom Metazoa; phylum Echinodermata; class Echinoidea; order Camarodonta; family Strongylocentrotidae; genus Mesocentrotus; species Mesocentrotus franciscanus. The sequence continues at coordinate 3,830,668 of CP137683.1, forward strand.
TTACAAGGTTTGCCGAAAAATCTTCAAAAAGAAAAAAAAGAGGTACTTTAGATTTTCAAATTTGCCGACAGGAGTTCCACTAAATTTTCAACAAGCAAACCAAAGATGTCTTTAATTTTTGTTGTTTCCGACAGAGATGAAAAATTCAAATTTTATAAAGACAATATTTCAGATTTTCCGATAGAATCTCTGAAGGGGTGGTGTAGGGTGTTACTAATGACGCCCCTGGGTAGTGGAACAACATTTGGGGTGTAATTGAATCCTGGAGTCTTAGCTGAAATCAAGATTAGAAAAATTATTTGGTTACACATAATTATTTATAATTATGACCCGAAGTCGGGTCTTGCTATCTCGCTGCTATAGTTAGAAATACTGTCACAGTTTACACAAGGGGATCGAGAATAACATCTCATGCCTGATTATTAACCTGTATAGTTCCTAAATTTACAAGAAACCAAAGTGAGCGAGCAAAAATTGTCATTATGAGAGTATTATAGTGATAATGCCCTATGGTCATAGAAATATACTCTGCTATATTAAAGAATGATGTTAAATTTACAAATAGACCACCTCACTACTCGAACATGACTCGATGGTTGCCTGAACATTACAATTTCATAATTCTAATCTGTGCAACGGCTGAATTCACTAGCCAATTATTGTGTCAAAACATATAGCTCAAATAAATTATTTAAATGGGCAACAACATTTCCTCCTAGGGCCAATCTATACAATATGTGTACGATCCCTCGCCTCCCCGCCAATGACAAGAAATCGCCGTCCTTTTGGTCAGAGGGTACAATTTAAATACTACATTATAACTGATACGGGTTTCGAACCCATAACCTTCATTACCTATATTGGAACTGGAAGATGGGCGTGGTATTGTAGAACCCCGTGATGAGGACGACATCACCCAGTCGGTATCTATAGAGACCATCTGTATTGGTAATGACCAGCTCGTAGCATTCTCCTTCTCGTACCTCGTCCATCAACAGAGTACCTGGGTTTTCCTCCTCACTACCAAGTCAAACAATCATATGGTATAGATTTTAACTGAATAAAATCATTTCTCAGTGACCGGGTAATTAATGTTCACATAAGGGGCATCACACGCTCTCGAAACGTGACATTCCGATCGCGATTAGAATTTCACTATTTCGTGAGATTATTTTTATCACATGCCTAAGAAGTGAGATTCTGATCTCGATTCGAAATTCGGTATTTAAATCTCACTAATTGCTCTGCGTATGAATTCCCCTTATTGAGAACATCCAAGTCAATTAAACTCAGTTTAATTTGAACTGGATGTGTTATTAATATTACGATTCTTTCTCATATACTAGACCTAGACTTAGGTGCAACAAGGTTCACGAGACGGAATTCTTCTCTCAGTAACCGACAGCAACTATATTATATGCAGGGAAAATATTACTTTTAATGTTTAATGTCTATGCGACCGAATTAAACCTCACTGTTTTATCGTGTTTCTTTCTCATTGACGAGACCTACACTATAGGTGCAACAAGGCTCATGAGATGGATTAACCCTCAGCAACTATACTATGCAGTGAAAGTATTAAATTTAATGTTTAATGTCTATGAGACCAAATTAAAGCTCACTAGTTTATCGTGTTTCTTTCTCATAGACGAGACCTAGACTAGGTGCAACAGGGTTCATGAGACCATAATAAAATATTACAGTTGAATTTTGCTTGTTTGTTTCAAAAGCAATATTTCGCCTTGCTTTCCTGCACGCAATCCTCAGTCTTTGTTTGATTTTGGAATAACGTTTAAGTGACTGAACTGACTGATTCTCTTACACCATGTGCATAACAGTGGAACCTAGTAACGATACATTGCCCTTGTGTCAATATCATTTTCATTATTTATGAATAAGTATTGTTAGTTGTGCGTCAGTCACGATTTTTTTTGGGGGAGCGAGGGGGACTTTGACATTTTCGGTGCTCTTTTATTTTTAATTTGGTGCCTCTATGAATGAACGCCAAATTGGCCCTATACGATTGATGATCCGACATAATCTTGTCAGCGAGCGTCCAAATGCAGCTCCACTGAGATTTCAGCTAGGGCGTTGCTGGATCCTTTTGAATGGAGAGGTGCATGTAAAGGTCAAATTAGCTCACATTGTAGCTGAAATTTTACAACTATAGTTAGGAAGAAAAAGTAATAAGATTTTCTAATTTTTGCTTTAAAAAAAAACGTCTCTATCCCAACAAGCGGGAAAGGTAATCATTTTAGAGATTTGCTGACAACCTTTACAAATCTAGAATTGACTGCGCCAGAAGTGAAGATTAGCTTTAACATGTTCAAAGGAACGTTATTGGCACAAACATCAACAACTCTATATAGTGTTTAATTCAGAAGATATCACCATGCAACAGGGTTTATGAGACCTAATTCTTCCCTCATTACCCATCAATAATAATACGTATCAGTGAAAATATTACAGTTGAACTTTGTTGTATCATATTTCAAATTTGCTTGCTTGTAATGTCTATACAGTGTGATGTAAGTATGTATGGAACATAAAGCAAAAATGTTTACTATTTCATATAAATTTGTATGTATATTCGTATATATTATGACATATATATCTTATTCTGATTATAATTATCAGGATAACATTTAAGATAGATGAGCGCACGAAAGATGAAAGCATCGAAGAGCAAGGAGAGGGGTCAAAATGTCAAAAGAAGAAAAAAAAATATTAATAGAGGTGAATTTGGAGAGAATCTTGTCTTCGGTTTCCTGTGTTTTAATTTCATATAATGCTAGAAGTTGGTCCAGACTTTTTCTTTAATAAGATTTAATGGCATTATTATCAGTAGTATAAGTAGTAGCAGTAATAGTATTATCATTGCCATTTGCCATTTATATTATCATTATTGTGTTCTGCCATTTGCCTGAAATTATTATGATTTATATCAAAATAATTAACTTTCATATAACTAACCAGTAATCAGCAGGTATAAATTCACAGAATATACCGCCTGCTACGCACACGTATTTCGTCTGTCCGTCATCCGGGAACTCACATGCGTATCCAACAAGGCCCTCAGTAGAGATAAAGAAACCCGACAGGATTTTCAAATCTGTGAATGAATTGTTGCAGATCAGTTGTAAAGCTCAGGGTGCTATTTATTCCAGTTTTTATATTGTGATTTACATTTTGAAGACCCCTGGTGAATTTACATGCGTTTCATTCTTTTTACGAATAAAATGCGTAACGGGAATATAAAGTCCTTGAAAAGTTTTTTTTTTTTAATAAATAAAAAATGCGCTTTTCCCCATACATGCTCATCATAGAGAGAGTGAATACTTTTTTTTCAACGCGGGGAATCGGGAGAGGCATGTCTACTGAAAAGGCAGTTGTAAAACTGTAATACAGCAAGTTATTATTTTTCTTATCATGTTGTCATTCGGAGCAAATATAATGACGAGGTGATCTTTCACCTAATATATGGCACCTAGAATGCATCCAATGAATTCGTAATCAGCAACAACAATAACAACCAAAACAAAAGTTCTGGGCCTGGGGTACTGCAATTCTGTTCCTCCCGGTTCTGTCAGGTGACATATTATTATTGCCTTATCAGAATTCGAGACATTTCTCAATGGAGATAATAGGAACTCACCTCCACTATACTTCTTGAGACGTTGTACAAATGGCTGCATGGAACCTGATGTAACACCGTACAATACCGGCATTCTCGGCCACAACCTTCTCACAATGTTGTCGAACCCCATACGGAACTGTCTCTCTACCTCATTGGCTCGATCGGGCATTGGGTAGAGGAATCTATTGAGTTCTTCTCGATCCCTAGGAGACAGAGACGGCAACTTTTCAGAGATGGACCCACTGCGGATATCCTGAACCAACATGTTCCAGGATACCTCCAGGAAACGGAAGAAGATGAAGAGGGAGGAGGCGAAAGGAGCCCAGATGCTACCAAGGTTTTCATCTCGAAGCGCGAAGAGGGCGTGAATGTACATAGAAGTTGGTTCGTGCACTATGCTTGAACCAAGTGGTGGCGTACAGAAGAGAATCTCCTTGATGTCATTTGACATCATGAACATGCTCACCGATCCAACTGGGGTGCCTCCTTCTGAGGTACCTATAGCACCTTGTACTAAAAGCGAACACGTCATTTGTAGTGGTTTGGGATCTGCAATGCCAGCACGATTTCGAAGGGTTGACGTTATAGCATGTCCTCTTCGAGTAACGTTATTCATATATTCTTCACTAACCGGAAACACTTTGGCCATACCTGTCGTCCCTGACGTCTTACCAAGGACACTAGGTTTTTGGTGGAACATGACTCCTGGCTCTCCCTTAGCCACCCGTTTAATGTATTTTCGATAATGTCCGTAGGTTGTCAGAGGATGCTTCTTGAGGAAGTCTTCTACAGAAGATATGTCCTGTAAGTTGAAGTCCTTCCCGTACTCGGTATCTTGGTGTGCGCGGATTGTCTTCAAGAGGAACTCAGCCTGGGCTTTCGTACAATCCTCGTTGCTCTTTTGGAAGGCACGCCAGTGCTTTCGTTTCAAAAACCAAAGAAGCCAATAAAAGGCATACTTCAGAATGAGTACTTTGATAGAAATGAACGGACTGCAGTGATGAGTGCACATGGTGAATGTAAATAGAGCTGCACTTATCGACATTCCTAGCCCCAAACCTACGTAAAGATAAAAAGGAGAATGCATGGATTCAAGATCATCCGTGGTTTTTATGGATCTACGTTATAAAATGTACTTGCCATACACGATCGTTTATCAACTGACAACCGTATAGTGGAACATCTCATCTTATCGTGTGTTTCTTAAGTCGCTGAGATTTGTCACATCGTATAGACAGCATATTGAAGTGACATTTCACTGTCCATACAATCCCATGTTAGATGTCTTGGCATGATGAGAAATGCGTGGACAGCGAAACATGGTCAAAGGAAAACATGGTAGACCAAGGATATGCTCACCTGATGCATACAAGCTAAAACAAGTTTATAGTGTTCCCTTTTCCGTTTTTCACTACCATAGTTTATTATAATATAACCTTACCTCATAACCGTGTGCGTTTATGTTTCAAGTTCAGTTTTTATTTATTTATTTCCACGCATCTCAAACAATTTTAACACAATACTTGCAAGCATAATACAATTGAAAACACACGTATAAATGTCACAGGTTATTACACAATATAGCCTGCATGATCAAATGATGAAAGAGAAGAAAAAATATTCTTGTTTGTTTCAAGCTGAGTAGAGAGTGTGGGCCGAGGGGGAACCATACGAGTTCATATTGAACTGTTGTATTTATGTTATGTTTGTTTGTTTGTTTATTTTATTTATTCACCATGTAAAATAATTGTTTACAGATAATAAAATTCAGTGGGTTACATCGAGATATAATACATAGTATGAACAGTGCATAAACAAAAAATGTTTGAAGCGCAACGTCCCTAAGATAACATAGTTGATAATTATTAGGTTTAGATAGAACATGGCTTAAAATAAGACATTCTGTCGTTACAAAATAAAACAAAATACAAAATAAATGCTTAAATCAAAATTATACCCCTTAACGTATTTGAAAAACAAGCAAAAACAAGGGAATACACATTACCTCTTCTTGACAAAATAGCACTATAAAAAATGTGTATAAAAATTACGTTTGTTTGTTATTTTTCTTTGAAAATAAAACATTCTTTTAAAAAGTATTTTTAAGGGTGATAAAAGCCGTAAAAACATATGGCCATTAAGAATAATGCATGAAAATGGTATACAGCACCGAAATACAAGGATCAGGGTCTCTCTCTCTTTCACCCCACCCCGTTTCACTCTCTCCCTCTATTTCTTTCTTTTGCAAGATGTCTTATGTCAAGTCATAAAGCAAGATATGCCGTTCTGCTGCTTATGGACAAGGGCGTCAATCCGGGGGGACAGGGGGGCACGCCCCACGATATTTCCTAGGGGAGGGGGGACATCATATCAAATGTCCCCCCATGTTTTAGACCTCCTTTATCATGAAGATCAAGTATTGCACTGTGTAAGACCAAACCCTGTGTCCACGGACCTTTTAACTTAATTTATGGCAAAAAAAAGATGGTAACGTTAATTTTACCTTTAAAAAAAAAATTAAAAACGGGCCCCTACCCTGACCCCAAAAGTAACAATTTTGTTTTGTGTTGTTGTTGTTTTGCTCAAGGGGTGGGGATGGTTGTTAAGTAAACAAACAAAAAAGTGCTGTTTTGGGGGAGGTTGGTAGTACTAGTCGGGTGTCATGAGATGGAGAGGGGGAGAATGCGTGCGTGGCTGTGAGTGTGGGTGAACGAGAGAGAGAGAGAGAGAGAGAGGGTGTGGGGGCAGTGGTGAGAGAAAAATCATACTTTTTGAAACACTTGTTTGCCAACGCTTGATTCTCCTAGTCCTACATCGTGGAACACACACATGTAGAGGCAAATTGCCCGTGGAGGTTCTGCGGGCACGTGGGATCTTGCAATGCTCGAGTTTCGGCGCATTCGCTTGAGCCCCGCCCCCAATAACCATTAAAATAATGAATATCTTACCGACTAGAGCTTGAACGTCATGGTGGTACTTGTGTCCTCTTGTCAACAAGAAGATAGTTTGTCCAAGAGCCAGAATAAAACAAATACCGCAGGCTAGTCTAACTTTGTCTTGAGCTGTCATGGTTCTCGATCCGTCAAGCTCTGCACATCGAAAGAACCAACGCTTGAGTTTGAAATCGAAATGTAATGATTAATAACCAGTTTGGAAACAAATCAAACTAAGGTGGCTTGTATATTATGGTACAGCCATGAATGTCTTATAAACGAGCACACATGACTTGTCATGAGAGCCCTGCACAGAGTCCAGTCTTTTAAAAACCGACGACGCCCAAAGTGACACGTATTATATTATACGAAAGTTGAATGAACAATGCGGGGCAAAATGCTGTTTTTTGTTTTCGTTTTTTTTTTCCTTCTCTTTTCACAAAGAGAAATATTTTGGCTGCTGTTTACCCCCGTTGGCAATTGGCTTTTAGGAAGTGATGTATAATGCTACACTGAACTTGGACTTTGGACCTGTCCCACACGGTCTCTCTCCCTCTCTCCACCCCTCTGCCTGTCTTTCTGCCCCCCTCTCTCTCTCTCTCTCTCTGTCAGTCCTTCTGCCAATAATCGTCATTGTACCTGTCTTTCTGCCTCTCTCTCCCTCCCTCTCTCTTTCTCTCTCTCTCTCTCTGCCTGGGCATTTTGCCAATAATTGTATGTACCTGTCTTTCTGCCTCTCTCTCTCTCTCTCTCTCGCTCTCTCCACCCCTCTGCCTGTCCTTCTGCCAATAATAATATTGTACCCGTCTTTGTGCCTCTCTTTCTCTCTCTCTCTCTTTCTCTCTACCCCTCTGCCTGTCCTTCTGTCTTTCTGCCTCTCCCTCTCTCTCTCTCTCTGCCTGTCTTTCTGTCTCTCTCTCTCTCTCTCTCTCCACCTCTCTGCCTGTCCTTCTGCCAATAATTGTACCTGTCTTTCTGCCGCCCCCTCTCTCTCTCTCTCTTTTGACATTTTCGGTGCTCCTTTTTTAATGTGGGGCCTCTATGAGTGAACGCCAAATTGGCCCTATACGATCCATCCGACTAGTTTGCAGGCACAAACCCTGGTCAGTCGTAAAAGAGAGTCTGCACTATAAGACTACCATAGGCCATGTACTATAGCTGCTCCTGACAACCAGTAGGTAGCTGGGCTATATAGGCTTCTCTCAAGGCACAATGATTTTTTGATAAAGTGTCAAATTAGGGTCTGTGCTTGCAGACTACTATCCGACATAATCTAGTCAGTGCCACAACCAGTGTTGAGTGACTCGAGGTCGACCTCGGCCTCGGTCTCGGAACTGCTGTGAACTCGGACTCGGAATGGCCGGAATTGGACTCGGACTACATATAGGACTCGAATGAGATGGACTCGAACACAACACTGCATGAACATAACACTGACAATTCTAATTGAAGTCAGTGCCGTAACCCTGAAGATGCAATCCATGACACCCAACATCATAATGAATGCACACGTCCTAAGGCTATACAGTGCGAGTCAAAAAATAGTTTACACCTAGAAAATTGCTAATTATTTTATAAATCATCTATGAACAGTAAAGTATTATACATCTTATGAAAGAGTGTTTTACCCCGAATCATTTAGTATCATTTGGATCACGCTTGGATGAACAGGAGGCATTGTTTGCGAGAGTGCAGAAATCGACTTGCGCCAAAGTTGCTTATGTGATGTTTGAATAAAACAATTGGGGTTTGGGTATTAAATCGGTCCTTGCAGATCCAAATAACATCGCTAACAAAATTGATCATGTCACACAAGTCATATCAAATATCGAATATCAAATATCAACAAACATTTGTGCGCGCGTGTGTGTGTGTGTGACTTTACTTCTGCAAAAAGCATATGCAATGCATCTCATTTGATACATTCAATTCGTTCTCTCACTTTAATCCCAACATATCACATACTGTAGGCATCCCTTTGGCTCAAGTCGATTTTTTTCACTCTCGCAAACAATGCCTCCTAGCTGTTCATCCAAGAATGAACACATACCACACAAAAGTAATACCAAACACTCATAAGATGTATAATAATTTACTGTTAATAGATGATTTATAAAATAATAAGCAATTTTCTAGGTGTAAACTTTTTTTTGACTCACACGGTATATAAGAACGACTAATAGCCTGTTCTATTATCCTATCCTACCTCTCGATCTAGACATGATGGGTGTCCAGCTCTACTGAGATTACAGCTAGGAGCGTTGCTGGATCATTTTGAATGGAGAGGTGTAAAGGCGAAATTTGCTGACAATGTAGCTGAAATTTTACAACTAGTTAGCAAGAAAGATAACCAGATTTTCTAAATTTCCTACAAAGGAAAAAAAAAAAGGATTTTCTGATTCCCATAAGTGCCGATAGATGTTCACATCTCTATCCCAACAAGCGGGAAAGGTTATAATTTTTAGAGATTTCAAAAAAATGTCAAGTTTTCTTTTTCTGTTTGAACCATTAAAGGCGCCATTTATGTCGGACTGCACACAATCGTACAACATAGAATTCTGTATTGAGTGTCTTCTTTATATCATTATAGCACATGTAACAATAATGCCAAGATTGTGTTCATCACTCTGCGAAGGAGCCCCAAAGGAGCTCGTGTTGACTCGTGATTCATTCCTGAGGAGATATGTACCATTCTTTATCATGGCTCCTTTTTTTGTATATCATTGTAACACATGTGATAATAATGTCGAGACCGTATTCAAATCTATGCAAATGAGCTCATGCGTGGTGATCAGTGATACATTCCGATGGAGAATTGATACCATTCTTTATCATGGGTCTTCTTGACACGTGGCAATAAATATTTCGTTTATTTGAATGCAAAATTGATCCGATTTACTGCACATCTCGGACTAGATATAATTTGTTTTCATAGAGAATCTGGGTTAATAGTTGTTCCAGTGCGTACAGTTTAGCCATATCATACATACAAACGAAAAGGTCTTTTATGTTTATAACTTTAATGAAAACTTTGACAATTAATTAAGTTACTATTGACAAGATATTACATAATAAAGATCATCTAAATTGTGTACAACTTCTCGCACATTGGAGTGTATTTCTGACATGTATTGCGATAAAATAAATATATTTGAGGTTAACTATTGAACACATTTCACATTCGTCCTTGTGGCTGATGACTTTTGTCTGTAGCCGAACGCATGTGAGGTACTCGCCTGAATGTGTGTGGCTGAGTGTGGGTGTGCGTGAGAAAGAATATGTGCTATACGTATTCACATCATACAATCAAGAATAATTAGCATAATAGAATTCATGGATTTACATATACGTCTAGATATTAAGACGACAGAAAACTAATATGAAAAAACTCCGATGATAATTATGAACAAATCAAAGAGGTTTCATCGGTTGCAGACCCTCATTAATATATATATACAGCAAATCAAAGAGATACATCCAGGAATGACGTCAGAGATAAAACAAAAAAACAATGATAGTGGTGAAAATGCAAGTATAATAAAAAAAATGCTTCTTTCAAAGTAATAGAAGAAAATTGGGTAACAGAAGGAACAAACCAAATAACATCATTAAATGAAAAAGTTGTTGACCCGCTGAATTTAGAAAAATTGTTAAGTACTGTATCACAAATAAATACAAATACGCTTAACTATTGAACATAATATCGTTTGTTATTGTGGCAAACAGAGTTTGTCTGTAGCCGTACCTCATTAAGAAGCTGCAAATCATAGATATACATCCAGGATTAACATCGAATATTTATAAAAGCAAACCTGCCGAGGTTAATTATTTGTTATATTTGAAGCGCACATTCTCTAGTTTTACAATCTTGGTGGTTCTCCTTTTACAGTTCATGTTATGTTCATAATTCATCAAAGAAACAAGGGGGTGATTTTATTGTGTTAACGATGCAGTACTCATGGTAACGGGGTACTCTGTTGTGTTTACGTAACATATTCTGTATTTTGATAAATTGTTACACTTTTTCAGTGGATTTGTTAAGGGAAAGCTCTCGGGAGCAAAAACACCAAGACAATCAATTGCTCCTACCATCATACAATAGTGCTTAGCATGGGATGAATGATGATAATAATTGATGGATTACGAAAAATGTCAAATTGCTAGTCATACATTATAGGTAAAAGTGTTTTTGAACTATAGCCTTCGATATTTTCGTGGAACACCATCGTAACTAAGATGTCGATGTGATGAAACCCAGAAGTTTATTTGAATCTGTTGAGATTACGCTCATAATAATATTGTTCTTTTTATATCTCACACTGCAGTCAAATTACTGCTTTAGTGACCACCTGTCTAAAAAGACCACATTTTTTGTTTCCCTTGAAAATGGTTTCTCATTGAAACATGTACTAAAGGCACCTGTCTACAAAGACCACATGCCTATACAGACCACTTTTATTGTCTCCCTTGAGTGGTCTTTACAGACAGGTTCACTGTATATTGCGTCTATACGATGATCATGGATATTCATATCTAATTAAGATGGTTGTTGTATGGTACTGACTGATTGTTGTGTAACTTGTGTAGACCCATCACCCTTTCCAATCAGACGACGTAATACATTCGTTGCGACGCGGCGGTACGGTGGATTTATGAACCAGTAGATAACCGCATTCCACCAGCTTTGACATATTATCAGAAACCTCAATGCTATCGTGGTGTAGGGCAGGACCTGTTGCGTGCTAACGGCAGATATCAATGTGGATGGTATCCAAGATGTATAGAATGCAGCAGTGATGAAGAGAATAGTCTTCAGACCTTTAGTAGACGAGGTCGGTTGGTTTTGAGTCATGTGCGAGGAAACATTTTGAAGGGCGTTCACCACGTGATGCTGCATGGCAATCTGGCGTCGATGCTTACGAATTATCCACAACAAGCGAGCATTGGTATAGATTTTCAAAACTACCCCGCAGATCGGGAAAACATTGTAGATGGCAAAACTTGGTCTAATAACCGATGCACAGACGCCTGCATATGGGTGACAAACACCTTCCACCTTGCTGTTAATAAAGCTCACACTTGAATTCAGGAGTGCTACCGATGCTGCAATGATTATAGCGTTCTTAAAACGACGACGCGGTAGGATGGTGTGATACCGCAGCGGTCGGCTTACCGCAATGAAGCGGTCAATGCATGTCAGGGTCAAGATCCACATTGATTGCCAGGTTAAGGCGGGACAAATAACGATGACGATGGCACGCATGGTATCAGGAATAGGTAGCAAAGTGAAAATTATGCCTGCGCTTGAGCAAACCAATCCAGTAAGAAGATCAACAATTGTTATCGCTAACAAGGCAAGCTTAGTGTTTTCACTCCAATCGCTAACACAGGGAACAACCAACAGATTGAAGGCGTTGAACAAAAGAATAAGAGTCGTACTGATAGAATATAGACCCACCAAAGTTAGTTTTATCCTTTGGAAAGAATAATAGGCGGGGGTATCATTTGGAAGATAATATGAGGACGAGGAGTTCTCCATTTCTCCTGAACCTGCATGGCGTGTTTCCGAAAATGAAGAAATTTCGTTAGCGTATGCATTTTAAAGGAATTATTTCAACGGTGTGGAAGCAATATAGAGATTTATTCTTGTAATACTCGTAAGATTTTTATCTCTAGTTTTTGTTGGTCAAGAATTATATCCGATATACGTGGGTATAATTTCCCTAAATAGACTCTAATACAAACTGAATAAAAATATACATTTTCTGCGCAACTAATGAAGCATCATGCAGCCAAGTAAGGCTTAAAAAGCCTGAATTGAATACTTATCTTTTCAACTGGGTTGTGAAATAACCAGCCAAGCGGGTAAGGCGAATTTCTTGTCATGACATTTCGAGGGTATGATGAGATTACTACATCGAATCTTATATAGTGACGCCAAATTAAAGCTTAAATCACTTTCATTATTCAACACTTCGATACCAAGTGTTTCCACACTTTAAAAAAAATCTCTCTCTCTCTCTCTCTCCCTTTCTCTCCCTTTCTCTCTCTCTATCTCTCCCTCTCTTTCCCTTTCTCTATATACCCCCCTCTCTCTCTGTCTCTCTCTCTCTCTCATTCTCTATTCTCTTACATTAATTCCTTTTTGGACGCGTCTGTGTATGCTTTGTATGGACATCGTAATTTGTCTGTATACCTACCTATCTGAAGAAATAAAATTGAAACCGGTCATAGTGAAGAAGTGATTTGTATTTCAATTGTTTCAATCATTATTTATATTACTGTGACGGAGAATAATAATAATATCCAAATTAAAGAATCCTTGAGAGTTCACTTCTTCACTATGACCACTTTCAATCTTATTTCGTCGGATAGTCAATTCAATTTTACAAATTACAAACAAGTGCAGCAAACTGTATACAACGGCGATTCGTACAATTAAGCGCATGCATTGTCCTGAAATTATCATAATTATTATGTACCATTATATCATTTATGAAATACTTTGTTTTTATATAGTCTCAAGTTCGGCTTCATCTTCTGTTCTCATTTTATAAAATGCATATTTATTTATTTATTTATTATAGTTTTATTTCAACAGGGTAGTCTCGATCATTTCAAGTCCATTTCTGGACCTAGCTGCTCTCCCAGAGAGCCCTGCAGTCACATTAAAAAAATTTACAATCAAAACATGAATTCAAAACATTCATACAAAGGTAAAAATATACATGGCATATACAATAAATTCATCACACATTAACAATTACAAGAAGAAACAAAAATGAAATGTGATTAATTAAGGTCAAAGTAACGTGAAAAGATGTTTACAAGAGAAACTGAAAAGTTTGAGCATACTTTTTAAAACTTTGCAAAGACTTACAATTTTGGATATTACAGGGTAATTTATTATATAATTTAGCCCCTGAGACTGCTAAGGTTTTCATTTTAAAATCTGTTTTACATTTTGGAATAAATATGTTTAGAGCACTGATAAATAGTAGAATATAATATACTGGTCTTTTAATAACAATTGGAGTTAGATATGGTGGTGATAGTTCTTTGATGTAATATAACATCAAATTCTGGATTTATTCCTTTTGCACATCTTGATCGATATATGTTTAATCACATTAAGGATTTATATTATATATATATGTATGTATATATATCTTTTTTAAATTGACGATGTATTGTCATTCTATTCCTTTAATAAAATATCTCATGTCTCTCGGATATATTGTTTTCCACAACAATTACAATTTACAGCATTTCTTGTTCTACTTTTTTTGTTTGTCTTAAAATAATTTGTTCTAGATCCTATATATCGAGTGCCTTTTATACATTCTCTGATAAGATTTTTTGGATATTTCCGAAGCGCTAGCGCTAGCGAGAGCATGCATTCTATAAAGAAGAAGACACCGTTTCTGCGCATACACACGCGTACGTGCAGCAACTTTGGGGTACCGTGCGGACGGTACGTGTCACGCAGAAAGACAACTGATTTTTAACAACACACGCCGAACTTATCAGGTGGGACTGACCTAACCTGAGAAAGGCTAGCAGACTTATTTTCTGATTTCTTCGTTTCTCATGCCTGCAAATTGTCAGTGAATCATATAAATGGGTTGTACATGCACCAAGGACCGGGTAACGGTTGGAGGGAGGCGATTTTACGTCATAAAACGGCTTGGAGAAGGGTAAGTTGCTTGTCTGGGCCGGACCGGCCAGTACTGATAGGGTGAAAATTTTTCATTTTATTTTTAATTTATTTTTTGATCAACAAGTTAATATAATAATAGACAGTCTAACGTTAACAGCCTCTTTTGTTTAACTTTGTGTGGTATGACCCGGGTAAACACCTAACTTAAGTAGATCTACATCTAAACTTTATGGTATGACTAGATCTTTGTTTGTTCTATGATGAGTTGAAACATGTGAAATCAAATGAAATCCAGATTTATCGTGATTACATGTAGAATAAGATTAAGATCAAGAAACCACTCCGACTCCACACAGTCACATCACAGAGCTCTTCATTTCTTAAATATCAGACTCTAGTGTTTGTTATTATGAAATTCTTCCCACTTCCATTGTCAGACATAAGAGAGTGCTTGCACACGTTTGTGGTTTCATATGATACTCGGCTATCTAAATTGCAATGGAGAGTAGGACTAGAACTAGGTCTAGGAGCGTTTATAATGATAAATAAATCCCTCCATGGAGGACATTAAGATGAACATCTCTCCAGCTGGTGTCAACAAGCTGTTATCTGACTGGACCTGACCCCCCAAAGCGACAGGCCCGGACGGAATTTCGGCTACTCAAGGTACTTGCTGATGAAGTCACCCCAGTACTTACATGTACAACATTATTTAAAGCATGCATCTGATGATCTGTTCAACAAGGCGTTATTCCAGATGACTGGAGGATCGTAAATGTTGCTCCTGTGTTTAAGAAAGGAGTTGGAGCAATCTAGAGAATTATAAACCCATTTCTCTGACATCTATTCCATGCTAGATCTTAGACTTAGAGCATGTCATCTGCAGCTGCACCATGAGTCACCTTGATGAAAATAACATCCTTTCAAATGCCCAACATGGATTTCGCAAACGTCGTTCATGTATCGCCCAACTCATCCTCACCTGTGATGACCTTGCCAAGGGACTCAACAGAGGCAAACAGCACGACATGATTCTGTTAGATTTCTCAAAGGCCTTTGATAAAGTCCCTCACCATCGACTTCTATACAAACTGAAAATCTATGGCATCCATCAGTCTACACTGAGCTGGATACAAGACCTCCTCCACAACAGAAAGTAGTTCTCAAATAGATGTACCTCAGACACTGTCTCAGTCTCATCAGGGGTACCACAAGGTATAGTGTCCTCGGCCTGCTCCTCTTTCTGCTTATACATCAACGACCTACATGTACCTGATAGTGTCTCTTCCCAATCAACAACCAGATTGATTGCAGATGACTGTCTCCTTTACCGCAAGATTAGCTCTCAAGATGATGCAAAAAAATTGCAAGGGAATCTCAACTCCCTGCAGCAGTGGGAATCAGACTGGCTGATGACATTTAATCCTCACTCCTCAGAAATGTCAGACCGTCTCAGACTCTCAGTCACTAAAAAGAGCACCCCAATCAACAAGACATACCCGATCCATGGTCAATCACTGGAAAAGGTCAGCTCTGCCAAGTATCTTGGTATACACATACAGCAAACATGAACTGGAATCACCATATTAGCCTGGTTGCCAAGAAGGCAACTCCACCCGTGCCTTCTTGCAGCGCAACCTGAGCTCCTACCCAAGAAACATCAAGGTGCTATGCTACAAGGCTCTCCTCAAACCTGTCCTGGAATACGGATGCAAAGTGTGACCCCTTCACCAAGGATAATATTCGGAAGCTGGAGATGTGCAATGGCGGTATGCCAGGTTTACCATAGGAGACCACTGTCGCACAAGTAGTGTCACCAACATGCTCCTTCGTCTGCAGTGGCCCACCCTTGAAGAAAGGTGAGCTCAGTTCAAGGTGCTAATGCTGTACTGTATCCTCAACTCTTTGGTTGATGTACCAGCTGCACAATACTTCAATCAGGTCTCGACTTCCCTTCGTGGCCATCTAATGAAGATGCATGTCCCATATATGCTCGTACATGTACTTGCACTTATCAGAAAACCTTCGTTCCTGACACCATCAGACTGTGGAATGTTCTCCCTGCAAGTGCCATCGCCTGTACCTCAGTAGCCAGCTTTAAGACTGATGTGCAGAAAACACAGTTGCGCAAGGATTGTGCCTGTTCTTTTTAACCACACGTTCATGTATGATGTAAATGAGATCTTCCACAGCACTGTACATATATCTACACAAATTTAAAAGTACAAAGATGCACCGACAACATGGTGGCCTGTACTTCTACCGAAGAAGAAAAATAAGAGTTAAATGACAGTGACAAATGTTAAAAGGCGACTAGCTGGAATACTCCCCAGGGAGTGGAGAAGGTGCACTGGAATATGCAGAATAATCAAGTGAATGGAACAGGGTAATAATATGATGGGGGTGGGGGAGTTGTCTGTCTGGACACTTTACTGAATAAAGCTACCACTTTTGCCTTTGGATTTAGTGAAATGTATTAATATGCATGCATCAAATAGCACTAACCATCATAAATAATTATCCTTTATGATATTGTCTAACATACATCCTTAAAGATTTATGAAATACGGCTTCAAATTACCATTTTAAATCAACCGTCCGGAACCACAACCTGTCCTGACACACAGCGTCTTGGTATACTGTAAGTGCTTTGATCAATAAGTGGTAAAACTAAAGCGTTTTTTTCACTAAAACAGATGTTATTATATATGAGTCTGACGTGCTTATATTTCAGTGGCTTCAGTGTAGTGGATCAAGTAGAAGATGAAGTTGGTGAGAAGTTTGCTCTGAAGCGTATTCAATGCCACGGAGCTGAAGATGAGAGACAGGCAAAGAAGGAGGCTGAATACCATTGTCAATTCAAACATAAAAACCTCATCGGTCTAGAGGAATGGGGCTCTGTTAAAGGACAAGAAGGAGTTACAGAAATTCTTTTAGTGCTGCCATTATTTAAGGTATAGTATTCACTATGAACATGACGGGACAAAGAAAGAGGACAAAATATACAGTTCCTCATTCTACCCTCAACAATTGCTGTGGTAGACAAAGGAACATCCCTTCACTGCTATTGTGTAAAAATGTGTAGAACAGGTGTCACATGCATATTCACCTGTTCTACTTATTTTACATAATAGCAGTGAAGGGATGTTCCTTTGTCTACCACAGCAATTGTTGAGGGTAGAATGAGGAATAAACAGGAATTGTATATTTTGTCCTCTTTCTTTGTCCGTCATGTTCATAGTGATTGACAGCATGAAACATTGTCCAGTGTTTGTCTAGTAAAAGTAATATGAAAGCATTGAAAGGGTATAAACAACAACCTCTGTATCCAAGAAGTATATTTCAATATTATATTATTGCTTTAAGTCTTGTAAAAACAGGGGTAAACTTACAAACTTAGGGCAAAGATTATATCAAATCAATTGTTAGAGATTTTTCATCTTTTTCACATGCCATTATTAAGTCTCATGATTCATGTCTCCAATTTATTTGTGATTATGAAATTGGTTCTAGAATGTAGGCAATCTTATTGGTCAAATGACACCATGTGACTGTGCATTATTCTTTCCTACTACATGTATGCCTACTGGCGGCCCTCGTGGATGTATGACTCCTGGCGTTTTGAGAAGATTTATTGCTTATTTCCCAACTTTATATTCATATTGCCGACCCATATTACAAAACAAATAATTCATGTTTTGTAGCTGATGCATTAGTAATAAGCACTCAAGAAGTCTTGTGCATTATCCTTTTTTGTGCAGTGTATATTCACTAATGCACTTGCAAAAATGATTTATTTGTATATTTAATGTAATGTGAATGTAAAATGATGCAATCCAATAGAAGCCATAGCTGAGATGATTATATTAAAGATATATATGTCTACTCTTTATTACATTAAGTTGCTGAAATAAACACCCCCTGAAAAGAAAAGGAAAAAAAACTGCCCTGTAGTTTTCTACTGGTATTGTAAGATGTTAGAAAAGATAGAAATTCCTGTGATTCCCATAAGCCAATGTTTGACAGCTATAAAGTGTGAGGTTAGTGATATACAGTGTACATATACCTGCATGCTGTTGCACAAGTACTAGAAGGATGTGTGCCCATATGGGCTGAACCGGATTCTGATTTTTGAAAAATGATTCAGAATTTAAAAAAATAAAAAATATTAAAAAATATCATGGCCCCATGAGTATGACACAATGATAAGTTAGCAATTGATTGTTTTTTTGCATTTGACCATAATGTACAATCAATTGTGAAGCTTTGTGTCACTGATGGTTTTAATTGATACATGAATCATGAATTAATTCTCCTAGAGGGGGACATTACAAGATGAACTGGATAAGATGAAAGCTGATGGAAGGTGTATGGCTGAAGAGAGGATCTGGAGGATATTCAAAGGCATATGTGAAGGGATCAAAGCATTACACACAGCCAAACCCAAGCCACTAGCTCACAGGTCAGCTCACATATTGTGTCACCCATGTTGCGGTGAAAATCTTGTCCAAATATATGTCATGAACCAAACATTGATCCCAAACTATTTTACTTTTAAAGCAGTACCACTAAATGTTACAAAAAAAGTCACCTGAATTTTGTATTGTTTTACACCCACTCACTTTGATGTTCTGTAGATATTTTTCAATCTTTCGTAGCATTTAGTGTTATTATTTTCCTACTATGGTTTGTTGAAAATTAACATAGCCAGTAGCTTACCAACTAACTTGCTAAGATCAATGTATCTAGCTGGCTCCAATATATAGGATCAGTTAAATCATTAATCATCATTTATCTGTAAACAATTTTTGTTGAGAGGATTACAGTGCAGTGGACTACATCTATTGTAAAATACCGGTACTTGTAAAGTAAATTTCTTAATAAATTATTCAAGGACAAAAAGGAAAAAATGCTATTTTAAAATAAATGTCAATTCTTTTCTGTTGTAGCAATACATTGGCCACTCTTGACCCAGGGGTAGTAACTAGTATCCAGGGGCCCGTTTCTCGAAACCAATGACAAGAGAGTCATAACTTTATCCGCCAACTGCGGAGATGTCTCTGATCTTCCTAAACCATTTCACGAAGAGTTTACTAGCTAGACATCTCGTGAAATCGATATTATCGGCCAGAAGAGGAGCCAAGACATAGCCTTAGTCGCAGTTCAACCGGATTAAAAAAAGAGTAATTTTAGGAAAACTGCAATTATTTAAATAAATTAGGACTAAAACAGATTGAAAATGGTACCAGGCAATAAGAGGTGCAGTATACTTCAAAATTTGAGTAGATTATACCATAGAATTACTTGTAAAATATAATTGTGAGTATTTCGTTTCATGACCGGTGAATCAGTTTTGTTTTTGAAATGGATACCCCCAAATATTTTCATTTGATAGTTTATAAAACTGCACCCTTATATTAGTCTTAGTAAAAATACGATGTTATGGAAGTTTTGTCCGATGTTTTAGGTGTCAGCACAATATTGAAATGACAAAACTTCAACATTCCAAACGTTAAAACACATGTTTTAAACTATTCAGTTTACACATTTGAAGATAGAATTTATCTCAAAATTAATATGGGTCTGAAAACTAGAGAATACACTTCTGACTATGACTTGCCTGCCGTGGCAGGTTACCCATCCCTTCGAGGATTTTACAATGTGGATATAAAGGCGTATATATCAGTTAAGTTAAGTGGAACAAGCCTTAGATATAAACATGGCATATTTTCATAAGACTTTCAAATATAAAAAATGATAAAAAGTAAATGTGTAGAAAGATCATAGCTGGAGGATTTCTTGTCCTTTTTGCCAGCCATAGTCTACCCAATAAATGACATGTGATGGCGCTGCCCATCGACTAAAAAGTTATGACAGAGATATGACGGTGTCGGAGGCGTCATAACTACTTAGTCAGGATGTTGTCCTTGATGTTAGCAAAGAGGGCTTCGTGAAACACGTAGCGGACAAGTAGCTTACTAACGCTGATTTAGTGAAGAAGTTAGACTTATGACGGTTTCGAGAAACGGGCCCCTGGTGAGATTCATTCATTGTAAATTTGTAATGCAATGCACGTAGATCTGGGCCCTGTTTCATAAAACTTGGTGTCATTAACAATTTACATCAACTGTTATAAGCTACTGAAATCATGGCATTTGATTGGCTGAGAGCAAGTCTGTCACAGAAATTTAGCATTTGTTATTGATAACAAGTTTTATGAAACAGGGCCTTGGTCCATGGCAGCAGGAGATAAAATCAGATTACGGAAAACTCCTTGAGACATTGTTTCATTGTGTTATGCACTATTAAAAAATGTATTATCAGTATTGTTATTATTGTTTTAATACACAGAGACATGAAGCCAGGTAATGTAATGTTAGCCGAGGATGATACACCAGTTATAATGGACTTTGGCTCTATGGGGGAAGCAAGGATAGAGGTTAAAGGTCGATCTGAGGCATGTGCTTTACAGGTAAACATACAAGCTTAATCACCTGTTCTTTTTTTCTTCTATGTTGGTTGACAAAACATGGTAATGTCCTTTGCCACTCCATACCCAGGAGCAGAACGGGGACCTGGTAGGATGACGAAAGCCTCTGTGATAGTAATTGCTATATATATGCTCTCACAGTGAGTATGGGAATGGCGCTGGTAGCTTGGTAGTCACACCACTGCAAATCTCTGCAACTTTGCTATTAGCAGCCCCCCACAGATCGTTATTTGTGCTGTTATTGATATATTAATATCATCTGTAGTCTTGTGATCATATGTTTATTTCGTTTGGTGACTTATATGTGAACCTGGAGCCCTGAAAAGATAAGGTACGTTTATCATATATCTTCACTCTCGATATATCGGAACTCTCGATTTTTCCTACCCTACAACTACCGGCGACGAATCACCTAACAACCGCAATGCCTCCATACGTGCTCATTGGGTCGTTATTATTGTTCTTCACATTCCAGGCTAATTGCCTAAGATTCAACGTCCCAAATCTGAGGGCCACTGAATGGCAACCCCACAATGCCGCGATAAAAGACCGTTTAACATTGCTACACCACGATCTTGGTGCCGGTATTGTTACCCGAAGTCCGCAGCTGACGACCTAACGAGCATCCTGACAGAATACTTTAGTGGTCAAGATGACTTTGTGGACAAGAAACTAAGCGACACATACATTGAACATGAACCAAAATCACTAACCCAAGCCCGAAAGTGTAAGAACGTTCTTCGAAAAGGGCCTTTGGTAAAATGGAACAGCCGAGGACAGAAAGGCTTTCAGAGCGGCAGTCAAAACTGTGTCGTATTTGAGGAAACAAGATAAACAAAATAAATATGATAAATCTAGATCACACATGGAAAAAAGATACCGGAATAACTTTTATGAATTCTCGAAAGCTGCATGTACCGGTTCACTCAACGAGGCACCAACAAAACCATTATTTTCTAAAGATGTTGCTAATAATTATTTTGGAGGTAAATACAGCACACCAAATGTGATTAATATCGGTTCTCTGAACTGGTTTCCTTATGTGAATATTAATACCCCTGACCGCTTCGAGTTTGACATGACTCCAATCAAACCGAAAGATGTTAAAAATGTGTTACGACGGAAAAAGCTATGTCAGCACCTGGAAATGATGGCCTTATGTACGGAATGATAAAACATTTGGACTCTGTGCACCACTTCCTTGCAACTCTGTATAACAAGATTCTTGACTCTGGTGACCCGCCCGAAAGTTGGTCAGAATCTAAAGTAACGCTCATATATAAGTCAGGGGATACCGATAAGCCAGAAAACTTTCGTATGATTTCGTTAACATCCTGTATCAGCAAAGTTTTCCACCAGATTATTGCTGAAAGATCAATGTCCTATCTTACTGAAAATAACTTTATCGATAAAACAGTTCAAAAGGCTTTTATTGACGGAGTGAACGGATGCATCGAACATAATATTGTTCTACATGAAATCTTGAGTGACGCAAAGTGCAAGAAAAGATCGCTTCACACTACATTCTTCGATTTGGCGGATGCATTTGGCAGTGTAAGCCACCAGCTGATCACATCATCAATGGAGCGTTACGCAATACCGACGCCAGTTGCGAGATACGTAGCAACGCTGTATTCACGATTGAATGGCAGGGTAAGAGGCCCCGGATGGATAACAAAACCTTTCGAATTCAAGCGCGGAGTATTTCAAGGGACCCCTGTCTCCTACAATTTTCCTCATGTGTTTTAACCCCGTTCTAGAATATCTGAAGGAACAGCAGGATCAGTTTGGATACAAATGGGGAGACAGGAAAATAATAACGACACCCTACGCGGACGACTTTAATCTGATAACGGGAACAAACTACAACACCAAAAACTCATGAATGGCATCAACGATCGATTGAGAAGTATGGGCTTGACATTGAAACCGAAAAAGTGTTCATCTTTGTCTTTGACGAGTGGTAGACCAAATATTGTAGACTTTACTATCGGAAGCGATGTAATATCCTCAGTCCAAGGACATCCAGTTAAATTTTTAGGATCACTTATCACATTCTCGATGAAAACTTCTGAAATCTTCGAATATCTGAAAGAAAAAATAGAATCCACTCTCGAAAATATTAATAAGTGTAACATTCGAAACGAATATAAAGTATGTATACTCACTAGATATGCACTCCCGTCTCTCCGTTACATGCTTACCGTTCATGATGTCCATGCAACGCATTTGAAATCTCTTGATGTAATATTAGATAGATATACTAAGTTATGGTTAGGAATACCGTTACGTGGTGCCAATCTTGCTGTGGTCCACGACCCTGATGGCTTGAACATACCTTCCATTTCGGACCTTTACCGAACCTGTCATTGTCTGGCTTACAGTAGATCTAGGGTCAAAGGCGACGATGTTGTAAATCACGCCCTTGACCGAAGACTAGATAGAGAAAGGGGGTGGTCACGACAAACGTCGTTCACTTTGGAAGCACATGAAATTCACTCAAAAATACCAGACTCTGTAAGCTGGAACCAGACAAAAAATGTGATTAAAAAATCAGTTCAAGATGTATGTAGAGAAAATTGGTAAAGGTTGATCGAACCATTACTTGTACAGGGGGAATTCATGAAAGTTGTTCATATGGAAAATACTGATGTAACCTGGAAGTCGATTATTTATAACTTACCTCAGAGTGTAATGAAGTTCACTGTTAATGCAGCAATAGATAGTCTTCCTACTAACAAAAACCTGTACCGGTGGGGAAAAAGAATCTCTGATAAATGTAACCTTTGTAATTGTACTGGCACTCTGCATCATGTTCTTAATAATTGTGAAAGAATGCTCGACCGATATACCTGGCGCCACAACAACATACTACGCATCATGCTCAAACACATTAAAAACACTTCAAACAATAACATCAAAGTATATGCAGACATAGAAGGAGAAAGCATCAATGGGGCACCATACCACCAAACATAATACGTACCCAACACAAACCAGACATCTGCCACATTGACAACAAAAATAAGGACATTATCATCATCGAACTCACAGTCCCCTTCGAAACAAACATTGACAATGCACATCAACGAAAACAAGACAGATACACAAGACTCACACATGACATAACAGCAACAGGTTGGAAGAGCAAACTAGTCTGTATTGAAATTGGTTCACGTGGGCTCATAACCCCACAAAATAAATACCGTCTAAAAGAAATACTCAAAATCACTAACTCAGCTAGGTACCCCGAATCCAGGGACGAAATATTGAAGGCCGTTCTATTTAGTTCTTATGTTATATTCCAGGGAAGACGTGAGCCAGCATGGCAATTTGATCAATACCTCACACTGTAATTTATTAATCTCTATCCATTCATTTTTCATCATTTCCTGCTTATCAATGAACTTGTTACCATTCTGTACCAACTGGCAATATTTACCGTAATACGTCACTTATGTCGATTTAATTATACCATTATAGATTAATATATCATGTATGGGGATCTTTCCTTCCTCATCATAATGTTACAATCTTCTTCTTTTATCCTGTTCTGTACTATACCACTTCTGTTTTTCTCTCCTTTTCTCCTTTTCTCCTTTTCTCCTCTTCCCTTTCCCTTTCTCTCTATCCCGGTGCTCCTTGTTATCACATTGTTGCATATTGTTACATTGTAATTGTAATGACGAATATTTTGTATTATTATTGTTAATGTACTTTGCTATTGTATATAGTTTTGATTATAACCTGCCGCCTAACCCATTGGGTTGACGGGCCTGGTTTTTTGTGTATGCATGATCTCTAATAAAGACTTGATTTATCATCTCTCACAGTGATTACATGGTAGGAATACTCCCCAGGGAGTGAAGATGGTGCACATTGTGTGTGAATGAATCCAATGACGGGGGTATTAATGTCTGTAAAGCGCTTAGAGATGGTATTTCGTATTAAGCGCTATATAAATCCAGATTATTATTATGATTATTAATGTTGTCTGTGATCATTTTATGGTTTGTAACATATGATTGAAATTGTATTTGTTTAGGTATTGAGATGTATTAAGCTTTAGTTTTTTTTCAGTGGTAGGGTGATTAAATATCTCAAAATCAAATGTAATACCTAAAACTAGAATAGAATTTTGTTGTTGATTTCCTCAATCTATAATGAACAATTTGAGGTTTGATTACAGTCCTGTTTTATCATGTTGAAGAGCATGATTTGAAGAAAGGTAAAAACTTGTTTTAAAAATTGTAGACAAAACATGAATTGTTGCTTTGATTGATGTTGATTTGCAGGACCTAGCAGCTGAGAAGTGTAGTATGTTATTCCGAGCTCCAGAGCTTTTTCATGTGGACAGTCATTGCATCGTGGAAGAGAAAGTAGATATCTGGGTGAGTATTTGTCCACTCATTAGGCACTCCGATAAAGACTTGAAAACATTGATTTTGTTTTCATTCAATTTGTTTGGTTTCCTCAGTAATCCTATTGTGAGATGTTCCTAACTCCAGGGAGCTCCCTGGAGTTAAGATGTTCCAAGCTACTGCATGTAAACTGTAGCAATTTGATAATAAAGTACGATATTATGACATGTAAATTCTAATGAAGCAGTCATAGAGTATTAATTATAATACATAATATGTCACATGTGTTAATACAATTATAAATTACTTGTAAACTGCAGAAGAAAAAAAACAATCATTATCATACAGTTACAATATATTGTGATGAATCTATTATAACAATCAGAAATGATTGTACCGGTATGTATAATATAACAATGCATTCTTTCAGATAACCTGGAATGGTGCAATCATAAAGAAGTGAGCAAAAACACGTCAACTATTATGAAGTACTGGATAGTTATTGTGATCTGCAATTCATTTTGTCCTCTTAATCAGCCTTGATATCCAAAAAAAAATTCAGATTGATTTCGTTACTGAATTACACTTGGCACCAAATGGCTTTTCCATGAAAATACTCCAGAACCCATGACTGCAGGATTTTTATTTGTGATATTGTTCTGTATAATGCTAACCTAATCCAAATTTCATGAAGTTGAAACCTTTGCAAACGGGAAACAATTATTCTCCCTTTTACCCCCATTCACATCAACGAGACCGACAATAGACGGAAGGGACAATCACATTACCCCGCATGGCCGAGATTCAGTCGATGTGGGGTCAGTGTGGAGTTGGGTTGGCTGTGTGACTGAAGTATACATTGTTTTCTGGTACAGTTATCGTATGAAAATATATTGAAATGGGAGATGAGAGATTTTAGGTACTTATGATGAAACACACAACTTGTTTACTCAGTCTCTAGGTTGTGTTCTCTTCAACATGGCATATCTTCACTCACCGTTTGAACCTATCTATGCGAGAGGAGATAGCATTCATTTAGCAGTACTTGGTAGGAATTTCAAGTTCCCTGAAAATTCAAGGTAAGAATTAACATGACAAGGAGTTCTCATACATCTTTATTCCCAGGAATATAAGATTCTGAACTTCATACCTGAAAACAAAAAACATAGTGGTTAAAACAGTTGTAAGACACATGCTCCTGTGACAATGGCCCCACCATAATTTCCTTCACTAGCTAAATTCCTACCTTCAACCCTAGACCCAACACTATACCTAACCCTAACCCTAAATCTCACTTTAAACCCAATTTCAACCCTAACCCTATACCTTTAACAAAATAAATCCCAGAGCAAATATTGCTGAAGCAAATGTCAGATCCCCAGTGAACAGTGTTAGAATGTTTATCACAGTACTCGCCCTTGACGGTTAAAACAGTTGTAAGACACATGCTCCTGTGACAATAGCCCCACCATAATTTCCTTCACTAGCCAAATTCCTACCTTCAACCCTAGACCCAACACTATACCTAACCCTAACCCTAAATCTCACTTTAAACCTAATTTCAACCCTAACCCTATACCTTTAACAAAATAAATCCCAGAGCAAATATTGCTGAAGCAAATGTCAGATCCCCAGTGAACAGTGTTAGAATGTTTATCACAGTACTCGCCCTTGACGGTGTACAAGGTATCGTTATGTATCTGTGAATATTTTGCATCATTCTCTAATTCAGTGAGAGTGAAAATGAAATGATAACAAATGTACTATTAGATAAAAGTTTGGCCATTAATCATGTACAAGCAACACATTTTGAGCATAAGTTTTGAAGTGGTCCAGAAGGCCTACAGAATTCTTTAGCTGTAAATATGTGAGAGGGGATTATATATCTATTCTATTACCACTAGACTACTATCTGGCATTATATCCTGCGTCAAAAATTTGTTGGCTTTTGATTGGTTGAGAACTCGTCACATGACCAGAAATATTTGAACTATTTTTAGAAAGTACTATATGAGAGTACTATTTGGGAGTTGAAATTTTTTTTTTTTTTTTTTTTAATTGAATTTTTTCTTCAAATCTTAATTTAATGAAAACAAAATATTCTAAATCTTTTAGATAAAAATTGACATTTTTTGTTCTAAATTTTTTTGTCCCAAAAATGTTTTTTTTTTTTTTTTTTATAAAATAAATTTTTGATGCAGGATATAAAACAAATATACCATGCCTTCTATTCGAGGTACTGGTTAAAACTATGGGCCTCGGTGACTCCAAAGTACCATTTGCTTCGGGGCTGCGCCCCTCAGCAAATAGTATTATTGGAGTCACCTCTTGCGCATAGTTTTAACCAGAACCTCTCAAGACAGTGTATATTTGTATACTATTCTCAAGGCTGTGGCTGTAGAGATAATATATAAAAGAGGCATCTAAATATCTTACCAAATAACGTTGTGTTTTATTGTGAGCTATTTGATATTGGTTCGTAAGGCCCTTTTAAGGGTAGTCTTATTTTAGGCCTAAAAAAAAAAAGATGTTGTATTGCCCTTTAGTTGAGAATTTGGGAATAATTTGATTTTTTTTTTTTTTTTTTGATTTTATGCATTTATTTCACATTTAAACAAACAAAATACATACCGGTACTTTTTTTATTCATGAAAAAAAAAAAAAAAAAAAAAACGGTGAAAAACAACAAACTTTTTTTACTTTTTTTTAAAAAGCCGACCATAGATTTTCAGATTTTTGGGTCGGTCGCAAAGGGCAATACAACATCTTTTTTTTTAGGCCTTATTTCAAACTCAAGCAAGCTTGATTGTTATATTGACAATATCAAGAAAATTAATCGAGGCATTTCATTTTGTTTTCAATTTCCTTCAACTCTTTCTCTTTCTTTCTGCCTTTTGTATCTTCATTGAACTGCATGCAATATATACCAGGGAATCATCTGGGCTGTTAAATCAATTAATCACTGATATGCTGCTGGTTGAAGCTAAAGATAGACCCTCAATAAATGAAATAATTGAAAAACTAACTCATTAATCTAAGATTTATTCTTACAAAGATTAATGACAATAATAATGTGTTCATTTATACAGTGCTCTCACACAATTGGTTTAACAGATTAAATATTTATATTAGATTTATCTCAGTACATGTATATCTTACGACCATTGCACAGAGACAAAAATTGTGTTTTATGACTGCTAGTTTTGAAAAGGTTAAAGAAATAATTCAAATTCAAACATTAGAAAATTAGCAATATAGGCTCCTTGCTGTCAGATTCCAATAAACTTTTTTTTAAACTAAATCTTTTCATCTTTAAAAAAAAAGTGAAAGTTGCAATGTTCATGTAAAAGGTGAAAGAAATAATTGTATTCAAACTTTAAAATGTTAGCAATATAGGCCTACTTGTGTTCTACTGTTTTAGATTCTAATAAACTTTTTTTTTAAACTAAATCTTTTTATCTTTAAAACGAAAATGAAACTTGCAATGTTCATGTAGAAGGTGAAAAAATAATTGTTGTCAAACTTTAAAATGATAGCAAGATAGGCCTACTTGCTGTCATATTTTACTAAATCAATTTTTATATCTGTTTTTTTAATTGAAAGTCGCAGTGTTCATGTAGGCCTAGATGTATGTGAGTGATTTGGAAATACAGTCAAACCTGCTTTACCGACCACCTGTGTAGAAAGACTACTTTTCATGTTTCTCTTGAGCAGTCTTTATATACAGGTTTCACTGTGATATGAACTATTCACAGTGAAATATTTCAGTCTGGTGGAAATTAATATCCTAGACAGAACAGTCCCAGCCTTGTGGTGGTTGAAAATGTATTTTCTCTCCATGGTCCCAACTATGATATCTAACTATGCATCAACTATTTGTAGACTTCATCAATGTGTCTATTACAAATTTTAGAAAACAAAGAATTCTGACAAAACTGAATGAAAATTAATACTGTAAAACCAGTATGAAAGAGGTATATGGTACTAGTCACTTCTTGACTGTGTAAAATACATATACACGATTTGAATACTTTAGTTAGGGTATGAAAACACACTATTTCAAATAATTTTGAAAGACAATTTGCTTCAGGTTTCACTTTGTCTCACTTTCATTTATTTTAACTTTTGAAATCACACTTTTCAAAATCACATACTTTTACCAAATGAATTTGATATGAAGTGCAATAAAGAGACTCATAAGAGTCTCATTGTCTAACCCTTTTCTGATGACCAACATTATAAACCAGTAATGTAGACTACATTCTGTAGCATTCTAAGTTTGATTTGGTTGAAGGGTTGGATGGGAAACAAATAGTTGATACTAGTTTGAAAATCTTATAAAGCATAACTTGGGTGTCGAGGTTATTTACAAATGATGGTGATGGAAAACAAATATTTATATTGATGCCACTCTCTCTCTTCCCTTAGAGTTTTCACTAACAAAATTCATCTTAATTATTTATTGTTGATGGTGATAGAAAAAAAATGTATGTATTGATGTCGCTTTCTCTCTTCCCTTATATTTTCTCACAAATGATTTTCACGTTATTCATCTATTGTTGATGGTGATGGAAAAAATGCTGTATATATTGATGCCACTTTCTCTCTCCCCCTTATTTCTTTCCAAAAATTTTTTCATTACATGTGCATCACATCATCATCCTTCCTTTACATCAAGCACACGTTTACCCTCACCTTCTTCAATTCTCTGAAATTCTATTGCATATCTACATGAAATATATCTGTACTCGCTCATTTTTTATATTTCTTCATTTTCTTCTAATTCTATTTCTAATCTTTCTCATTTTACGATTCATATATCCATCTTTTTTTTAATAATCGCCATATAATCCTAACAATCACTTCTCCACTGTACATACCCATGCACACATGACTAATCACACTCACATGACTAATCTCACGCACATGACTAATCACATGCACATGACCAATCTCACGTTCATGACTAATCACCCTCACATGACAAACACACTGTAAACACACACCAGGTATTCCCAAGGTCTTCAGGACACTGTATCAGGTATGCTGGTTGTAGAAGCCGTAGAGAGACCAAACATAGATTGGGTCCTAAACAAAGCCACTGAGGGACAACTCAACATGGAAAATAGAATATAGACTCATGGGACTAGTCAAGTTTTTTCCGTTCTAGTCCAATCAACTGGCTGCTGTTGTAGCAAGACTAACAAAGCTACAAAGCGACAAGTCAACCTGAAGGATAGAATGTTCAATGTTGGCTCATTGTACCTGTCTAAGTTTTTCCGTTCTAGTCCAATCAACTGGCTGCCATTGTAGCAGGACTAACAAAGCTACGAAGTGACAAGTTGACCTGAAGGATAGAATGTAGGCTCATGGGTATAGTCTCAAGTTATGTGGTCTGACTGATGCTAGGTAATGTAGCAAGACCAGCAAAGCTACAAAGTGACAAGTCAACATGGAGAATTGAATATAGACTCATTGTACTTCTGGTATTCCTAAGTTCTCTAATATGGTCCGATCGACTGTCCTCTACTGTAGCAAGACCACCAAAGCTACAAAGGGACAAGTGAACATGGAGAACAGAATATAGACTTATTGTACTACTGGTATTCCTAAGTTCTCTAATATGGTCCAATTGACTGCCCTCCACTGTAGCAAGACCACCAAAGCTACAAAGGGACAAGTGAACATGGAGAACAGAATATAGACTTATTGTACTACTGGTATTCCTAAGTTCTCTAATATGGTCCAATCGACTGTCCTCCACTATAGCAAGACCAACAAAGCTACAAGGTGACAAGTCAACATGGATAATATAATACAAACTCATTGGACTTGTCTACTGTTCTTTGGTCTGACCGACTTGCTGCTAATGTAGCAAGACCACCAAAGCTACAAAGTGACAACTCAACATGGAGTACAGAACTTAGACTTATTGTAATAGTCTCTGGTCTGATCAGCTGGCTGCTAATATTATAATAGATCCAACAGTGTATATGATATGTATAATACGCATCAAGCAGTTGGTCTAGTCAAAGTACTCTAGTCTTGTATTGCATTACCAGTACTGTTAATGGTCAAGAATCTTTCGGTTTGAAATCTGTATGAAATTGGTTTAGTGGTGTGACTTTGGAATAACTAATGATTGACAGTGAAAAAGATCAACCACGTTTTAGGCTACAGAGACACAATTCTAGGAGTTGTCCATATGAAGGTCCCAATGTTAGGCCAAGATTGATGGTCTGTCAAGCAAGTAATTAGAGGTGCCCAAGACAGTGGAACATGATTTAGACTATGTGATGTACGATCTGAATGGACTTGTATGAAACATTCATCACAACTCTTAGTGCTGAAGATAAAGAGAAGTGCATATGAAGCAACTAAAAATGCATAATATAAAACCTCTTGAGGAACAAGACAAAGGGGGGTGTTGATTTCAGTACTAAAGAACCTCAATGAACATGGAAGCATAGAATAGCGGAACCTGTGGAAAGCCATTAACAGCTATTTCATCAACTGACAATCTTTGCTTTTAAAAAAGTGAAATGAATATATCATGTGAAGGCTTTAGAAATAGAAAATGTGGATATGTTGTGTCATCTGATTAAAGGGGAAGTCCACCCTGATATTAAGCGGGTTTTAATAGAAGCAGAAATATGAGAGGAACAGGTCAGTGAAAGTTTGAGCAAATTCAGATTAGAAATAAGATAGTTATGAATTTTTTAATTTGCAACCAATCAAACACAAATTGGCAACTGTGTGATGCATCTTGCGAGCTCCCCTCCTATTTGCTCTGTACTAAAAAAAAAAATCCCTCATTTTTCTGCTATTTAAACCAACTTAATATCAGGGTGGACTTCCTCTTTAATCTTTTAATTTTGTTTTAAATACAAGTTATGCTGGAGGAATGGAAATCAAGAATGGCTAGTTCAGTTTCCTTCTAAGAAATTCTGATGTGCAACTGAGCAAACCTTATTTGATACATGTTTATGTGTGTCCTTGCAAGGCAATATGTTCGTTAGACCTTTCATGGGCTTACTTCAAATCATCAGGTCGGGTGGTTGCGTTACCCGACCTTTTGTGAAAACATGCCCCTTTATTCATGAAATGTTGGGTGTAATGTTTGTGAAATTAACTCCTCATCTACAAATGGTCTGGTCCAATTTACCTGACACTTTGTGAAAACCCTACAGCAAATCTGTGAAAGGTCGTGTCCTTATCGTGCATCTTCACATGATCTTCCGCTTTCGTTTCACAAACCGACCGGACGCAATGACCTGATGATTTGAAGTAAGCCCCTTTTATGTGCTTAATACTGCCGTAGAAATGAATGATTTGTTGGTATTTGTGATTGATAAGAACAACTATTTAAGGAATATGTAATTTGTGTCAGAATTTTCTAAGAGGGGTGCCCTCCAAAAATAAATGTATTGAGAACGCATTAGACAATGGCTACATGTACCTGTCTTTATGGTAAGGTTGTAAGAATATGTATGTTTATATTTAATTCAGGACTCGTTTTATATATTTTTTAAATATAGGCGTATCATATAAATCACAACAACAAAAAATTGATCAAAAAGTTTCAACTATCAAGTCTAAAACTATTTAAGTAATATTGACTGCCTTCAGGGCAATACGACATATATATGATATATGACAAGTCGTATTGCCCTGAATTAGGCAGTCAATATTACTATTATTAACCACATCAGACATCTAGAGCAAACAAGAAACTCTTACTATCTTATACTCTTAAATTATGTAAAATACAGTAGCCTACACTGCACAGGGTTTCCCAGCATGTAAAGTTGCAAAAACATCGTCAAACCAGCACTGTTCATCTAGTGCTTGACGAAATTTTCGATGCACTGCAAACAGTGTGCCTTGGGTGTGATTATTACGTCACGATAGAGTGCGCGCAAAGTGCGCAGGTTCTCATACACGTAATAGATGCGCAAAGAAAATTACAAAAACCCGGATGTTGGCTTTACATTATTGCCCACTAGTTTAACACGCATTTTGCCATTGACTTTCCAGAATGGGCAATAATATTTGTTCAGTGGTTTACTGTGTAATAATATTGACTGGCAAATTACACACAAAATCCTGTTGACTTTTCTGAGCGGTCAATATTTGTTTTTCATGCGTAGTTTTGTTGGCTTATCAAGTAAACTTAGAGGGCAATACATTTTAAAAATTGCCCTGCTCAGATGTCTGATACGGTTAATAATCAATAATGTGACATCAAAATGGAGTCACTCATTATTTGTCATCCATTTCTGATCATATACATTTGTATCAAATATGAGATCACCTTAATACAGTGCAATTCTTTGTAGGAAATGCTTCTATATGGGAATGAAAGTAATAAGAAACCTTACAAATTGGGTTTTTACATGTGCCACACTCGACCCAAATGAGGTCAACAGGTGCCTGGCAGGAATTAATGTTCTTCTGGGTGCATGTATGATTCCAGACCAGCCTGAGAATGCTAGTTAGGATTCCAGACCAAACAGGAGGCTTATCTAATGTCTGATTGACAGACTGCATTTATTAATCACTTTTATTAACCCTTTCAGTACTAAGCTTTAAGAAAACTTGGACTGTGGTTTATTGAAAAGGCATGTTTTACCAAGATTAAATTGTAAACAGTAGATATGTATACCATATATATATATATATACAGTTAACAATTAAATTATTCATACCCCTTGTAAATTGGATGTTTTTGTGATTTTTGTATTAACTCAAGAATGAAAGGTGGACCGGTTGAATTAGGGCCTTTGTTGAATATTTTTAGATGTAAGCTTTAATATATCACATTCTCAAGAAACATAAATCGGGACAAATCAATTTTTCACATACTTAAAAGATTACAAAACTTGGTAAGGGTATGAATAATTTAGTTGTTAACTATATATAATTTTATAGTACTGAGAAAATACACAATTTTCAGCTTCCGGTGTAATTTGAAATGCTAAGTTCTTTGTTCCATTGTATTACATAAGAACTGGGTTAGAAAAACAGGACAAAATAGATATCTTTTGACTTAACTCATGCCTTTTTCTAGAGGTACTTTATGAATAGACGACAGTCGTAGATCATACATTCAATCACCCCAAGATGAAAATGTAGGCAATGTTGCATATTGAATTCAAAAATTGAAATATTATGTATTTGTACATGTATCTGTATTCTTGTCTGTGTATTATAATAAATAGTATACACATAAAAGACTATATTCATTTAGTTTCTTTTGTTTCTTTCTACAGTTGTTAAATGAAAGTTTGTTTTTTCTGCCTATTTTTCTCTCTCTTTTTTCTCTCTCTCTTTTTTTCTCTCTCATTTTCCCCTTTTAGCTTCTGGGAGGGGTGATGTAGCCCACAAGTTTAATGCCAATCTTGAGTTTGGCTACTTTAAATGGAATCACTTTTCAAAAGAATCTGGCTTGAATTGATTCAGAATTTTCCATCATGCATGACAAGTAGATGGACTTTTTGAAACAGCAAGATGTTACATAATGCTAGAAATCTTTTCCCCTGCAAATTGCCTGTCATATTTTCATATTTTAAGATGATATACATGCACATGTGTAGCTGGACTGCTACCCTAATTTCAATTTCATTTAAGTCTCTTCACTCTCTCTCTTGCTCTCATTCTCTCTCTTCTTCTCCCCTCTCTCTCTTGCTCTCATTCTCTCTCTCTCTCCCTCTCTCTTGATCTCATTCTCTCTCTTGCTCTCCCCTCTCTTGATCTCATTCTCTCTCTCTTGCTTGCTCCCTCCCTCTCTTGCTCTCATTCTCTCTCCTCTCCCTTGCTCTCATTCTCTCTCTCTTGCTCGCATTTTCTCTCTTCCTCTCTCTCTTCCTCTCCCCTCTCTCTCTCTCTCTCTCTTGCTCTCCCTCTTTTCCTCTCCCTCTCTCTCTCTCCCTCTCTCTTGATCTCATTCTCTCTCTTGCTCTCCCCTCTTGATCTCATTCTCTCTCTCTTGCTTGCTCCCTCCCTCTCTTGCTCTCATTCTCTCTCCTCTCCCTTGCTCTCATTCTCTCTCTCTTGCTCGCATTTTCTCTCTTCCTCTCTCTCTCTTGCTCTCCCTCTTTTCCTCTCCCCTCTCTCTCTCTCTCTCTCCCCTCTCTTGATCTCATTCTCTCTCTCTTGCTTGCTCCCTCCCTCTCTTGCTCTCATTCTCTCTCTCTTGCTCGCATTTTCTCTCTCTCTTGCTCGCATTTTCTCTCTTCCTCTCTCTTCCTCTCCCCTCTCTCTCTCTCTCTCTTGCTCTCCCTCTTGCCCTCTCTTGCTCTTTCTCTCTTCCTCTCCCCTCTTTCATTCTCTCTGTTCCTCTCTCTGTTCCTCTCCCCTCTCTCTGTTCCTCTCCCCACCCCTCTCCCCCCTTAGTATGTTTCACTGCCCTTCTTCCATTTCTCACTTTCCTTTCTCCAGTAGTCTAACATCTAATGGATAATGATATAATCACTGAATCAAGAAGCATTACATAAAAAAGCAGCTTAAGAACAGCTGACCGACTCCAATCCCACTTTAATGGGATTACACATACTAATGTGTTTCACTTCTTGAACCAAGTACTTCTGGAGAAACACACATACATGAAGGTGCTATATATTTGTAGCTAAAATATTATTTAATAAAGGCAAACGAATGACAATGTATTTGATTGATTACATACTCATTATCCTGGTTGACTTATTTCTGAGCTCCTTCTTACTTCAAAATTGCCAGCAAATACCTTAAATCATCAAAGATGTAGAAACCAATTCAGTTTGATTAAATCTGTACAGTTAAGAAGCTTACCACAATCTGGAAAATTCTAGATCATAAATTTGGCTTTTCTTCAGAAACAAATTTAATAGTTGGAATATAAGAATTATGCATCAAAAGAAGTAAGGATTAAAACATGAAATTACTTTTGAAAGTTTGACAAAGGAAAATAGTAGTATAACAAGACGGAAGGTAAAGACAATGACTGGCATCAGACACACAAAAATTTAAACAATTTTGTGACATTTTCCCCCAGTAATGATACAATACCTTTCCATTACTTTAATTCAGGTAGTCCAGATTCTGTCCATTTTTATATATTTTTATTCGTCGATCATCTTTGTCCTCCTCCCTTAGATACATCCCATACAGCGCGGTGTCTCCACTTATCATGTGATGCCCCCAAATACACCGGTCGAAACAATAGGTAAGAATATAAGGACTGTCTCCATTGTAGCATCGAGGGTGTATTATTTTCTCAGTTTTCCAGGCAGTGAACTTCAGGATAAATAGGGGTTCAAAGTTTTTTACCCTCTTTTACCCCTCCCCCCCAAAAAAAAAAGTTCTGTTAACAATTT
The DNA here is from genome assembly GCA_037976565.1 of Mesocentrotus franciscanus. Lineage (NCBI taxonomy): Eukaryota > Metazoa > Echinodermata > Echinoidea > Camarodonta > Strongylocentrotidae > Mesocentrotus > Mesocentrotus franciscanus. The sequence goes on from CP137683.1 coordinate 3,867,103, forward strand.
ATGTAACTGACCCTACCTGAAAGAAGTGTCATGAAAGGGTATACCAACTGGCCTCCAAAAAGAATTTGCATACAATAAAGGAAAAAAAAAAACCCCAAAACTATGTGAGACATTAAAATGATTAAGGATTTAAGAGCATATGGGGCAATATTATTTCATATCAAGACCCACAAGAGTCTAACAAATTACATTGCATTTGCCAACCACATCACTTAGCATCAATGTTTGACTATTTCTTTCATGTCTCAACAGTCTGGCGCATTGATTTGGTTTGCTTTATCTGGTAGAGCTAACTTTGGTACACTATACTTCTACACAGAATTTTAAAATTGTTCTCCATTGATTTATTATGGTAATTTATGCAAATTTATTCCAAAAATAACAAAAATTGCTTCTTCTCCCTCATTTCTTGACCGATTTTGATTTGGTTTGCTTTATCTGGTAGAGCTAACTTTGGTACACTTATCTTCTACACAGAATATTAATTATCTATGCTAATTTATGCAAATTTATTCGAAATCACAAAAAATGCTTCTCCTCCTTCGTTTCTCGACCGATTTTGATTTGGTTTGCTTTATCTGGTAGAGCTAACTTTGGTACACTAAACTTCTACACAGAATTTTAAAATTGTTCTCCATTGATTAATTATGGTAATTTACGCAAATTTATTCCAAAAAATAACAAAAATTGCTTCTCCTTCGTTTCTCGACCGATTTTGATTTGGTTTGCTTTATCTGGTAGAGCTAACTTTGGTACACTAAACTTCGACACAGAATTTTAAAATTGTCCTCCATTAATTATCTATGCTAATTTATGCAAATTTATGCAAAATCACAAAAAATGCTTCTTCTCCTTCATTTCTTGACCGATTATGATTTGGTTTGCTTTATCTGGTAGAGCTAACTTTTGTACACTAAACTTCTACACAGAATTTTAAAATTGGTCTCCATTAAATAATTATGGTAATTTATGCAAATTTAGTACAAAAATAACAAAAATTGCTTCTTCTCCCTCATTTCTTGACCGATTTTGATTTGGTTTGCTTTATCTGGTAGAGCTAACTTTGGTACACTAAACTTCTACACAGAATTTAAAAATTGTTCTCCATTAATTAATTATGGTAATTTATGCAAATTTATTCCAAAAATAACAAAAATTGCTTTTTCAACCAATTTTCATTCCATTTCCTTTAGTTTCTATTTAATCTAAATCAGCTAAATGAAATAATGTCCCTTCCAGGGCATCAAATTTTTATTTTTTGACCAGTTCAAAAGTGTACCCCATAAAATTTACAATATTTGTTGTTGCGAGATGCGGATGAGCACTACGTCATTGATGTTCTGGTTTTATTTTTTTATCACTCTTCATGTATACTTTCAAGCCTTGATTACAATATTTTTGTCTAAACACTATTCAGATAAAAACCCTTTGACAGCAGACAGAATAATGATAATTCTAATACAATAGGCCTATATTAAAAACACAGTAATCTTTCCTTTGTTTAAATGCTTGTAAGGTTAACGCATAATCTTGCACAAAAATCCCATCTCAAAAGCCTTTCTATGCTTGATCATCAGTAGAAATACACATCTGTCCATATATATCTGCATGCGTAATATTATCAATAATCACATAGTGATTAAAGAAAAAAGATAGTTTCCTATTCTCCACAAGAACTCGCAGTCTGTGCTGAAATTAAGAATGGTCATTCCACAGATGAAATAAGGTGGAGCCTTTTTTCCCTCTCTCTTTTTGTTGTTGCTTTGAAGGCAATCTTTTCTATAAATAATACTACATATATAACATTCTATGTCAATGTTCCATTTCTTCTTCTTCTTCATCAGATGATGCTTCACTATCTATATCTCCATCTTCTTCTTCCTCTTCTTCTTCTTCTTCTATTCCTTGTCTTTCCATCCAATCCTCCTGATCCCCATCACCTGGGCCTAATGATGTGAGAAGCTCATCTATATGTACCAAGACATCCTCATCATCACAACTTAAAGCACAGTAGAGCTGCAAAGAAAACAAAGTGATAGTTAGTTTCACTCAAATCAATATCTTTATCGCATTCATTCCTTCATGACTTTATCAATATTTTGAATATATTGTGATGGATGAATCTCCTATGTTTCCATTCATATGAGTTTTGTTGGTGGCTCATATGCTTTTCATGTGTCTTTTTCACCACTTTCAATTTAGTACAGAGAAGTGTTTCATGTCCATTTTTAATCACTTATTTCTAACCACTTATTCTTAGAACTATTAATTAATGAAGGTATGCCTGTATTGCTCTACTATTCATTTATCTTTGCAGAAAGTTTGATGAGCACAGCATTAATATTTCTAGAGTTACATAACTTTGAAGATGACCATGCAATACCTCTCACTGCTTCCAGGCACTGGAAATAAAATCAGCCCTTGTTTGCTCATTTGCATAAGACATGCGGTCTGACCGAGTTTTATATATCTCAAGCCCCTGTGTATATTTTAATTTTGAGGGTCCTGGGTGAAAGGGGGAGGGGAAGTATGTATCATGTTGGTAAATATTAACCAGTGTGTAGTACTAACAGCCCCCTACTCCCTCCCCATTTCACTCATGACCCCAAACATGTTCAAAACAAGACTTAGATAATGGCTTACCTTCTTGGCTTTATGAAGGTAATATCTTGCTTGTGGTTTACATTGCTCTAATCCTCTTTCATGCTGGACCAGGCCTAACATATACCAGACCTGGACTACTTCATCATCCTCTTCTATTAGGGTATGAAGTACATTTTCTGATTCCTGTAACACAAGTGAATGAAGAAAACTTGAGCACAAACTGCCCTACACATTTTATAATAATTCTACTTTAAGAGAAAAACTAACTTCACTGAAATCAAAGCAATCTACCGGTAATGAAAACTTTAGGGGAACTTATCTACATTGTATACCGGTATCCTGGATTTGATATACACTTTTTTCACCTCTACAAGCCAATGATGAAAATAATCAATATTGTTTTGAATATATTGTGCATACCGGGTATTATAGCTACCGGTATTATGTTATGATATCTACAGTCGATATATGACATCTGTGTTTGTAAAGTTACATGTAAAATGTCAGCAAAGCAAATTTCCATCGGACAGTACAAATAGAAATTGTGTTGAAATTGCACCTATACAAACATAACATGCTACTATTAAACACAAACTACAAGCACTTGAGGACTTACATCCCACATCTCAAGCTCCATAAGAATCTTGGCTGCTCCTATCCTGTTTTCATAGCTCAAGATAGGTTCCACTATGATGTCATCGTTCAGTACCACCTCCTTCTCCATCTCCTTCTAGATGTTGCCATAGCGATAAACTCTTCTTCATGGATGCTATGGCTTCCTATAGAACATCAAGTTCAAAATATTTTATGTTTAGGATTTTATTTATTTATTTATTTATTATTGAAGAATAAATTAATACATTTTCCAACCCTTACGAAGGTGAGCTAGATATGTGTACTGGGCCCGTCTTACAAAGAGTTGATATTAATTGCAACTTATTTGCGATTGATATCAATCGCATCTATGTACATAAGAGATAAGAGACTGCAAACTTGCGATTGATTTCGATGAATCACAACTCTTTGTAAGACAGGGCCCTGATCTACATATTGTTCGACTACCCGTAATTACATCCATGACAGGAAACTTGTGAATACACCCCTATGAAATTGGTTTGGTTTATTGTCACGTAATTGAAAACTGATGTTTTATTCTAAGTAAGAATAAGTAATTATGAATTATTATTAACAAAAACATAACTGTAACATTCAATGAGACAAGCTTTCCAATATATGAAAGTACTCTAAACAAACACAGAATTCACTGATGTCAGGAATGAATGATTAATCTACTTTGAGGCAACATAAATGAAAAGTTTGTGTGAGGAATAGCACTTTCGTGTAGTTACAATGGTATCAAACTAAATCTTCTCAAAGCCTCTTTCTTTATTGATTGCTTTGTAATGGCCGCCTTGTTATCTTTAACAAAGTCAGCTAGCAGCTTGATGTGTTTTATCACTTATCAGTCACCTGTTTATTATCTTTACTAAGCCAGTAGCTAGCTAGGAGTTGATGTGCCTCTGGACTGTGAGGGTCTTCATTGATGGCCTGATCAATAGCTGCTTTACATCTTTCATCAGAATCTTCTTCAAAGCTAAACAACATTAAACAAACAACAATACATAAAGAACAAGACTCACTTCAAATCAAACAAAATTGCAATCATTTTTTAGATAAACTTAGTTTTATCCTGTAAATTTTATAAGAATATTGATGAATTTGGTATCAATTTGTAGAAAAAATAGTTTTCTACAAGAAAATTACGATAATTTTGTTTGTTCCTTTTTTTTTTTTCTCTACGAAATGTCAAAGTCGGGGATGCGGCCTATGCGGCAAATACGGTATATCTACTTACCAAGCATCTGTCAGGAAGATTTCAGCAATAGAACAATAAGCTCTACATATATCTGCATTGGTAACCTTTAAAGCACTGCTCTCTGAAGAACAAGATGCTCCACTTTCTTCTTTCTGATAAATTCAACAAGAAATATAAAAATTCATACATCTCGTATTAATAGCCACTTTATTTCATAAACATTGTTATTGTCTATTTCATCCTGTTAGCTCTTGAAATAGTATACAAGACTGCTATAACTATACATGAGCATTAATTGTGAACATACGCTTACTTATTTTGAATTTGTTTCTGTTTTTGTTTATTGTATTATTTTTTTTTACCTTGTATTGGTTTGATATGAAATACCTTTTTAAACAAAGGATATTCAATGGAAAGTGTGTTTTATTTTCATTGAGATCTATAAAGAAACACCTAGGCTTAAACACAAATTTTAGCACTCTGTGATGCATAGGCAAATTTAATTTCAGTCCAAAGAAACACCTCAAAATATTAATTCTACCATAAGAGCAAAACATAATCAACTTAATTGAAACTTTAAATTCAGATTTCCTCCAACACTTTAAAATGAATTGACACAAATTTCAAAGACAGAAAAGACCTTTTCAAATATCAAGTGGTAACTTTTGCAGGCAAGAAGTGTTTTGAATTTGTTATAGCGGTGTAGATTTTTGTAAGTTTCATGCAACATATAATTGCAAGTTGCAAAATTGTGTTTCCATGAAAACTGGCCTTCATCAACTACCTGCAAAGGTTTAATGTCCTTGTCTCTAGTTTTTACAAAAGTGTATCTTGTGAGTGGCTCACCTGCTCTCCATCTCGTTCTTTTATCATCAGCTCGACACCTTTCTGGAAGAATTGAAGCCCTTCTAATCCTTCGTGTAGCTGACCCATGTACATGTACTTAGAGAAACCTTCTTCAGGACATACTGTTATTGCACGGCCAAAACAGTGCATTGATCATAGTCAAGGAATCTTGTGAATATATGTTGTACACCAATAACCTTTTTACCCCTAATATATAAAAATAATAAATGTTACATTTATAAAGCGCCTTTTCATATTAAGATACAAAGCACATAAACCAGAAATATTTACAAACAACGACATGGCAGCTTGGCTTAAGTCAGGGTAATAATGATGTACATGTAGCTAACAATGCACAGTAAGTTACACAGTAAGTGTGCAATGTAAATTTCCATATGACTTATTGTCATTTCATTGTATATCAGAATTAAAGGTAAGGGGTGATTCCATGGGCAATGTGTCCCTCAATTTGACCACTGACTAGTCTTTGTTTTGGTATTATTATCATTATTCAGTGGGGTCAAGTTATTAATGAGATTTGTCAATTTTGAATGAAATAAATGGACAAGAGACATACATATTGTATGGGATAATTTGCACGGAATCGCCCTAAAGTGAGACGATTATAAAGAGGATATTTTCCTTGCTCCGTCTGTATCACCAAGCTCTGCTAGCAGGTTTCCAGATGACTCCAAAGCTCTCACATTGTCAGGTTCCATCTGTAGCGCCCTCTGGCAGAACTTCTGAGCCATCTCATACTCAAAGGTGTCCAGGTATTCATCTACCTGTAAGGTCGCCAAGAAATATAAATACATTGTGAATAAAAAATACAGATTCAATACTAAATAGACTTGCAATCACTAAATAGATTAAGTCAAAGATGCTCGCTCCCATGGGAGCCTATTGTGTTATCTTGATCAATAAAATCTGATCATGGCCAGCTGAACAGTAGAGGTGTCGTGGTCGAGTGGATATGTCACCGGACTGTCGATCACAAGGTCTGCGGTTCGCGGTCCGCGGCATTAATGTCCTCTGGCAAGACATTGATCTACATTTGCCACTCTTCACTCAGGTGTTAAATGGGTACCCAGTAGGATGCGAAAGCCAATGTAGTATGCTTAGCAATTTAAACTTAGGAGCTCTAGTTTGAATGCTCCCCAGGGAGTGGAGAAAGTGCATACACTGTGCGGGCAAGCCAGAATCCGATGATCGGGAGTAATAACTGTAAAGCGCTTAGAAACTCGGACTTGCCGATGTATTAAGCGCTATATAAGCAGAAATATTATTATTATCATTATAACAGTAGCATTTTTTCCGGACTCATGTCAAATTTGACTCTGCTGGAAGTTTTGAATGAAATGGATGGTCAACCCAAGGTTGGTTGAATGGCCTCCATTCCAATTGAATGGACTCACACAAAATGAAAGTCATCACAATCCTGGGCAAAGTGAACTTTAACATGCTTTTTAAAACTGGCCAGTGCTCAGTCACCCATGATCGCATTATGACGAGCAGCCTATCAAATCAAAGAAGACATTATTATCATAACCATGCCATAAATTTGCCATGATTTTTCGCTTGATTTCTAAGATAATGGGAATTAGTTATGGGTTTCCCTTTTACAGACTTACACTGTATGTCATTAGATAAAAAGAATTTCAGATATACTGTAATACAAAAATCCTGACCAACTCCACACAATTCATCAATCACATTAGAACTGTATTGAAAGGTTTGAGGTTAGTATACATGGCCCTTTGTATACCAGTAGATATTGAAATGTTGATGTCCGGAGCTAAAATATGCACTGGCAACTATTAATGTCAAGCCCTGTTGGCATGCACTGATTCATTAAAATAATTAAAGTAATTTTAAACGACAAATAAAGTAGACATCATACACATTTACATTTCAAGTGGACTTTTGACCAGACAAAGTAAAATGAGGAATGCTTGAATAAAATCTAGTAATACATCAAAGCAGTTAATCTACTATGAATTATCTATCCCAGTGCCTGATCTATACTGAATTGACTGGAAATCTCACCTTTTCAAGTAGTTGATCTATACTGAATTGACTGGAGGTTTTCTTAGCTGCTTTCTTCTCCTGCCTTCTTTGTTCCACCATATCTTGAAATTCTTGTCTGCTCATGGAAGTTCCATCTTCTGTTACCATGGACATAGAACCAGAAAGGAAAGGAAAGGTAAAGTTTAGGTTGGATTCTTAGATTCCACTTATATATAGCTCATATAACATAAGAAGCAATGTCACTTTAAGTATCCAAATTGATTTGGCTGCTAAGCACTTGTACGAAGTCAAAGTTATGTGGGATAACCTTGTAATCTACACAGCATATCATAGATCAAACCCACACCAGTTAAAACTAGTGGTCAAAATGCATAGCAACCACTAGGGGCTCCCAATCACTAATGCATTAGGAAAAGGCATTGGTAGGTATTCCGATAGCGCGTACTAAGTTAAGCCTGGCTTAACTTAGTCTACACTTTTATGGAGTGCCTGTTGCCAACCCATTTACCCTGTACAGATTATTTTAATCCTACAATGAAAAGTGTCCAAAAAATTAATTTTACAATGAAATGGGAAGCAAAAGAAAATATGAGTATGAACTGAATTTCAATAAAGTCTTTGGTCGATTATCTTTGTCATGAATATCGAAGGAGGAAGATGAAACCTAGCATTCCATAGAAGTGTCAAGTGTGAACTAAAATTCTTGTCTAGTCTTGACTTAGTCCCGGCTTAACTTATGAGAATACCACCCATTGATCTATTGCATGTACAGAATGTCATAATAAAGCCAGGGAGGGGGAAATAAAATAAACATTTTAAATATCAAAATCACGATATTACCTTTAATGGTCATTAGGAAGAACTTCTGATATTTTCAAATATATTATAATCCAAGTTCCAAATCATATCCAAAAACAAAGAATCGCCGCTGTCCGCTGATATATTATTCACCATCGTGTGCATGCATTGTTTTTCCATGTTGGTAAAATTGGCCAATGACAAAATTGTCCACAAAAGGTCTGTATTGCACACATGAAAATTCAGGAAGCATACTAACTAAGCTAAGGCGCGTACACACGGTGTTTGCCGAATTTAGCTAATCGCTATTATTGTAAAGTAAGTATCAAATTGGCGCCGCGCCACAAAAACAGGTTGTTTGTTTTTGTGCAACACATATTTTTGCATTTCAGGTAGAATTTAGAATTAGAACTAGGTCTAGATCTAGATGATAGATCTAGAACTAGATGTTAGAACCAACATCGCATCCTCCGGCCTCCTGTAAAAGGTCAGCGTTTCTGTAATGTTAATCGCATGATAGCTCATTATCATCAGGATCACGTGGATGGTAAGAAACTCACTATCACTCCGGTATCAAATTTTCATATTTTGAGGTAAATTCAGTGACTGACGTAAATGTCAACACATGGGACTACAGCATACATTTTCAGTAAATTCAAAGCGTTTATTCATAAAAATAACATAATCACTTACCGTGTTTTCTTGAGTTTGTGTTCCTATGCTTTCCCCTCTTTCGCTTTTGTGCCTTGGAACCTCCCATAGTGTGTAGGAAGATGATAAGCAATTTTCAATGCAATAAATATGTATTTTTAGTTCGGTTACCTTTTAGTTCAGCATGTGAATTCTGATAAATTATAGTGTCTCCAAATCGGCCAATCGAAAAGGAAAAAGAAAATTTGGCACGTCTCGGTTGACGGTAACAAAAAAGTGTGCGAGACTAGATTTGAATGTTTTATTTTTAAAGCTATCGTATCATTCGTATGACATTGTAACTAGATAATAACCTGCATCATTTCAAAGCTCAAATGTTGCTCTCTACTCTCATAATTATACATTGTATGTGGCATGCCGAATCTTTTTGTCTGCGTCTCACTGTTTCGGCTCAAACAGGCATTGGGGATCGAGCTCTATATTATAATCCGCACACTACGCTCGGAAACAGTTTAAAACTATCGTATGACATCTCAACTGAATGATGACCTATATCATATAAAAGCTTAATATTCTCTCATATAATTATGTGACATGCCGACAGTTTTTTGTGTAGGTCTTCCTGGCTCAAACCGGCGGTAGGCAACCGGGGGGATCACCTCTAATTCGCACGTTACACGACGAAATGACAAAATTCGTTTCAACTTAAGGCTTTTAAAACTATCGTATGAAGTTTCAACTTAATGATGACCTACATCATTTTAAAGCCGAAAAGTTGTTCTTTAATCTCATTTTTATGTCACATTCCGAAAGTTTGTGTCTGGGTCGTATTGTTACAGAAGTTAAGGCTCAATTAAAGCGGCATATATAGCAGGCCGTATCCGCAGAATACATACAATAATGGCCAAAACGCGTTTTCAAATGTGAATGCTTTTATAAAACTATGGTATGATATTTCATCTACATGACAACCTGTACCATTTTAAGCTGAAATGTCGTTATTTGCTCTCATATAATGTCACATGCCGAAAGGTTTTGTATGGGTCTTATTACTGTTTCATATTGCAAGCCTTTCAGGCTTAAATCGGCACATGCACAGGGGAGCTATAATCCGCACCTATATAGGAAATGAACATAATTCCTTTTTAACTTCGAAGGCATTTAGAACAATCTTATGACATTTCAACTGATTAATGGCCTACACCATTTTATGGCTTAAAAATTGTACTTGCAGTCTCATATATATTATGTCACACGCCGAAAGTTTATGTCTGGGTCTTATTGTTTCATTGGCTCAAACCGGCATATATATAGGGTTTATTTGCACAATACATACAATAATAGCCAAAATGCATGTTTAACTTTGAATTTAACTATCGTATGACATTTGAACTAAATAATGACCTATACCATTTTAAAGCTGAATACTTGGTCTTAACTCTCATGTCACATGCCGAGAGTTTTTTCTGGGTCTTACTTTTTCAGATTGAACTTTTTCATTGTAGATCAATTTAATGTTGATGAATTGTCAAAACATATTTTCCCCTATATCCACCTCCTTTTCTTTTGTCTGCCCAAAGAATATTAACTGATTTAAAACACCCTAATTTGATTAGCGGACGGTATATATTTCTATCTAAAAGAAATCACAAGTTAACCGTAGATCATTTCATTTGGATACCTCACACTTTTAAAGTTCAATTCATAGCTTGATTATCGACAATAATCAGTGGTAGATGTGGACCTGTTATACAGAGACTGCGCAAATATCTCATTGCGACCAAGCCGATGGAATCCTGTCAAGCGGATCATAGATTTTGATTTCTCTGATGCTATAGCAGGCTGGATTAACAACCATCAAGAAGTGACTGCGTTTCCTGAGCTGGCTATATAAAATACTCAGCCTACAATTTAGTATTAGATCTGGATTTTTTTTTCTAGCTTTATTGTGGTGACAAATTACTGTGTTGCTAAGTCAGACAAATCAGTATATTCACTCGGCATGATATTAAAATTCATTTTCATGGGCATTTTTTTCAATATTAATTTTTTTTTAATCAAACTTTTTTCGCACAAAATTTAGCAACTGAACAATAAATACATTTCCTAACAATGTTACAATTTTAAGTAAAATAGACATCTACATCAACAGATAATTAAAGAAAAACGACATGTGTCAAAATAAAAGTGGCACTTATCAGAGGTGAAAAGGGGCACTCATCACTCATCAGAGATGAAAGGTAGCACTTATCAAAAGGGGGAAGGGGCACTTATTACAAAGGAAAAGGGGTACTTGTCGAAGGAAACGAGGCACTTAACAGATTTGAATAGGGGCAATTATCACTAAGTGTATAGGGCACTTATCAGAATGGAAAAGGGATACTTCTTGCAAAGGAAAAGGGGCAACTGTCGTACGGAAAAGGGGCACCTATCAGATTTGAATAGCCGGGGCATTTATCAGCTATATATGCATGGAGGTGAAGGGGCTTTTATCAGAAGTGAAAAGGGACATCTCTCGTACCTGAAATTAAAAGGGCACTTATCAGAGGTGAAAATAGGGCCTATTATGAGGGGAATGGCCACTGCTTACAAAGGAAAAGGGGCCCTTGTCAAAGTTAAAGATGCACCTCTATCTCAGATTTGAATTGGGGCAATTATCAGAGGTAATTTAAGGGGGCACTTATAGTTATCAGAGGTGAAGTACACTTATAAGAATATTGAACGAGCACCTATTAGAAAGAAAAAGGGGCACTTATCTGAAGTAAAAATGGCACTTTTGGCGTACTTGAAAAAAGTGGGGGCACTAGCTGTGCCCCCCCCCCCTCCACCACCACCACCGGCAGCGCCGCCTCTGTTGGATGAAGTGGCGGTCCCCCGATTGCTTACTGACAATCATAAAACAAACCATCAAACCAAAACCAAACCAAACCAAATACCAAACCAAAAGCCGTCATGCAATGAAAAGCTACCGTCATCAAATAGGTAATTGCCCCTTTGGCGTTCCATAGTGAGCTCTTCATTCATGAATCGAAGAACGAACATCTCCGTAGTTACGCCACGCCAAGACGCCGCCGGGATAGCTAGCTAGAGTATAGAACGACGGCTTGTCTCCGCTCCGTAAACTGGACCGTTGTAAACACCCTATCTATCTATTCTAAGACTAACTAGAGTCTCGCCAGTTAATTTGTAAGTCAGATCATTCGTTTGATTAACTGTTAGTTAAGCCCCAGTCCCATATAAAGCCAGACCAGCACGGACGAGCACGGACCACTCCGGACCATCCCGGACCATGGTCTGGGGTGATCCGGGATGGTCCGGGATGTTTTGTTCAAAAATCGCAACCGCCGACCGTCTCACGGACCCAAAGCGGTACCACTACGGACCGCCCGGACCGTCCGGGCATAGCCCCGGCAGCAGTACAGATCATTCCAGACCCAGCACGGAGCCGCCACGGACAGTCCCGGACCACCCCGGTGCCAACACGGTGCCAACACGGATGACACCGGCAGAGCCCCGGATCATCACGGACCACCCGTGCTGGGTCCGGGATCATCCGTAGGGGCGCCGGGGTGATCCGGGGTCAATAACTCACTCCCGGACTGCCACGGATCAACACGGACCGCCCGGCGCCACTACGGATGACCCCGACCCAGCACGGTGGCTACACGGACCACCCGGATCAAACTATTGTCCCGGACCGTCCCGGACCACCCCGGCAATTTTTGACCGTCAAAAACATCCGGGGTCGACTCCCGGACCGCCCATATATACCGACGTATATGGGACTGTAGCTTTAGTTTATTTAATAAATTGTAAAGATCTAGAGACTAGGGACGAGTCTAACTACTTAAACTAGATCTAACTAACTGCTTAACTCATAATAACTGTTTTATTACCGTATCACACTTAGTACTGCATGATACTGTGATAGTGTGTACCCAGATGATTCAGAGCAGAGTCACGTCAGCTCAGCTCAGCTCAGCTCAGACTCAGAGTGGCAGACGTTGTTTGTGCTGACAGGTTACGTATATAACTATATATCTAGCTATATGGACAGTTGATTTAAAACAGCAATTTGAAGAAGTTTACAAGCAATATTTCATAAATCTTCAACAAGTTCTAAGGCTATGTAGGACAATATTATATGGGACAAAATATAATAATTAATATAGATCTAGGCCTATTCAAGATCGTTATACTAGACTAGGCCTAGTGCCATTTAGTGAACATTTGAGTAGATCTATCTAGAAGTCTAGATCTATAATCTATGAACAATGTCATTTTCACAAGAATCAAAAGGCAGTGCCAGTGGTGTTAATTTGACAATGAAAAAACAAAGGTAGGAAAGGGGAAGGAAAAAATGTTATCCTTGAAAATAGACTAGACCCCCTACATATAATGTTGTTGTTGTTGTTTTAGTTTTAACGACGTGTATCATACAGTTGTGAATATTTACACCATTATTTATTTAATTAAGCTTATGAAAACAGTCTAAAATCAGACATCCTGAACGACACTTTGTATGTGAGCCTGTCCCCTTTACCTTTCCCAGGTAAATTTTACAAGAAATTGTGCTTGAGCATTAAGAATGCAAAATATTTGTTCCCTATTTTCTTGCGTCATGTTTTCATGTCATTATTTTAATGACAGGTAGTCCTTATGTCAGGTAGGCCTTAAAAAACAGCCAGTGCATGGGCCTTGAGTAAAAAAAAAAACACTAAAAGGTTGAGAAGCACTGTACTACATTAACATAATAAGGAGGAAAAAGCTCACAAAGTATTTTTCACCTTTCAGCCTAACACTCAACCTTTTCTTTAAATGATTTATGCCCAACTAGATCTTGACAATGGCAATTAGGAGTGTACCCTGGCAGAGGTCTGTCTCTGATGCAGTGTCTTGGCACCAGGACCAGGCTATGTCAGCGACTATTTACATCCTCAGAGAAACGGGTCCAACAGGATTCCTGCTTAAGGAGGAAGGAGAGTCCAAGAAAGTCAAGGTATGATGGCTTACTTCGAATCATCGGGTGGGTCATCACGTCAGGTTGGGTGGTCGCGTTATACAACCTCTTATGAAACGAAAGTGGAAGAAGATGCGACCTTTCGTAGATTTGCTATAGGGTTTTCACAAAGTGGCTGGTAAATTGGAGCAGACCATTTGTAAATGAGAGGGTTTATTTCACAAACATTACCCCAACATTTCGTGAGGAAAGAGCTATGTTTTCACAAAAGATCAGGAAACGCGATGACCCGACCTGACGCGACGACCCCATGATTCAAAGTAAGCCATAGGTATGACTATGAGAGATTGATTTCACTGATCAAACTTAAGCAGAAGTATTATTTTATCTGAAGCCATCTATCTTTTGTGTTAATGATATATATCTTAAAAACAACGTTAAACCTGGAAATACTGATTAAATCTCACCGTATACCGGTAGTTTGTTGATATATATATATCAAAGGGCAATCCATCCTTTGTAATAAGTTCATTTGTATGAAAGCAAAAAAATAAGATCAACAGAGTGGTGAAAGTTTGGAAAAAAATCGGACCAATAATGAGAAAGTTATGAATATAACTAGTTATATACATGTATAACTATTATAGTTATGATATAACTAGTTATACTTATAGTTCATATATTTGGGAATATTTTTTGTTTTCTTCATCATTGTTTAGAAGCAAATGACCATGTCATCTGAGCACCTAAGTGTCTTTTGTTGGCTAAATTGTTAATGTTTATGTATGACATACTTTAAACCTAAGCTTTATTCTTGAATCATTCTTCACTAGCCATTTTCCCTCATTATTTTTTGCTTTTGCTTAAAGCAAATTGCTTTCACTTTGAATCTCCCTCAATGATAATTTTCTTCGTGTAGGTGCTTCTTGGAGATCCTCATAAGTGTACATGTTCTGTGTTCATGAAGGAGAAGGATCTGTGCAAGCATATTTGTTGGTGAGTTCTATCTTATTACAATACAAAGGATGTAAAAAGTACATACTATGGCATAACTAGTCAACTAGTTTCTAATGCCAGTATGGTATACTTTTTAATAAGGTTTTCAAATTATTTGAGAGGACTTTGAGTAGTTTATTTACTCAGTGATCCACCTGGTTTGAGTTGAACATAATGTGGCAAGCAAGCTCAAAACAAAAGAATATATGCCATATTGTCACCAACTGAAACCAAATTGGCCAGACTCTGTGTATGAGATGGTTCTGGCTATATATACATGTACTATGATCTTAAAAAGAGAAATTATCAAACTTCCATGGAATATTAATTTTTTTCAGGTACAGAAATAAAAGTCACTATGATCTTATTTTAAAGCAGAATTCAATTACATTACCTCCAAAAGAAATATGAAAGAAAGGGTCAATTAATAAATTTGGTAACTTGTAAACAAAAGTATCATTTATAATTCTATTTTTCAGTTTATCCCCTGTTTCCACATTTAAATGATTCTCAAGTTGAAGTAATAAGTGACAGATATTTTTAAAATGTACTTTATATTATTGTTTTTTCTTTTTCTTCCGTTAAAGGGTACTTCTAAAGAAATTTCGTCTGGACAGGAATAATGAATGTAAGTCCCAAAGTATAGCTATCATTGTAACGATCTAAAATTAGTAAAACTGTTACTGAAAATTGAAAAATTCCATTTAAAGTTCTTGAAAAAACTTATGAAAAGCACAAAGCTCAAAGCAGTGCTAGAGTAGACATTATGTGTCATATATAGAGGTACAAAGCAGTGCTAGAGTAGACATTCTGCGTCATATATAGAGGTACAAAACATATTCCATAACAACAGAAGCATACTATGGATGTCTTAGTCACAGGTTGCAGCAAAAGGTAGTAGATGCCAGCTTTTGTGTTAAGATTTGTCTATGGATTCTAAAGTGTAGTGTGTCATAACCACAGTTCAAACTTGAATTTCTAAACTTCTCTGTCAATTTTAGTTGAGGGCCAGATCGAGGGCCAGGATGTAGTTACCGGATCCCTTTAAACTAGTTGAGAGCTTGGGACAAGTGAATCTAGATACATTAATCATGTTCACAAAGTGAAAAGACAAGGCCAAATGGAACATGAGATGAATTATTGTATTCATAACAATATATTTCAAATATTAAAGACTAGAAAGATTAGATTTAAGATAATGAATTTCTTCCTTGTGATTACATTTAATTCAGTGTCATATCAGCGAGGCTTTGTAGAGCGTGAGATTAATGATGTTCTGAGAGGCCTTGCAAAGAAAGAGGATCCACGGAGACGAGCAGTAGCAGCGAGGATTGCAAGGAATGCTGCTAAGGGGGATACATCTTACCATCATACAGACGGTAGGGAAGCACTACAACAGAGAGAGATCACTGAAGAAGATGTTTGCCCTATTTGCCAAGATGAACTGCTTGGAAATAGAGAGCCGGTCACCTACTGCAGGTCTGTGTTGTAGATAATTGTATTTCTTTTGTAATTTTCTAAACTGGTTAACATAAACACTGGGCAGTTCATCTTCAAAGAATTATCCTTTAGAATGATGTTACCATCTAAGCTGTCTTAGTGACCACCTCTCTATAAAGGCCACCTGTCTATAGTGGCCATGTATTTTGTCTCCCTCGAGAAAGAAATTTGTGTTGTAGAACCTGTCTAGAGAGGCCACCTGCCTACAGTGGCCACTTTTTCTGTTTCTCTTTGAGTGATTTCTATTAGACAGGTTTGACTGTACATTAATTGTAACCTCCACAAATGAGCCCCAATGGAATTTATCTTTTTTTATGTAATACAAAATCACTATAATATATTTTGACATTTGTTTTCCGTTATGCACATGTACAAATTAATTCAGTATATTTACAACTGTGATGTTTTCCTGCTATGTTCATCCCAATACAGGTTTGGTTGTGCTAAGAGCACTCATATTAAGTGCATGAAGGTATGGGCCGACCATCAGAAGTCCACAGGAGAGACTGTCTTGAAGTGCCCCCTCTGTAGGGAGGATTTTGGTCAGATAGACACCGTGGAGGCAGAGTATCGTAATTCGACTTTACAAAAGACAAAAGCAGAGCATGCAGATATCCACATGGGCAAGGCATGTGATGCTTGTAACCAGTCACCAATTTCAGGAAAATGCTACAAGTAAGTCTATGCATTTAGATAGGAATTGGAGTGTCGGCCCCTGTGATATATAGAATGAGGTAGTAAAACCAGTGATCTGCTTTCGTAATACTTGAAAATTAGAGAACAATATAATACTATATGCAATTAAATTCATGGTATTTTTCATTTCATGACGTTCAGGTACCTATAGCTTTTGAAATATGACAGCTCCATGTACAGGAATGAAGATGACTTCTTACATGAATTCTTGTTCAACTAGTGGTTGTTCAAACACACTATAATTTTTAGCTGTGGTAGCTAGTGATCTGTCATTGCCAACAAATTTCAATTTTGAGAAATATCCATTTGTGTGGAATAGGCTGGTTTACTAACATATTCAAATGTTATGCATACTTTTTAAACAAAGGTTGTTCATGACAACCTGAAAGCTTGTCTGATACTTGCCCAACATAGCAACAAGTAATGTTTGCAGACTGGATTCCAAGTATTGTAGTTCATTCATTAATAACAGGTTAATGGAATAACTGAATTAATTAATTAATTAATTAATTAATTGAATATGTTAGTAAACTGGTCTATTACTTGGTTGCTATTTTTGTATATTTTTTTTCAGATGCACAGGATGTACAGACCTCTACTTGTGTCAGAACTGTTTTGTATCTAACGTCCATTCACAGCACTCATTCCAGTTTAGACAGGTAAGTCAGCGATTATAAACCAATCAAGATAGGAGTTTGTCAAGAATGTATGCTCAGCCCCCATTCATGTTTGGAGTGTTGATTCGATCATGACCCGGCCAGTGTACTTAAAAGATTGGTGCCAATTTAAGGAGGAGAAATACTGCAAACTGCTATGGGTTGACCAGCACACTGTTAGTCATTGTTCTTGACAAAGGGAGGGGGGGTCGATCTGCTTCTACCTCACATAGAATCATTAATAGATATTGTTCCTTAGAGAAAATTGCAGCCACAGCAGTCGACCTGGCATTTTGCAGAATTTCACTTTTGTACTTGCCCCATAGTCCGCTAGCTGTTCTGTGTGGCCTCCAATGCCATGATAAAGAGGTGTCGTAGTTGAGTGGTTTAAGCACTTGACTTAAAATGCAAAGGTTGGGGTTCGCTCCCCGACACGGCACTATAATGTCCTAATTTGGCAAGGCATTAATCTACATTTGCCGCTCCATACCCAGGAGAGAAATGGGGAGCTGGTAGCATGACGAAAACCTTTGTGTAGTAGTAATTACCATATGCCCTCACAGTGAATACTCGATCCCCAGGGAGTGGAGATGGTGCACATTGTGCGTGAATGAATCAGATGACCGGAGTAATAATATCTGTAAAGCACTTATAGATGGTATTTCTTAGTAAGCGCTATATAAATCCAGATTATTATTGTTATTATAATCCTAAAGGGAAATGAACAAGTACACACATTATAACAAAGTGAGTAATGAGATTGATCACCATGATTTTCTGAATTATTTCGGCAAGTTTAATAGAATAATCAGGTGGTACAAGGAGAGCTCTACATGTATGTTATTGTTTCTCGTCTCTAGAAAAGCAACCAGAGATGGCGCCCTGCACAGAGAGGATCGGGTGGAGCACTGCCGTCCGCAGTCATGTCAGATTTAGAGAACAGAGATATCACAGAAGAGGATTATGATACTCTGCTACAGCTTGACAAGTTAGTTTGTTATTCTCTCACTCTCTTTCCTTCCTGTTAGTTTGTTATTCTCTCACTCTCTTTCCTTCCTGTTAGTTTGTTATTCTCTCACTCTCTTTCCTTCCTGTTAGTTTGTTATTCTCTCACTCTCTTTCCTTCCTGTTAGTTTGTTATTCTCTCAATCTCTTTCCTTCCTGTTAGTTTGTTATTCTCTCAATCTCTTTCCTTCCTGTTAGTTTGTTATTCTCTCACTCTCTTTCCTTCCTGTTAGTTTGTTATTCTCTCACTCTCTTTCCTTCCTGTTAGTTTGTTATTCTCTCACTCTCTTTCCTTCCTGTTAGTTTGTTATTCTCTCACTCTCTTTCCTTCCTCTTCCACATACAATTGCTAACTACAAAGTCCATAGCCATTTTTGGTTCCCCCTGAAATTTGGCAGGTACTCAAATTAAAAAGGTACCTTTAACTCCTGACCCTAGGGTACTGCTCAAAATATATTATGGATAGAATATTATTATAGGTCCTCTAAAAAGAAAAGATCCTCCTGAGTCATGCATTTTAAAAACTTGACATACTAGTCATCCAATTGTACTGCGTTGAAACAAATGGGAAAGTTGTCTCGCACTATATGTGACAATGACATTACCAATTCAGGCAATTTGAAGTGCCGAAATGTATAGTGATTACAACTTTCAATAATTCATAACTGTTTTTTATTTTTTGTCTGATTTCATTCAAACTTTCACCAGTCTGCTTCTCTGATTTTGCTGCTTGCTTTAAGAGTACCTGTAGTTGTCTATTAATGTTGGATTTCCTTTAAGTTCTTCAGTGCTACCTGTAACTATTGGTCATTGGCGTTAAATCTTCAAGAGACATTTTTACACTCAAAACAAATTGATAAGCCATTCAATTTGTTCATAATTTTTTTCTGTTATGTTGGGGAAGCACCTCATTTAACAATATTTGTTTGTTTGTTTGTTTGATTTTATTTCTGCATTTTTCAACACAATAAAACGTTATATACAAACTAGGTACATATATATTATTAACAAAGTCAAAGTACAAATATAATCATATCCTAATATAAATCAATTAAATAATTATACCTTTCAAAAAAATACATAGTTGACAAATCATTTCAAAATTGGAAAATGCAGGAGATCGCCATCTTAAGCTAGAGCTTTTGATGGCGGCTACATATTAATGTGTAAGTGTGTCTATTTTGTTTTCCAGTGCAGCCTCCAACCAGATAAGTAATGTCCCTGAGCATGTGGTGAAGTCCTTCCATGTGGAAACAGTGAGAGACGGTAGCAACCTCCTCTCCTTAGGCACACAGTGTAGGGTGTGCTTAAGAGCGTATGCCATGGGACAACTGGTTAAAAAGCTTCCATGCAGGCACAAGGTATGACTACAACAGATACATATTTTAACAATGTACTGATCGATTTCTATGTCTCCGCAACTCCGCAACGAAGTATAGCCGGGGGCATTATATTTTTGGGTTGCTTGTCCGTCTGTCCGTCCGTACATCCGTACGTCCCGTTCTTGTGATTGCGTTATGGGTTCTCGCCAAACTTGGGTCATGTATGTATCTTGCAGAGCCAATAAACTGATCAGATTTTTGGGTCATGGGGTCAAAGGTCATAGGTCAAGGGGCTCATTATGTATGCAAAAATAGCTTGTGATCGCATTATCATAGAACCGATGGACGGATTACCATCAAACTCAAGATATGTATGTATCTTGCAGAGCCAATGAACTGATTACATTTTAGGGTCATGAGGTCAAAGTTCAAAGATCATACATGTATATGAAAATAGCTTGTAATCACGATATTCTGATAACCTGTTAATGGATTACAATCAAACTTGAATTGTAAAAGTTGCTTCTGTTTTGGTTTGTAAAATCGCTCTATGGCGGAGGCATATATTTTTGACTGCATGCAGATTAAATGCAGATCCATCTAGTTCCCATGATGTTCGAATTTCCAATTCTTTGTTTAACCCTATAAATACTGAGGATTGGTATTTCAGCCAGCCTTCATAATATGGGAAAATTTCACAGCGCTATATCATGTTTTTTTTTTTAATAGTCTGGTCAAAATAGCATTGCAAAATTGCAACATTTTATTTGACTGTAATGCACATGGATATGATCCTTTAAACAACATACTAAAAGTTTAGGAAAATCAAAAAGTTTAAAGTAGTTGAATTTGTTTAATATGCAAATTAGCTCTTTTTATTAGTAATTTTCTAATTCTACTTTCTTCATGAACTTGCCCAGTACCCCATTGAAAACATTTTAGAACTCAAATTGATGTTTTAATGATTATTAATATGTGCCATTAGCCATATAGAAGGGAAATTCATATTTTTCATAAATTTGTATTGATTCACCTGATTGAAAATGTGTAAGTGTTTAAAAATTGAATTACCTTTAAATGTGATGGACACATTGTGATAGAGCTATCACTTTTTGTCTGTTTTGTATCTTGTCACAGTTCCATGCAGAATGCATAGACCAGTGGTTGCTTCATGAGCACCCAACATGCCCTATAGATGGTACTGTGGTCTGGAACCCCATCACAGCACAAACCAGGCAGAGCAAGAAAACTAAGAAAGCCAACCAGGGGAACGAGGATGGGACAGAAGGAGAGATTTCTTCCCTAGGCCTACAGATAGGTCCTGGTGCAGGAGTGGTCAAACTCCAAGGGAGAGATTCAGCTGGAAGACTACGAGGTAGGACTGGGCATGGACAGGACAGGAATCCTACAGATATTGGACTGACATCAGACTTCCAGCTAACAGGCTCTTCCTTTATATCAAAGCCCATCCTACCAAACAGGTACACACAATTAACTCAAACTTTATATATATTATTTTTTTGGAGGGGGGTTGTTTTGTTGGAAGGCCACACTGTTGATTGATTTATTCGTCATCCAAGAAAATATAAGTGAAAGACATTTTTGGATACAGTCTACATGGTAAATACATGAATTTGTCATGCATTTTGCCTTTAAGACGTAATCATTCAGGCAAGACTTAACGGATACCTCTGATATTCTTACAAAAGTTATATAAGAACAAAAGGCACAATCCCTTCTAGATAAATTTATTCAAAACTTTGTGGTTCAGAGACTAAGAGGTGTTGCTCGGGGGTCTTATTTTTGTTGTGTTTAGTTAGAAGCATGAAAGGACCCTTATTGTACATTTGTAGTGGTTTAAATTTTTAGTCTACTAGGGTTCTGTCTAAAAGTCTCTCATAATTTATCTTGAAGGTCAACTCCCGATCGGCATAGAGGGCTTCCGCAGCACTCTGATCCAACCGACCCTGCTCCTCTGCACAGATTGCATTCATATGAAGACCTTATTGACTCCAGCTCAACATCCAGTTACCATCCATCTTCCCAAAGGATTGTTAATATAGGTGACTTCAATGGACCACCCAAACAGAAGGGCGTGGTCAGGCACAGGCCTCCTGCCCGACCTGTTACCTTAGACAGAAATAGAACTCACGTTGCTTCCATTCCCCGGCCAAGGGAAGAGGCTATGACCCCTGTTGGAGTTCATGGCAGCAGCAACGCATCAAGTGTTCCAGTCCCCAGGCTTCCAGGAGAAAATGGCGATTGCTCACCCCATGATGGCATCAGAGAAAGGGGACGATTAGGGCAGAAAGTTGCAGAGGGAAATAAAAGAAGAGCTAGGAGCCTTGGTATCGGCAGGAATCGCTCTACGTCCAGAGAAAGATCACACCTCCAGCCAGACAATAAGCCACAGGTAAACTCCTTGATTTATATCCAGTTCATTGTAAAATTATCAGAGGTAAAAAATGACAAAGGTAATTTCTAAGAAGATGGGGTAAAAGTGTCACATCTCTTGACTCACATATGACAATGTCTGACCAAGTTTCTAATATTTGCAGATCAGTAAGGTACCAATTGCGTAATATCGGTTTTATTCGTAAATATTTGTCCAAGTCTGCCACCGAAAAATTAGTACATGCTCTGATTTCCTCCTGTCTTGATTTTGGCAATGCCCTTCTAATCAATCTACCCCAGAATCTACTGTCCAAACTCCAGAAGCTTCAAAACGCTGCAGCTCGTATTGTTTCTCTGACCACCAAGCGTACCCACATTTCCCCAGTTTTGCAGTCGCTACACTGGCTCCCAGTAAAAGATCGCATTGTTTTCAAAATTTTGTTGCTTACCTTTCGCTATGTTCACGGCTCTGCTCCTCAATACCTTATCTCTCTAATCCAAAACTACACTCCTGCAAGACCTCTACGCTCATCCACTTCCAATTTTCTTGTGACCCCCAAAATTACCAAAACGTGGGGGGAAAGATCATTTGCATACTCTAGTCCTAAATTATGGAATGGCCTTCCTGAAGACATCAAAATATGTTTATCTTCTGATTCTTTCAAAACTCATCTCAAAACATTCCTTTTCAAGTCTTGATCGTTTTTCCTGTTAACACGCGCCTTGAGCACTCCACAGAGTGGATTTGGCGCGATATAAGTTACATTATTATTATTATTATTATTATTATTATTAAGTAATTCCTTTTTTAAGTCGGCTTACTCAGGCTTGGGAGTCTACACCTTGATCATTGCAAGCCATCACTAGTATGCTGTCAATTGGTCAAAAACGGTTGTTTGTGAGAATTTTTGGAAACTTACATTTGTGGAGAGAGAATTTAAAAACTTAGACTATGATGTTGTTTCATTTTCAATTTTAAAATGGGTCTAAAGTTACTTTCCATGCATTTTAAGAATGGTGATTTTTGTCTTTTTTAATGTTTTTTTTTGTATTACTACTTTTAAAAAGTTCTAAACTGCAACAGGGATATGCTTTCCTAATCTTTGCGTAGACATGATATTAGAGCTGATTTTAATGAAGAAATAATGCAGAAAATACAGATTATAACTATTATGGACCTTTGAACATATTTGTTTTAAATGCCTTCTGAATGTAATGTAATTCATTAATTGTATTTTGCAGAGTGCAGAAAGCCTCTTCCTTGGATCAGCCAGTGGACAACTCATTGGATCTTCCAAATCACCGTCATCAAACGGCGTAGGCAGCGGCCATCATCCCAGGTCAAAGCTCAAACCACTATTGACCAACAAGCATCCTAGCTCCAGCAGAGATTCAGTGGACCTTGCTCTTGCTGGCAACACCATGAACAGTCTAAACATACATGGCTTTAATGATTATCAATAGCCAATCAAAATGCCACAAGGGTTATATTTGGCTAGATTCACAGTATAGCACTTCGGTTGCTTCGAATCATCAGGTCATCGCGTCCGGTCGGGTGGTCGCATTACCCGACCTTTTGTGAAAACATGCTCCTTTATATATTCACAAAATATCGGGTGTAATGTTTGTGAAATAAACCCCTCTCATCTACAAATGGTCTGGTCCAATTTACCTGACACCTTGTGAAAACCCTACGATAAATCTATGAAAGGTCCATCGTTAACGTGCATCTTCACATGATCTTCCGTTTTCCTTTCACGAAAGGTCGTGTAACGCGACCACCCGACCTGACGAGATGACCTGATGATTCGAAGTAAGCCCTTTGGTTTAAGCAAAAGCAATAAAATAGATGTTTGTGGCATTTTTTAATTTGAGATTTTTGAGAGATATATATTTAAAATATCAGAAGTGCAGATGAAGATTCAAGCAGCATATGCCTGAAAAGCAATTGTTTGATTTCATTTCTTTTATTGGTATCTGCATCTTGTACAGTGCATATAAAACAAAAGTATACACAGCTTTGCCAGGTTCCCTTTTAAAAGTTATAACCTGTGTGCCCTTAAATTATATTTCATTTTAAAGAGTAACTGATATTCTGTCTAATTATACCTTATTCATATAACATAAAAAAAGTGTTGTCAAATCCTTGTGTACCAAGTTGGGCGGAAGCAGTGAATGTGGGTCAAAAGCCCTTACGCAATGTTATTTCAGTCCAAAAACAATTACTGACATTTTCGCATTTATTTTTTTGCATTAGATTAGATCAGAGAAGGTTATTTTATTAACTAAGACTTGAGAATAAGCTTAATTACAAGTAAAATTTATGACATTTAATTTTTTTTAATGACAAAATCTTGACTTCTCTCGCGCCCCTTGTTTAAGATAAGCCTATAGTCATTGAGTCATTATAAAAATGGACAAAGTTTATTTAAATGGATGCTATCTACCTATCTTTTCATGAAAGTCTCCTGCCTTTATCTTTGGTAGTTATCATCGTGACTTTCTTTCACGCATTTACTGAATCTTTTGGGGTTAGTAATTAAATCTCCAAGTTTTCATGTGCTGTTCAAGACAAATACCTTATCCACCTTACACACCTTATGCATGTGAAATAGTGCAATGAAAAAGTGAACAGTGAGATGTTAGATATCATGAGACAAGAAGTTAGAAGGCTGTTTAAAATAGTACAAGGTTATCCTGTGGATTGAACTCTTAGAAAGCTGAGAAACATTGGTTCACTTAAAACAATGAAGTACTGATCAGAAGCATGAAGCAGAATTCAACTTTTAAAAGGATTAAACGTAATGTATGGATATGGCTGGACCCACATTTGGTGCATCAGCCCAAACCTGGTACAAGGAGACTTTGACGGCATGTTTTAAAAACCATAGTGCTCAGTCATCCGTGGCAGAAAAAGTATGAATAGGGTATCACAGAAAACAAGTTACTCTTTAAATAAATTTCAAGGTGTCATTAATTATGACATTTAATTTTAAGCTACTAAAAGTTGGGTATACTTTTTTTTATGCGCACTGTATGATCCATCCTACATTTTAATGACTGTATATATAGTTTTCAAATGCTTATTAAATTATATTTCTAAACTACTGTTTAAACAAAACATCATGAATATATGAGGTGGTCTGTATATGTCATTGTTTTGTGATGAGCAGGATCGGATGATAATGATTAATGTTCCTGTATTTTCCTTGCCTTTGTTTGGGAGATGTGCTTGGAGAGCTACGTGTGTGTATTGGGTTTTTTACAGACGTGTATCAATCAGATATGATTATTTACGTCTGGGGACCGACCTTTAACGTCACCATCCGAAAGACGCGATTCAGTTTCGAACCTGCGTCCTCGGCTGAATCAGTTTGTAACTTCCACTGTTAGCTGGATTACAGGCGCACGCCACAACGCCTGTAACGTGTTTATATGTTAATTAATGTGTTACTATGGTAATGCGTTGCCTATTATGTAATATTATTTAAAAAGCTTAGGAAGTCATATAATCACCTGGAACTTGCGGATAAAGCTGACCTCCAGGGTTTATTACCATTAGGTCCAATATCCAGATCATCTAACTTCATTTTGGTCTATATATAGTATACCCAGTTTGTCAACATTTGGTTTATATCCAGGTGGTCCAATCTACATTCCGTCCAATAGGGCCAATGGCATTTTTTTGCCACTTGGTATATACCACTTGGTCTTATTGCGACTTCATCCAATCATTGGAAGTAGACCAAATCATAATAGACCAAGTGTAAAAAAAAATGATTTGACGATGTGAATTGAGTATGTGACATAACAAATTATTGGACCATTTGGCAATTGGACCAAATGGTAGTGGACCAAGTGGCAAAAGAGATAAATTGCGGCAGCTTATTTCCACTTCTGTATCTTATAACACAGTAAATATGCACAAGTCAATTGTTGTGCGCAGTTGCCATGGACACGTGAAATAACCGTAGGTTTACCGTGCCGTATCTGAACCCTTCAAGCGTGACAAAAACCACTAGAGTGATCGTCATCGACGTCGTTATCGAGATCGTCTTCACGGTCCTCATTGAGGTCGTTATTGAGGTCGTCATTGAGTTCGTTATTGAGGTCGTCATTGAGGTCGTCATTGAGGTTATCATCGAGTTCCTCATCAAGGTCATCATCAAGGTCCTCATCCAGATTGTTATCGAGGCCGTCTTCAAGGTCGTCATCCAGGCCATCACCCAGGTCACAATCAAGGTTGTCGTTGAGGACATTGTTGAGGTCGTAAATGTCGCCATTAAGGTTATCATCGGGGTCGTCATCGTTGTCGTCAAAACTCAGGTTTGATCAAAACCAGATAGTCACATTGGTGGAAAAAATAAACGACATACAGTGGTCAGACAATGGTGTGAAAAGTTAAAGGGAAATCCAACCCAAATAGACAACTACTCTATAAAAAGAAAGCAGAAAAATCAGAGAAGCAAACTGATGAAAGCTTCAATTAAATCTGACTAAATATATATATGAAAGTGATGAATTTTTGAAAGTTGTAATCACTATACGTATAGGCACTTCAAATTGGCTGAAGCGGTTATGTCAATGTGATGTAGTGCCGGACTACTTTCCCATCTGTTCCAACATATAAATTGACTAAAATTCTAATTTTTCAAAAATTCAATGCTCAGGAAGGTCTATTCTTTTTAGAGGACCTGTAATTATATCTTCAATATATTTTGAGTAGTAACCCCAAGGGAGAAGGAACTTATGAGAAAAACAGAATTTAATGATATTTTTGTACACATCGAATGGGAGAGTTATCGACGTCCTACGTCACAATTCATCGACCGAACTACCAATTTGAGATTTGCATAGACTTGGTGATCTTATATTTCAAACATTCATAACTTTCTTACTATTGGTCCGATTCATTTCAAACTTTTGAAATTCTGTTTCTGTTATTTTTCCTGCTTTCATACAAATCAACTTATTACAACAGTTGGATTCCCCTTTAAATAGTTTATATTTATATGATAACGAAGAAGCAAGAAAAGATAAATAATTTTATTGTAAGGCTCTATGAGGCAGGACTGTACCATGTACCGGTATATCATGATTTAAATCTTCATGGAGATGTGTACAATACAATACAATACAATAAAGTCATTTATATAGCGCTCTTACAAACTAGCTGTTGCTCACAGCGCTTTACATAAAATGTTATAAAAGAATCTATTGTTGATCATGGACAAAGAGGAGAGTTTTGAGACACTTTCGGAAGACATCCAGAGAAGGAGATGAACGAGATAGTCACATTGGTGGAAAAAATAAACGACATACAGTGGTCAGACAATGGTGTGAAAAGTTAAAGGGAAATCCAACCCAAATAGACAACTACTCTATATGTGTACCTTGCAAATACTATATAATTATATGTGACATATATGGCATGTGTGTCCTCGGTATAAATAAAGAAATGGGAAAGCGTCTTCTGAATCATTTATTGCTGGAAATGGTTTTGGAGAAAGTAGGCAATGAACTAAATCGACTGACTACATCCTTTGACATTATAGAAATGCAAAAATCAAAGACTAGCGACATTCATGTAGATCTTGTTGGTGATTATATAGACCTGCGCTTCTTAACCCTTGGGCCGCGAGTTCGGCTAAGAGTATTTTTAAAAACGGAATAAAAAATGACATATATGTGTCTGATCTTACATGACACAGCTGAATTACAGCTACCGGTATATGGTTACTTGTTCAAATATTCTCATAGATTTATGTCCTTACGGAATGGATGGTAAGTATGGGTGTAGTCACACTCAAACATGTGCAGGTGAATATCAGTAACGTTTATAGCTGATAGCTAATATTCGCTCGCTTGCGCGTAACATTTAGATATATATTTTATGGTGCAGCTGCATTTTCTTTCATTACAAGTCTTTCAAATATTTATGTTTATACATGTGTATATATAAAAGTTATATGTTTCAATGATTTATCTACCAAAGACTTCAAGGTTATGGTATTATTTTTCTAATCATATAGAAGGGGGTGCATATGCACTTGTCACACTTGGTCCAAGAAACAATTATGTAAAGTGTATGTCTGTCAATGGATGGAGGGACGTACTCTCAGATGACAGACACAACAGTTGTCTTGGTCATTTTCTTCAATGTCATCGTCTGAGCTTTGATTCTTTTCTCCCACTACATTACCGAAGTCCAACCTCTTAAGTTTTTTTTCTATCCCTGAAAGAGCTGCTCTGAATCGCTCACTATTCTGCTCATATCTGCTGAGGTGGTAGGCGTATTTGAAGTGTCTCTGCGAAGTTGTCCATTGGATCTTCAGAAATATATATACTTAGTTGTTTCTGTTACAGCATACACGTACCGGATGGTTAATTGATACTTCTATACTGCCTTCTCTCATTGTTGTGCAGGTCTCTCAGAGAGAGGCTGTGGCTGCAATTCAGCTAGCAGGTGGGATGAATGGGATTAATTAAAAAAAAATATATATATATATATATATATATACATGTATATATATATATATATTTATATATATCTTTCTCTTTCCTTATCTATATCTCACTCTTTCTCTCTCTATCTCTCTATCTATCTCTATATATCTCTCTAGGCTCTCTCTCTATATATATCTATCTCTCTCTCTCTCTCTTTTATCTTTTTTTCTCTCTCTCTTTCTCTCTCTCTCTCTCTCTCTACTATCTCTCACTTCCACACACAATATCTCATCCAGAACAACAGTATATTCTTCAATATCTCCATATCTCACACCATAAAGTATTTATTTGTATATTTGTATATATTTCACAATTTATATAATATGTTTACATATACATGTATATGTGTCAATATATATACAGTATATATATATATGAAAAATGCAATGAAATTGTTAACTAAAAACAAAAAGGAAATACATAACGGGAAATCTGCAGTTCAGAGAAATAAATATGAAGGAAAAGGATATAAAGAAGAAATAAATTTGAAGGACTTTTCATTTCATCTGTGACATTTAGTATGTGTTGTTGGCAGCAGAATAAAAGGTCGGAGTGATATGGGTTAACTGGATAATGGATGAACGAAGGAAAGTATGAATGGCCCATGACCAACAAAAAGAATGAAAACATGAATGATTGAACGGATGACCAACCGAGAGAATAAAAGTGACAAAATGAAAGGAAGAATAAAGAAAGAATCAATGCATGAATGAATAGCATTAATGATTTATTATCAATATAGACAATGAAAAGATAATCATTGGGAAAAAATAGAATGACTGATCGGCAGAAAGGATAAAAGGGCATGAACTCATGCAGTGAGGCATTTGTAATTTAAACTGGTGTTAATTATGAATGAAGATAGAAAACGTGAAAAATATTAAATTTTATTTATTCATATTTTATCTAAGGAATGAATTAACACTTAAAAAAAAAGAAAGATATAAATAAGACGAAAAATTGCAAATAAATTGACAAGAATTACAAAATACCAAGAAAATGTCGTTAAAATTTCATAGAATGAAAACGAGTCTCGGGTACACTGATAAATTTCCTCTTGCAAAATTAATAGCCTAGATCAAAAACGACAGAAATCTGCACGAGTATCCCTACAGAGGGCGCATGAACAACTTTGGCAAAAGTGTTCCGATGGATATGGTACGATATTCGGGGGCCGCGCGAGACGGGGATCTATCGGAGCTGAGCGAAAGATCTTGTGAAATCATTTTTAACTGTAAGCTTAAGTAAATACAGCTGATCTGAGCTGAGCGAGCTGAAGGCTTACACTGTCTACACATAGCTCCTCGCGCCGCGCCCGTGCATATCTGTCGGCGAGTCTGGCCAGGCTATTCGAACTGTAAGTGTAACTCGATCAAGAGAGTTTACCTGTACATCTTAGAAAATTTCAAAGGGTATGTTGCTAACCATATAAATATCTGATATTCGTGAAATGCAGTACTCCTTGGTGCATATATTCGTCATAATAATCCAGCGCGGCGTTAACTTATAGGCCTAATGCTTTTGTTTTTATAAAGTGTCCGGATCGGACACCACCACTCTCCCCCTCTCTCGAGCTCTTCCTCTCCCCCTCCCCCTCCCCGATCATTTTTAGTTGTCGACATGAGATTCGCTAGAGGCTTGATAATAAAATCTGATAAAGTATTATTAGGCTAATTATTATGTGAATCATAAATGTGCCTGGCCTGGAAGTGCCTATACTAAATCCAACCATGATAGCAAAGCAATGAGTGATTTCAAGTTGGGTGTTGAAAGCTGGTGTTGGTGTTGGTGTTGTGAGAACACCAACACCAGCTACAACACCGAACTTGAAATCATGCTGGTGTTGGGGTTGACCTCAGAAAATATGACGCATTTCCGGTAGTCTGTGTTGAATGTTGTCTGCTGAACCGAGTATCGCGGTTGGTGTTGACGATTTACGTGTAGGCCTAATTTTCCCATTCACCAACACGTACACCAGCCCCTAGGGATTGGGAAATTCATGATTTCAAGTTTGGTGTTGGTGTTGGTGTTGCAGTATACTGCAGGTAACTATGCGTGCATCTGTCACGAATCTCACGATCAAGCCAAGGACAAAGGTAAAAATCCATTTTCCAGTCAAAACGACTGTAAATCATGGGAGCTGTTAACTCCAGGAAGCTCCGACGCCGACGCCAAAGGCATCGGAGCTTCAGCCCGTGAACCGGAACGCGAAATTTACAGCGATTGGGGCGATATTATGTCAAAATATGCAAAGTGATTCATTAAAATTTTGACTTACTAGGTTTCTCGACTCCTCTAGGCATCTGGCCGACCACTTGAAATTATAATTTGAAGAAGTCTTCGATGGGAAAATGGGGGAGATTCTTCGTCATATATTTTTTAAACCCAACGATTCATCCATGTTGTAGCGTCGATTCAACATGGCGAACAGAAAGTACGCATGCGCGGTAGCAATTTCGAGCGAATATTGCTACCGTGCATGCATACTTTCTTCAAATTATAATTTCAAGTGGTCGGCCAGCGCCAGATGCCTAGAGGAGTCGAGAAACCTAGTAAGTCAAAATTGTAATGAATCACTTTGCATATTTTGACATAATATCGCCCCAATCGCTGTAAATTTCGCGTTCCGGTTCACGGGCTGAAGCTCCGACGCCTTTGGCGTCGGCGTCGGAGCTTCCTGGAGTTAGGGAGCTGTAGGCTATGTTTTTCAAGAGAAATGATATTTTCTCTATTCATTTTTTAATATGGCTTTACATTTGATATTCAATATGATGTAATTCATTGGAATTTCTGAATGGATTGCTTTTATCGCAAGACTTTTCGCCTGTAGAGTAGGACGTCAGTCGGTGTTGAGGCCGGTGTTGAGCTATCGATAACGTGATCAGCAGCCTTTCCACGCTCTCAACACCAACACCAACACCGAACACCGTACTTGAAATCACTCAATGTATAGGAAAGCAGAAAAAAAATCAGAGAAGTCCTGGGTAGACTGGTGAAATTTTGAATGAAATCGGACCAAAAATGAGAAATTTATTTAATATATTAAAGTTATAATCACTAAAGGTATGGGCTCTTCAAATTGGCTAAATCGGAAACGTATCCATGATGTAGTATCTCATTTGTTCCAACATACAAAATTACTAAAATTTCAACTTTTCACAAATGATGACTCGGAAGGGTCTTTTCTCTTTAGAGGACCTACGGTAATACGGTATATATATGCTATTAAAAATATATTTTGAGTAGTGCGGCGCTTAGAAAACAGAAACTCATGATATTTTTGTACACAACAAACAGGAGCTTGAGTTAAATTATCTGCGACTATATCATCTTCATCTTCCTAGGCCCCCCAGCCTTGATTCAGAGCAATTAATTCAGAGCAATTTCATTCTCTGCAAGCTAGGTTGCATGTGTATACAAAGTACGTTAGCCACAAGTTAATAGTCTACATGTATGTGTCATAGCTAGGCCTACTGCTATGCACATTGGACACAGACATGTAATGTATTCCAGTATTCATATTGAATTTTGTCACCATGGCAACAGTAGCTAGAAACAAGAACCAAGGTACAGGTATACATGTACATGTATTTTTTTTTTGTCTTGGCAGGCCATCAAAATGTTATTTATAATCATTAAATTTAATTGCTTAATGGGTACGTAATATGATTATATGAGCATGATTAATATACAGTTAATA
This sequence comes from Mesocentrotus franciscanus, assembly GCA_037976565.1. Taxonomy (NCBI): domain Eukaryota; kingdom Metazoa; phylum Echinodermata; class Echinoidea; order Camarodonta; family Strongylocentrotidae; genus Mesocentrotus; species Mesocentrotus franciscanus. Next base: position 3,899,582 of record CP137683.1, read on the forward strand.
CATGTATATACATTAAAGTGCTGTTGGATGCATTTTTTGGTCCCGCAGTGCAGCAATATTCAAATTGTGTCCCTTAAAGATAAAAATTTGAGTTCTGGTCATGCGATTGCATTGTGAAAGAAACGTGGAATCGATCAGAAAAGGTTGATCATCTAGCATATACATGTAAGTGTTGGTGTGTACTGCAAGGTTCTGGAATCATCAAAATGATAAGAAATTTGGCCCAGTCTTGGTAAAGTTACAAGCACTGTACACAGAAAGATGTATATAGGACTACACGAACATGTGGCATAAAAATCTGTCCCGATTTTTATGATGTTACATGCCATATTTATTATGGCTAGTCCTTAAAACTCCTTATGCTTTGTATGCATATGAGTACTCTTCCCGATGGGTAAAATGGATGAAACATGCGGGTATATTTATATAGATTGCTCAATATGCCCCTATTATAGTGGCAGTCTACCTTATGAGTAATATATCTAATTGATAACCACATGCAAACATGTCTATAGATTTATCTTTGGATGATAATATCAAAATAACTTTATCAAATTTTGTTTGCCCAACTATGCTGAAAAGGGAGTCAAGTTCTTGGGGTGCCTGGTAATGACTGTTCTATGGGTGCATCGTCCGATATCCCAATTAACCCCAGTGATATAGCATGGAAGTTCATTAGGAAAAAAATGGAAAATTCAACACATAATGCAACAGACTGTTTACTCAGTGTATGCAGGTCAGTGATCTAGCTCATGTGGGTGTTTTAACATGTACATATATATTAGTTACCCAGTGTAAGTTAGATTTGGGCAGCTATAGGTATGTGTTGATTTACTAAAATGATTGAAATGGGTCTGCATTATTGCTTTCAACAACAAAATTATCAAGAACAATTTGTCTCCCCCCTTCCATTTACCCTGTCGCTATTCCCTCTGTTTTTAATGGTCAATATTTCAACTCAAAGGTCAACTTTGGTCAGCTCGGGTCAATCAAGTCTTTTTTCTTCAGAAAAAGGATGTGTGCTTCATTTTTTTCCTTCAAAAAACCTTACCCTTGAGAAAGAAGACACAATTTTCCTTCAGGGCCCTGTTTCAAGCTTGTTATCAATAACAAATGTTAAGATTCTATGACAAATTAGCTCTCAGCCAATCAGAGGCCACAGTTTCAGTAGCTTATAACAGTTATTGTAACTTGTTATTGAAAACAAGTTTTATGAAACAGGGCCCTGATTTCATATGTCAAAGGTCATAATTGGGGTCATTGGATTAAAATTATTACAGGTCAAAAGTGAATTGACAACAATTTAGCTTTGCCTACTGGTACACTGTGTGAAGGATACAATTTTGATGGAGTAATCCATACAGGATCCTTACACCTCAATAATTGTAGGTCAATGGTCCTTTAGGGGTCATTTAAGGTCATAGTTTAAAAGGTATAACACTTTTCTTTAACTATGTAAACTGTTATGCGGTATGTTGGTGAGAAAAATGGTTTAAGACTGCTTGGTGCTGTTGTACAGTGTTCAGTTTCTTGACCTACATTAAGGAAATACACGGTAAGTACAATCTCTTGGGAATACAGTTACCAGTATTTTGTTTTTACTTTTCCTATATTCCTAGAAAATCTTCTTTGTCAATCGCTTCCACTGCAATATCATACTCAAAATCATTCTTTGATCTTCTGAATTTTTAAGTTTATGTTAATGTAAGGATGATAATATCTTAGATATTTCAATCTATACAGTGTCATTGTGCACAGAAATCCATTTCAAATGTCAAGAAAAGCATTAACGAAGAATTGCGATTGATGAAAAAATGTTTGTCTTTATCTTTTAACCAATACAGAGTCATGTCTGAAAAGAAGAATCGAGGAGGTCCATACAAGACTACACCAGCCACTGATCTGTCAAGATGGCGGCTCACCAATACGAATGGCCGACAAACGTGGCGCTACTACCCAGAAGGGGAAGAACCTGGACGTCCGCAAAATGTTGTTGAAAAGTTCTCCCTTGGACTAGACATTGTAAGATATTTTGATTATTATTTTTTAAAATTTCAGATAGATAATCATCCACACGAGATCAGAAATTGTTTTGTTTATCCCAGTATATTTGGAATTTCATGAGGTGATATGAGGATACAGAAAGGTTACAAAGGACACACTTTTTAAAGCTAGCATAACATTTTTAAACTAGACCATTTTCAAAATGTACATTCAATGTTACATTCACTTGTTACCAATACTTATATTTCAATAGTCAGAATGCAAATTGCATGCATTAGTTGGTACTAGGTTGGACAAGCATTATGGCTTGCCCTGCTTAACAACACCTAATGTAGTCAATTTGTATTCTGACTAATAAAATACAATTGTTTGTAATAGATTAATGAATAAATTTGTAACAAATAATTTGATTACATTATGAAAATTGCCTATTGAATCATCTAGAGGCATTTAGAAAGATAAAATGCAAGCAGTCCTACGAGCAGTATGGTTTATGGCCTGCTTTTATTTGAAAATTGTAATCAAGTGAATTGAGCACTCTTTTATTCATATTATTCAAATTAGTTAAATGAGAGGAATTTCCTTTTCTTGTACTATTTTTTATTTGTAACTTCCTTAAAACCTCTTTAATTTGTATTTTCTTCTGTTTTGTAATCAATAATGAATATTTGTCATTGTACACTTCTTAACACTTCTTTGTTATGTTTTTATAATTCTGCTGTTTATTGTTCAATTAATGGAAAAATAATTTCTGTTGTATGAAAGATAAATCAATAAATTCAAATTCAAATTCAAATATTTGTGTTTGATACATAGGAGGATGAAGCTCCACCATTACCCAGAGCTAAGACTGCTGAAGAAGCTGCCAAGAATGGTATGAAGTTTTACAGCAAGCTACAATCAGAAGATGGTCATTGGTCGGGTGATTACGGTGGTCCACTCTTCCTTCTGCCAGGTATTACAACATGTGTATTGAAAATAGGGCTTCACCATTTCTGCGTAATATCAAAATATGAATAGTCAATATTGAGTTTTGCCGTTATGAAATATATCCCCTTTGAATGATACTTCAACAAAATATTATCAATATACATTAGGTATGCTATCAAGTTTTAGAAATGATTAATGTTATAGTTATGACAAAAATTGTAACAGGATGGTGAAGCATTGTCAAAAAGAGAAAGCCACAAGCCGAGGTCAAGTTTGTCAAGCTGTATGTGGAAGGCATCAATACAATCCAAAGCCATGCAGACAGCCTATGGCTGTGTGAGATTAGATCAAACTTTGAAAGAAAAGAATACCACGTTAAAGACTCAATGAGACCAAGTACTCTGTGGGTAATGAAATAACCCAGCAGTGACATCTACCCTCCATTCTACACAGGCAGAGGGATATCTGGTGAAAAATCAGCAAAATGGTTTAGTCTGTCAGATGAATTGCCATTTGGTCTACTACCCAATTAGTCTATTCCCATATGATCCACACCCAGTCTGTCTATTATCCACATGGTCTAATGATAATTTTGTCTTATCATTTGGTCTAATGACTATTTAGGCTAATTGTCATTTGGTCTAAATTCCATTTGGTCTAAACTCCAATTAGTCTACTACCCATTTGGTCTATTGTTCATTTAGTCTACTAACCAGTTACTATAATTTCCAGTTTGTTTAATGTCCATTTTGTCTACCATCTATAAGGTCTAATTATCATTATTTGATTATTATTATTTATGATTAAATGATTATAAGACCATGTGGATAGTAGACAATTTTAAATTTCAATCCATTTTTGAAGACACATACATTTATGGTGCCTATTTCCATAGCTAGACCATTTTCAAAATTAATCTTTTTGAGCTGAAAGCACTTCAGTAGGGCTTACTTCGAATCATCAGGACATAGCGTTACACAACCCTTCGTGAAATGAAGGCAGAAGATCACGCGACCTTTCGTACATTTCCTGTAGGTTTTTTTCACAAAGTGTCAGATAAATTGGACCAGACCATTTGTAGATGAAGGAGAGGGGTTTATTTCACAAACATTAACCCCCACATTTTGTGAATAAAGGGGCATGTTTTCACAAAAGGTCAGGTAACGCGAACCACCCGACCCGACGCGATGACCAATGATTCGAAGTAAACTGTCTGTAGTGGTTGGTTCTTTGATGGTGACTAACAGTGCATCATGTTGTGACTGTACATTGATTGATTTAAGCAAAGACGTGTTTTCATTTTCTATCTTGCGCTACAGGTTTAGTCATAGTGTGTTTCATAACCGGTGTAGCGCTCCCTGATGCATCCAAGAAAGAGATGGTGCGTTACCTTCGATCAGTTCAGTGCCCTGATGGCGGCTGGGGGTTGTAAGTTTACCAAATATTAATTTCTCAGTAATACCAAGCCATTGTTCTGTGCATAGTAAGTCCAGAAAGTAGTGATCAAATTTCTTCTGAAGGTACCTCAACTGCTCTAGATTCTCAAGTATGGGAGTAAGCAAATAAAAAGTGGTATACAGTGTATAGAACATGGGGGCATAACTGATTTTTGTATCTCTTAACTTGAGTGACACCTGTGTTAGGATGAATCTATATGTAGGGCTGTTCTATTATAAAGAGTTCACTGGAGAGGTTCATCTGATTGGTGATGTAACTTGAAAATGAGTTCTTTTTCACAATCAGTGGAAAAATTACCTGTTTTGGTAAGCTTTCACTAGCGTGCTGCAAGTTTCTTCAAACCTATGTCGTAGCTGGCACTGTTGCTGATGTAGTACAATGATAAGATAGAATGGGATTGTACATTGGAGAAAGAGTGGCTATCTGGATTGGACCTTCCAGAAAACAAAGAAAACTCATCAACATTGAAGTGATCATCCCAACAACAAGCGCCAATCTAGGAGAGGACAGTCACCATCCCCTACATCAGAGGAATATCTGAAGCCCTGCAGCGGGTCCACAACAAGTACAACATCTATACTGCTATGAGACTGCACACCAAGCTTCTGCAGACAGGCAGAAAGTTTGGGACAAGAAAATCTGAATATTGAGAGGAGGCTGAAAGAGTGGGAGCTGCCTACTTCACCAGAGGCAGGAAGAAGGAAACAGTGTGCCAGCCTAGGAAGCCAGTGATCAGTGCCCATGTTGCCACCACCAATCACTCCATAAACTGGAATAATGATAATAATAATAATAATAACAATATTTATAAAGCACAACATATCCATCTCTAGAGATGCTCAAGGCGCATACAAAAATTTAAATTTATATTAGGAATTGAACATACTTAAGATTAAAGAAATATTCTGGGAGCAGCATACTCTCACGAAAACAGCACCAAGTCCACCAGATGGATGATGGAGGTCGTACATATACGCAGCAAACGTCACACCTCCATGAACAGAGACTTGGGTCAATATACTCTTTCTTCAACATACAATCCCATTGTGCCATATTGTCATACTGCATCAGCAAAAGCATCAGCTACAACATAGGCCTGAAGAAGCTTGCAGCACAGCAAGTGGAAGCTTACCAAATCAGGTCTTTTTCCACCAATTGTGAAGAAAGAACTAATTTTCAACTTAACCCAATGCTTACTGGATCCAGATGGTCCCTGTGTTAAGCCTATGGGAATTTGATTATTCTGTAGTCAGCATGTTAAAAAGATTTGTGATTGATCCGAAATTCATTGCAATTTGTTTGAAATTTAAATCAATTGTAACATGTTTCTACTCTAAAAGATAGGCTCTTGCAATTTATTGATCGATTGGAGGTCTTGCTATTACTTGTGCTCAATTGCAACTCATTATAAAATAAGGCCCTAGTGTAGTGGCTGATTTGCTATATTGTTGTGTTGAATATAGGTGTACCGATTGAACAATAATCATTTAAATAGTTACATAGTGTGTGATTAAACAATATATTTCATTTTGAATTATTAGACACATTGAGGATCATGCTACTGTGTTTGGTACGGCAATGAACTACGTGACAATGAGACTACTGGGTGTTTCAAAGACTGATGAAGATCTCAAGAAAGCAAGGAAAATTCTTCTAGAGATGGGTAAGCGTGCAAGCCTTCACCAGAGAAACTATTTGTAGAAAATCAAGGCTTACTTTCATATCAAACATTGCATCATATAACTGATAGGGTCTGATTTCATTAGACTAATGGCAATCTTATGGGGATGGTGTGGGGGCATTTTGGCCTCCTGGATCTGCCTTTGTAAATGGTCATAACTTAAATATTGTCCCCACCATGTCGAACATTATAGAATCTCTATTATAGTTATTTAATGAGGAACAACTGGAGAGGATATAAAAGCCTTAAAAGGCCTCATAACTTCAATTGATTTCCTAAGAGGGCAATCCTACCCTTGTAATGAGTTCATTTGTATGAAAGCAAAAAAATAAGAGAAGCAGAATGGTGACAGTTGGAAATAAATCGAACCAATGATAAGGGAGTTATAAATGTTTGAATTATTAGATCACTATCAAAGCAATTCAAACCAAACTTGGATGAAGTATGAATGAGCATACAAGGTCACAGGGTCATAAAAGTGTTAAAAACTACAAACAAATATCTTGTTTACGCGATATCTTGAAACGCATGGAAGAAATTTAAACCAAACTTGGATAAAGGATGTATTCATTGTTATGCAATTCTACAGCACTTGCAGTAATGAGCTTCTGGTTAAATGTGCGGAAGTGAGAATTGCACAGATGGCAGAGGCATAATTGTCGACTGCACGTACTCGAATAGCTCTTGTTCTCGGTTAAATCCTATAATATGTGGTGATTTAACGCTTTTCTTTTATATCACTGTAAACTATTGTAACTTACAATTTTCACCTTAAAGTTGACATTCAAAGAATTCCCCGTACCTTTATAGATAGGAGTGTTATTTACTCAATGATGATTGTTTTGATTGCAGGTGGTGCTGAGAGCATTCCATCTTGGGGCAAATTCTGGCTCTGTGTTCTCAATCTTTACAAATGGGAGGGCATGCACTGTTTGTTTCCTGAAATATGGTGAGAAGATGAAAAAAGGGAATTTATGAAAATAAAACAAATAAAAGTGTCTGGAAGCTAATTTGGAATTGATCATAAAGTGACCATGAAACTGACGATGATGGTCTTGTGTAAGTATTAAATGGGCCAGTGACTAATATCAAAATCATTGAAAGATTACTGCTGATGCCTTCTGATGCCACTTTTTACCTTATCAGAATTCTCATCCGGTAACGTCTATCCCAGCAGATAAGAAGTCTGGTAGAATGTTGTATCATTCAGCAGTTCTGCCTAATGGTTCACGACAGGACAATGCGTATGTACAAGGAGAGAATTGATGTTAAATGCGGGTGACTCGGCTTATCTGATCTAGATTGTACTCCAATTTTATCACATATTTGAGTACCTGGGAAATCACTAAACAAAGTGTTTGAACTATACAGATACCTATTGTGTTGAACGTTCGAGTAGCTATTAACATGATGTATGTTCCAGGCTTAATGATAAGAGGAAGTTCCATGATAATAGACCGGTTTACTAACATATTCATATTTATGGATGTTTCTTTCCTGGGACCTAGTGATGAGTTATTCTATTAACCTGTTATTAATGAATGAACTACAATACTTAGAATCCAGTCTGCATACTTTACTTGTTGCTACGGGGAAGCCTCAGTCAAGTTATCAGGTTTTTAAGAACAACCTTTCTTTAAAAAGCATGCAAAAAATTTGAATATGTAAGTAGACCAGTCTATTCATTTAGAATAGTGATGGTAATAAATGCTATTGAAGGCAATGGTGATGTCAGAAATGATGATGGTGATGATGATGATGATGATGGTGGTGAACACTTTGGTAACATTGATCCCTTTGGCAAGATATTAATCTACATTTGCCAAACTCAATCTTGGTAAGGTAATTGGTACCTGACAGGAATTGATTCCTTTAAATGCTTGAGCACTGTAATGGCAGCTGTGCTAAAGCTGGGGTAATAATAATGGAGGGCCATGTCTGGTAATGTGCCAGACAGGAGTGCTATACAAGACTTCACTATTAACAATGATGAATAAGTTCACAATGATAATGAATCTATTTCGTATCATACTCTTCAGGCTGTTTCCCACATGGTTTCCTGCTCACCCATCTACTATCTGGTGTCATTGTCGTCAGGTCTATCTTCCAATGGGATTCTTCTATGGGACCAAGTTCCAGGCCGAAGAAAATGAGCTCATCAGGGAGCTCAGGAAGGTATGATTCCCCCCTCTCTCCTAGATTACTTAAATATCACATACATATACAGTGAAACCTGTATATAAAGACCACTCAAGGGTGACAAGAAAAGTGGTCTTTATAGACAGGTGGTCTTTATGTACAGGTTCCTTTAGTTCAAATTTCTATGATAGATGATTGTTAAGGGAAACCCAAAATGCGGTCTTTGTAGACAGGTGGTCTTTATATACAGGTGGTCACTAAAGCAGGTTTCACTATACCATAAATTTAACTTTCTATCTCTTTTTTTTTAAATCTCTTCCCTGTTTTTTCTCTATATCTATTTTTCCTCTTTTGCTTTATCCACACCTCTTCCCTCAACACCAATTTCTCTGTTTCCCTCCCTATGACCACCTTTTTATGTCCCTCCCTATCTTACTGTTACATTATTTACTTGTAAATAGTAAATATTCTCTAAATGTCATGGTATTATAAGTTTTTCATTGTGTTGGTTCATCTCTATTGCAAGTTTTCTTCCTAGATTACATTTAAATATGTGTGTACATGCAATTGTTTGTAAGACGGTGAATTATTAACAAACTTATTATTATTTTGGTAGGAAATTTTCAAGGCAGACTACTCTAGCATTCACTGGCCATCCCAGCGAGATAACATTTCTAAGTTTGATCTTTACACGCCTCATAGTTGGTTGTACAACATTGCAATGAGTAAGTCAATATTATATGTAAGCAATGTTTATCATGCATAACAAACCGACTTGCATGTTAATGTATTGCAACCTTAAATGATTTTCTTTAGATTTTGAAAAGGAAAATGTGTTGAGAGTGAAATTTCCTCTTAAAGGTAAAGACCAGTTTTGTAAACGCCCCCTCTCAAAAAATGAAATGGAAGCTCTCATTACCAATCATGTGAAAGAATATGTTTTGACTAATACATGATGATACAAATTTTGCCGGGAAATCGCCTACTAATTGATAAATTTGGTAAATTATCATATCTATCCGGCCCGGATATACATCTTTCTGTGTACAGTGCTTGTAACTTTCTTAAATTTCTTATCATTTTGATGATTCCAGAACCTTGCAGTACACACCAATACTTATATGCTAGATGATCAACTTTTTTTGATCGATTCCACAATGTTTCTTTCACAATGCAATCGCATGACCAGAACTGGTCTATACCTTTAAAGAGAAGTTATTACTGCATATCAGTAGACCTATTGAAAATTCAAAGGTGCTTTTTGTGTACAAGGGCAATATTGCTAGCTTTCTGACTGAACATAATTGACCAAAATGTGTGGTTCATACATGTAAGTAAGGATACCAGAAAGTAACATTAGTCAGTAGTCATTACAAGTGTTCTTTTATGTGTATGCCTCTGATAAAACTCTGCATTGGTCATATGTCAAAACAAACAAAAAAAGAAATTACCCAGTTAGCCGTTTTCCAACTTCTTATTAAAGTAGATTTGTGCACTTCTCAAATGTAGGAGAATATTTGAAAAAATGTTGAATAGTAACTAAATAATATGAGATGTAGAATTATATTTGAATGAAAATACTGTCATACATTTATCTTCGGTCATCAAAACTAAACATGTTTCTTCTACACAAACTTGTGTCCCTTTAGAATTGACCCCATCAGGCAATAGTCCTGAAAAAAAAGAAGACTTATAACAATAATAATAATCTGGATTTACGTAGCGTTAATACAAAATACTGTCTCTAAAGTGCTTTACAAATATTATTACCCCGGTCATTGGATTCATTCATGCACAATGTGTACCATCTCCACTCCCTGGGGAGTATTCCTACCATATGGTCACCGTGAAGGGCATCTGGCAATTACTAACACAAAGGCTTTCGTCATCCAACCAGGTCCCAATTTCTCTCCTGGGTATGGAGTGACAAATGTAGATTAATGCCTTGCCAAAGGACATTGGTGCCGTGTCGGGGATCAAACCCACGGCCTTTGTATTTCAAGTCAAGTGCTTAAACTACTTGACTACGACACCTCTTTATATGTTGTATCTTTTTTTGTTGTAACAGCAATCTTGGATGTGTATGAGAAGTTCCATTCTAGCTGGTTGAGAAAGAAAGCATTAGATCACTGCTATGAACACATCAAAGCTGATGATGAATTCACCAACGGAATCAGTATTGGTCCAGTAAGTCTATCCCTTCTTTGTACCAAGTAGAAATGAGGGTATTTTTACATGGGAGTAGAAGTTAAAGGCTCAAAATAAGCTCCAAAAAAAATCTAAAAACAGAGCTTGTTTTATATAAAATATAGTGTTTTATGTTATTATAAATGTAGAAAGAAATTCTGTTACATCAAATTTATGTATGCTGTAACCAGGCAATAATGACACTGGCATAATCACTACAATATGGGCATGATTGTAAAGTTGCATGTATGTTTTGAAGCTTTAAAATTATCAATGCTATAACAAGACCAGACAGACACACACACATGCACAATTATTTGGCATTGAATTTTGCATTTCCAAACTTTTGGAGGGCTGGTTCAGTTTTTGTGCCAATCACCAATTTCATGGCATCCCTTCTAAAATGCATTCTTATGATACGTATGACTCACAGGAAGAAAAGAAATTGTGCTTTTGTCCGCTCTGTCCCAAAAATATTATTTGGTATGGTTAAATAAACATAAATTTTCAAAGAAGTACCATTTTACTTGATATTTGGTCAGGTCTATGTACAGTACAGTGTGTAGCATATGAAGTCATTGTACCAAACTGGGCATTGTTAATATTTGGTTGTAAGAATTCTAATGCGATGTAGGTGTTGGTAAGATGGTTTATTATTATTTGGTTGTTAGTTATCTAAAGTGATTCAGATGTTGGTAAGATGGTTTATTATTATTTGGTTGTTAGATCTCTAAAGCCATGTAGATGTTGTTAAGATGGTTTATTATTATTTGGTTGTTAGATCTCTAAAGTGATTCAGATGTTGGTAAGATGGCATGTTGATGGAGCTGACTCAGAAGCTTTCAAGATGCACAAGGATCGAATCCCAGACTACTTATGGTGAGAAATTTATCTTGGATACATGTATATCAACATCTCTTCCAAACAGTCTAAAGGCTTTGTTAAGATGGTTTGGGGTAGAAATGTCAGAGGTAAAAATATCAGCGGTAAAGATGTCATAGGTATAAAAAAGTCAGAGGTAAAAACGTCAGTGGTAAAAAAAGTCAGGGGTAAAAATGCCCAATGTAAAAATGTCAAGAGTAAAAATGACAGAGATAAAAATGTCAAAGAGTAAAATGTCAGAGGTAAAAATGTCGAGTAAAAATGCCCAAGGTAAAAATGTCAAGAGTAGAAATGTCAGAGGTAAAAATGTCAGGAGTAAAAATGCCCAAGGTAAAAATGTCAAGAGTTAAAATGTCAGAGGTAAAAATGTCAGGAGTAAAAATGCCCAAGGTAAAAAAATGTCAAGAGTTAAAATGTCAGAGGTAAAAATGTCAGGAGTAAAAATGCCCAAGGTAAAAATGTCAAGAGTTAAAATGTCAGAGGTAAAAATGTCAGGAGTAAAAATGCCCAAGGTAAAAATGACACAGACACACCACGGTTTACCACCTCGTATCTGAACAAGGCTTTTGGAAGGAAGGGAATGAAAGAAGAAGAAAAAAAAAAAAACGGTTTGGGGGATAGATACATGTAGATTAAGAAGGGAAGCACGGATAGGGAGAGAGTTTGGGGTGTAGAAAAAATTGTAAGTTTTGAAGTGTGATTCAAATTAGAACATTATGACAGTCTTTTACCACACATACACAAATGATAGTGTCTGAGATTAGTTAAGAACTTTACATACATTGTGGAACATTTCAAACTTCTGTTTATTATTAAAGACGTTATTTCTGATTGTTTCTTTGTTATTCTTTTCTTTTTGATAGGATTGGTCTAGATGGCATGAAAATGCAGGTAGGTATTGCTTTTTATTATCTCTTTTGAAGTGGATTCTCTATAGGTTTAATAACTTAGCTCTTCATGGGAATTTGCAGAGTTTTATAAATGAAAATAAATTTTAGCACACTCTTGCAGTAAAACGCATACATCTTAAATGAAATTAAATGTATGGAATTCTAATGTTTAGAATGAGGTGCGATAGCTCGAGGGTGAGGCGATGGCTCAGTGGTAGAGTAGTGGTCTCGTAATCGGAAGGTCCTGGGGTCGAAATCTAATCGACGTGTTAGTGCCCTTTGGTAAGGCATTAATCCTCACTACAGAGTCCATCGGAGAGGACTTAAAGCCGTTGGTCACCTGGTTGCTTCCCTACAGGCATACACATGCTTTCTTAGCAGTCAGGTCAAACAAACCAATCAACCAACCTGTATATGTTTATCTATTGACAGGGAACCAATGGCTCTCAACTGTGGGATACAGCCTTTGCCATACAAGCTTTCTTAGAGGCTGGTGCCGAGAGAGAGTTCAAGGATACCTTAAGCAAGGCTCATGACTTCTTAAAAAACACCCAGATACCAGAGAACCCTCCAAACTATCAAAAATACTACCGCCAGATGAACAAGGTACGTTGGTAAATGAGAGAATGATTGATTGGTCTGTAGATTGAATGTTCATGTCAGACGTTCCTATGGTAGTTGCCACAAGTTAGAAACCCATGAATGAAGAAAAGAGGCAACTGTTGTGTGACGGTGTCATTTTACACAAGGCATTAACAAAAAGAGGAAAGATATCTCTCCACCCATATCTGTTGCAGCACAAAATGCACTTCTGAACATGATATGTTCAAGGAAACACCAGCATAAAAACTTTCTTAAATTAGCAATATACATAAGTGCAATATCTTTTTTTCTGAAATATATATATATATTTATATACATGTACACTCATAAGTGAAAAAGAAATAATACAACACCCTTAGGAGATCTCCTACAGTTGTTTTATTATTTCTTCTTCACTTGTCGGCCCCAGCTCAAATAAGTCAAACAACAATATATATTGAAAAGGCAATATATTTCACAAATTTCCTTCACTAGGCATTAGGAAAATAGCCGGGCAATGATAGTCATGGAACTATCTTGATTTGTAGAGGATCTGGCCTTTTCTCTGACTAGAATGTTTATATTACCATTAACATGGATTCTATTTTGTTTTAAATTCTTAGGATTCAAGGAACATCTGTAAAGAAAGATTTCAAATGTTGCATTTTATATGCTTCCATATTATAACCTTATATACACAAGTTCTTTTCAGTTTAGTATTGTTTGATTCTCTACAAACCTTAATTATATATATTTGACATTAAATATTGTATTTTCCAATTATTAGGGTGATTATCCCTTTTCAACAAAAGGCTTCCATATCATCACCTTACACAAATTCTTTTCAGTTTAGTATAGTGTGCAGTTAGATTATTTTACTCATCACAAATATTAAGCATATATATATATACATATTTGATAATAAATACTATATTTTCCAATTATTAGGGTGGTTATCCCTTTTCAACCAAAGATTGTGGATGGATCGTATCAGACTGTACTGCAGAAGGTCTTAAGTCCGCCATGCTACTGGAGGAGAAGTGCTCTTTTATCTCTAATCATATAGGGAAAGAGAGACATTGCCAAGCAGTTGATGTGGTGAGTATATTCTTCATTTTCAAATATTTTGTGTAATTTTCAAGAAAGTTGTAGTTGCATTCGTAGCCTAGATCTTGCCAAATCTTTTTTTTTTAACGAAGAAAATACCTAGTTTTTCTTCCAGTGCCCCTAAACACAAAGATAACTTAGCTATTTATTGCTATTTTGCAATTGACCATGATGTAAAATCAATTGATTGTATGATCAATCAATCAATCGTACAATCAATTGCTAAGGTTTGTGTTACAGGAGTCCAAAATGGCTGATATCTTCATTCCCGTTTTAATATTCCGTGAAACATGATTTTGACCTAAAAGCCTAATTCTCTCAAGTTTGTTTAGAGTAACACCAGTGGCGACTGTGGCCCATCTAGGTAATATGGCAACTGGGGCAAACAATGCAATTGCAGTATAATTTCTGCATGGGTGTGGGGCTGAGACCTGGTGACTGAATATCAACCATCCTGTTTATTAATTTCACAAGCTAGCAAAAATAAAAACAACATTCCTTATGGCAAAAATCGAAATCGACATAAAAATAAATTCAATCTGGCCACCTCGCTGTCCAAATATTGAACTTTAAAACTGTTATTGAACAGTAGAGTTTCAAATTTTGAACATTATTATGCAGATTAAAGATAAAGACCAGTTCTGGTCATGCGATTGCATTGTGAAAGAAACGTTGTGGAATCGATCAGAAAGGTTGATCATCTAGCTAGCATATAAGTATTGGTGTGTACTGCAAGGTTCTGGAATCATCAAAATGATAAGACATTTGGCCCAGTCTTGGTAAAGTTACAAGCACTGTACACAGAAAGATGTAAATGGGACTATGGGACACGTGCGCGACACGTGTGTGATATCTATTTGGTCCAAATAGATATAATAATTTACCAAATATATCAATTAGTAGGCGGTTTCCCGGCACAATTTGTATCATCACGTATTAGTCAAAACATATTCTTTCACATGATTGGTAATGAGAGCTTCCATTTCATTTTTTGAAAGGGGGGCGTTTCCAAACTGGTCTATACCTTTAAGTACATGTAGTCTGATATTGGCTTCTTTCTCAAGCCATAATTCATTCATTAATGTAGACATTTGGCAACACTAACCCTGATGATATGTAACTGTCTTTTGTTTTAGTTGATTGATATGCGTAACCCAGATGGTGGGTTTGCTACATATGAGACCACCAGAGGAGGATATATCCTTGAGAAGCTAAATCCATCTGAAGTATTTGGTAAGAATCTGTATTTATCGTGTCTTAAGAACCACATATCTAGACTATTACTCTATACAAGAAAGAAATTGTAACCATGCTAAATTGTATAAAAGGAAGAGATTATAGCATAAAATAGACTATACAAGTAGTGTTATAACAGAAAACGAAAATGTTGAAACATCTTAATAGACAATGATCATTTATATCAAGGAAACGTTCAAGATGATTTTCTCATAATTTTGGTCATATTATTACAGGCCTTGGCCTTGGTGGCCTTGGATTAATTTAAGCCCTGTTATTAGACATTTCAGCTACCCACATGACCATGTCAGAAAGTTAGATAGTACCTAAAATATTGCATGAAATTTAACCGAAAAGATAGAGGTTATATGTATATATCACCCCCAAAGAATTGGAGTTACAGGTGTGAATGTTGCACTTTTACAGATAAACTTGAAAGAGCTTTTGAATTTGGAGTGAATGTAGTATTCTTACTTTTGTATGATGTTTTGCAGCTAGAGTGTCATATCAGGGTTGGAGAGCCACACAATGGCATCATCTTATTCAAGATGGATGTAGTAATACACTTTGAATGCCAATTTCCTGCTCTAAATCTGCATTAGCGTGTCTCTTTCCTCTACATCTGCTTTGTATCTTTTTTCACCATTGTTATATTTTTAACTGTTAATCTCAATATCATATACTTTGTAGGTGATATCATGATAGACTACACATATGTGGAGTGTACAGTTGCCGTCCTGCTTGCCCTTCACCATTTCCATACTCGCTATCCCGAGTACAGGACAGACGAGATCAGGTAAAGCGTATTGTTATTATCTGTTGTTGTTGTTGTTGTACTGTTCTCAAGACCTCTGTCGGCATCATTTCCAAACCCAGTATCGGCTAATGAGGTAGCAAGAAATCATCTTGTTTATATACAGGAAAAGAGAGGTATCTCGAGGAGCAATATAGAGTGGTGAAGAGTGACGTCATCAAAAAACTATTTTTAGAATTTCTCAATTTGAACTTCATTTTCCGAAAGAGCATCAAATATAATGTCCAAATGTCGAAAACCAATTGAATATGTTAAGTATTGACAGAGATATGACCATTTGAATAAATATATTTCCTATAGGAACTGTGTTATTTTGCTCTGGTTCGTAATGTTATGAACCAGAGCAAAATAACACTGAGTTCCTATAGGAAATAAATTTATTCAGAATGAAGTTCAAATTGAGAAATTCTAAAAATAGATTTTTATGACGTCACAGCTTCGGTACACTATAGGATGAGGCTCCCCCTCATGTTCCTAACAACTTGAATGTCTGATTGTACGCTACATATTTTGCTCATATTAATCATTTATTTCATTAATTGAGAAGAGCCATGTGAAATTGATATCATTCATCTTGCTATGAAATTCTAGAGATCTTTACCTACTTTCTTCTGCTAGGTGTTCATTGATCATTGCATCACATTGAAATGACAGGTTGATTGTATGTATTATTCACCATGTTTATTTATCTCTGATTGTAATCACAGATCAGTTATGGACCAAGCTCTTGATTATGTATCATTGACCATGTTTATTTATCTCTGATTGTAATCACAGATCAGTTATGGACCAAGCTCTTGATTACGTCAAAGGAATACAGCAACCAGATGGATCATGGGAAGGGTAAATGCTGGCTATTCTGTATACATCTTTATGTGATGAATCTGGGGTACTGCGTTGTGTTAGAAGTAGAAGCTTATGAAATGATTTTATTCTGACATAACAATCATATTAGATGTTTAGTCACATTCTACCCCTGCCTATGTGATGATAAGTGAGAACAAGTTTTTTAATGTTTTTAAAAATTTATTTATTAAAATGATAATAATTATAGTAATAGTCAAAATTGTATGGTGCTTAGCACTTCAGTTCTAAATGCTTTACATTGAAATTATCATTAACGAGTCATTGGATTCAAACACTATACCACACATGATAGTGCACATGCACAGCTCCCAAGAGGAGTATTCTTGCCAGGCACCATTTTTTACGAGCACAAACGTGCCAATTCAACCACCTTAACACTTGCATCCTATCCGGTCCCCATGTAACACCTCGGTAGACAGAAGCAATGTAGATAAAATAAAGTGCTTAAGAATTATATTAAGTGCTGTGCTGGGCTGAGGCATAACAATATTTGACATACACATATTATTGTAGGTTGTTGTTTTTACATACATTGACACAGGCCACTTGAGATACATGTTTGCACACATACACCTGTACATTGCCTGCTCATTTTCACATGTTTTTGTATTTAATTGTCATGGGAATGCCCATGAAGATAGCAGAAATAGAATTTTACTAGTACAATATTTTAACAAGCTTTGATATGATACTATTTGTAATATGAATTGCTTTCAGGTCCTGGGGAGTCTGCTTCACCTATGCTGCCTGGTTTGGTCTTGAAGGATTTGGTTCAATGGGGCTCAGATACGACAAAGAGTAAGATCCAAAACCTCCTACGTTTACAAGAATCGTTGCTGAATAGTGAAATAGGTTTATTGCTGTTTGGCCTACAACCATTTGGTCTACTTCTTGATTGGTCCATTCCCATATGGTCTACATCCAGCCCGTCTACCATCGACATGGTCTAATAATCATTTTGTCTACTTCTTGATTGGTCCATTCCCATATGGTCAACACCCAGAGCCCGTCTACTATCGACATGGTCTAATAATCATTTGGTCTACTTCTTGATTGGTCCATTCCCATATGGTCAACACCCAGAGCCCGTCTACTATCCACATGGTCTAATAATCATTTGGTCTACTTCTTGATTGGTCCATTCCCATATGGTCAACACCCAGAGCCCGTCTACTATCGACATGGTCTAATAATCATTTTGTCTACTTATCATGTGGTCTACCTATCATGTGGTCTAATAGTAATTTGGTCAAATTTCCATTTGGTCTACTACCCATTTGGTCTATTGCTCATTTAGTCCAATTTCCAGTCGGTCTAATTTCCAGTTTGTCTAATGCCCATTTTGTCTACTATCCAGGAAAAATATGGCATTTAGGTAACCTATCTTTCTAAATGTTAGGCTTTCACGTTTTAACATTAAAAATTCATTTATACATTCATGGAGACAAAAGTACATTAGCCCAGATTTTTGTTGATGGATTTGCCACTTTCATTGTGATTACATATAGGTCTCCCTTATCCATGTAATGAACAGACTATTCTCTCTTCAATGTACCATCCCATTCTCAAACATTGTCATACTGCATCTGCAACAGCTCCCTCTATGATGAGTGTCTGGAGAGGATACCAAAAAATGGTTAAATTTGTTTATTTAATAAGAACTATAATAACTGTGACAATGATAATGTGTCTATTGAGATAGTGTGGTTGCTATGCAAATATGTATATTCTACTGTGCTTTCCAAAGTATCTTTTTATTACTCTAGCATTGTATACCACCAATCCGATGAATGTTATCAGTGATATTACGAAATGGGTTAAGAAATGTTCTGATATGATCTTATTATAGACCTCAATGTAACAGACACTAGGGGCCTTTTGTGTAATACTCAATTATGTGCTCATTTGAAATTCAAATGCAACACAAAACGTTTGTAAATCTATGATATTGCCTTCCATTTCAAGCAATACCGGTAAGTTCATCAGAATTCATCATTGGAGTTACGAGGAAAAACAATTTAATTTTTTTTCTTTTTCTCTATCTCTTAGTCTGGCTAGCAGTGAAGTGAAGAAAGCTTGTCAGTTCTTAGTTTCTAAACAGATGGAAGATGGAGGATGGGGAGAGAACTTTGAGTCCTGCGAGGAGCGACGTTACATCCAGTGTGAAACCTCACAAGTTATCAACACATGCTGGGCCTTGCTAGGTCTTATGGCAGTCAGGTATATACACACACTCTTGGTCTAGCTTACACGCTATGCCTTGCTGGGCACATCCCTATAGACCATCAGCCTTGAGTACGACGGCCCACAAGACTGACAGTGTTGTTCTCATGAGCCTTCAGGAAAATTGTTGCAAGAATCTGAAGACTGTCATGTCGGTTTTGTGGGCTGTTGATCTAAATGGCTGACTTTAAAAGGCAGTTAAGTTCTCTTAAGCCTTGTTCACTTATGATAATGTAAACTGCAGCAGTTTTGTGCCATGATATGTCCATCTTTCTTCTTCACTGGACATTTTTGGGAAGGGTCTGAAAATCTTCTGTTTCGTCATCGGATCAGAGCCAGGAGGACGTTAACTCTGTTATTAATAATTAATGTCCTTCTAGCTCCAAACAGACAATTAATCCTTGAAGATTAAAGGTAATACAAAGTTTTGGTATGGGGTCATGAATTTGGTTCAAATGAACATATTGGAAGCATATGCGATTTTACAATATTCAATGATCGTTGTCGCGGTTGAAATTGAGTCTAAAGTGATGAAATTGTAAATAATAAACTCTTTATGTTGTATAGCGCCCTCTCAAGACTGATATTACTTTAGCTTTAAAACAATGTTTCTTGACTACAAGCAACCGATTTGCTATTCCCATTTGGAAATTATATATCAGAACTGCATATTTTTAGATTTTCATGGTCGCAGCTACCATGGAATGGCCTTAGGCGCAATTTGAAGTATTTGAAATTTACCGGGAGCACCGGTAAATTTTGATTGTTCAATTTGCTCGAAAGCAGAAGTGTTTTAGGGGCTAATTTTTTCAGTGCTTATAATATATCCGCAGGGGCATCCAAATATATCAAAATCTAAAAGAATGACTATCCATCCAATTTTCAAAATTTCCCAAAACTTTGCATTACCTTTAACTAGTATAACATATGATTAATTAGGTACTCCGATGGCTCCAACAGGGAAATGGGATTCACCTTTGATTTAAACGCAGATTCTGAAGTAAAATTTAATGCTCAAAATTATGCCAACGACTGATTTTTGAAAATTGGTGCCCAAAGTGCTCAAGTTTAGGGGCCCACCAGTGTTTTTATATACTTTACTCAATGTACAACTAGCATTCAGACTTATATTCAGTACCTAACTTAGATTGCTTTGAACTCTGTAAAGCAATGTGAAATCTTGTACTATGAATATGGACACTACATACATGAAAATTATTTTTTTGTATTACATATATATTACATATATATCCTTATATCCCTCTAGGTACCCTGACCGTAGAGTGATGGATCGTGGCATACAGCTGATCATGTCCAGGCAAAGTGAGAACGGAGACTGGCCTCAGGTATGAACTATGAGTTTATCTCTCTCAATATTTAGTCATGTCATTACAGCAGATGAGGTTGTTACTACATTGTGGATTTCCAATTATGGGCCAGAATTAGTGTTTAAAAGGGAGAGGGTCATCAGTTTCCATGTGAAGGTCATAATCCGCTGACACCAGACTTGGTGGAAATACCATTAATGGGAGTACAAGTCTGCACACAGCAAACCTGTGGTCCCATCCAAAAATAGCCCCTAGTCTCTCAGAGTCTTCTGGTGAGCGAAATGTGAGATAATGACTTTACCATATGGAGAAAAGACCACTTCTATGTGTCTTTAAAAGGCAGCAAGGATGTCCAGAAAGACAACTAGTGTTTCTTCGTTTGATGAAGATGATGATTCATCCTGTATATGTTGACTATTGAATGAGGTGCTGGAAAGAAGTGTATGATGTTACTGACAATTACTGCATGACGTTTTGCTAGTTCCTTCTGGTTTCCTTCTGGTTTCTAGCAATCTGCTTCCTGGATGACTCTTTCTTTTTGTTCAGAACGTATTAAATAGAAACATTTTAATATTTATATATAAAACATTCAAGATTTGACATGTACATAAATCCTTTTAAAACTGTCTGAAAATGATACTGATATCATACGGGAATGTTTCAGGAAAAAACCCCAAAAAACTATCAATTACTAGTAGTGTGTTTGAATATCCCTCACATGTCAGCCATGAACTCTATTGATATGGAAGTATATTGGCATTATATCCCTACCTATCTTTATGCCGCTCTGAAGCTCGTTATAAGGAATCCTATATTTTCTTTCCACTCCTTCTGTATTCTTTTCTGTAATGCGCATAGAGACATGGAAGTATGCCTATGAGTTATGTGCTATACAAAAATATTTAATTGTTATTATTATTTGTTTTTGTTTAAAGATACTATGTCCCTTTTGCAGCCAATATCAAATTTTGTAGAACTTTGCAGAAATTATGAATATGTCATGTATGTCCTATCTGTGAAATTTAAACGTTAGCAGTGTCCTAATATTCAAACTATGCAAGGAAACCCGTTTACTTGCTAGACTTCACTGTCAGACACTATTTAGTGACTGACTGGCTTTTTTCATCTTTAAAATGAGCTGTAAAGGGTACATGAGCATTTGTCTACATCAATAACCCACTTCTTGTAATGGCCAAAATTAAATTGATTGAATCTTTGCACAGCATAAAACGTACGACCATTCGGTACAATGGTCTGAAAAATCAGACTATTACTTACTGGCTCTATAGCTCCTAAGTCGATTCGACAACTAATAGTTGTTATTTTCCCACTTGCCGTTGGAATTTAACCTTTTCATTTTTTGGGCCTGCATATGGGACATAGTACCTTTAAGACTTGTTTCTGCTATCAAAGTTGGGTACCGGTAAATCTTTTCTGTATTTTTTCTTTATAGGAGAACATCATGGGTGTATTCAACAAGTCGTGCGCTATCAGCTACACCAACTATCGCAATATCTTTCCAATCTGGACTCTAGGACGCTACGCCAAACTTTATCCTAACGATGCCTCTCCTTCAGAAGACAAGTCGGACAGCAACAGCTCAGACTGGGAAAACTCTAGTCATCTCAGTAGATGATACAGTCAAACCTGCTTTGGTGACCACCTGTATAGAAAGACCACCTGCCTATAAAGAGCACCTGTCTATAAAGACCACATTTTGTTCTTTCTCTTAAATATGGTTTCTCATTGAAACCTGTACTAAAGGAACCTTTACATAAAGACCACCTGCCTATAAAGACCACTTTTCATGTTTCCCTTGAGCGGTCTTTATAGACAGGTTTCACTGTATAACCATGATTAGACGGACCCTTTCCATACATAGGCTATTCCTGAGGACCTTGCTCATCACCGGTCAATGACAAATGTTTTGATAAGGAATATTAATTGTTCTTTCCATTGAAGGGAATCTTTCAATTGTAGATTTTGAAAGATAACGCTGTAATGAAAGGAATGAAAGAAAAACAAAATTCTTTGAAGACTATAACCCTTCGATTTTTTGAATAAATTAATGATCCCATATAATTCCAAAAGAAAAAAAAAAAAATTATTGATAGTAGTAGTAGTAGTAGTAATTGAAGTATTAGTAGTGGTAGTAGTAATTGTAGTAGTAATAGTAGTAGTAATATTAGTCATGATTTATCAGAAAATACATTTGCAGTCAACTGGCGGAATTGCAGAATTTTATATAGAGTATGAAAACATTGTGAATGATGTCTTTATCATGAATTAAAGCATCAAATCAGAGTGGTAATGCATTTTGTTTTAATTGAATAAATCAGTTACGCATATGTAGGCTCATATAAATATAGTTCACAAAAGAGTAAGGAGCATTTGTATGAATACATTACGCAATAGATGATTATCCCCATCATGACATACAGTGTATATATTTATATATATGTTCAAAATATTGTGATCAAAGTGCACATTAATGACCAGTTTATGATGAGTTCAATTCAATGAAGTATGGTACTGGGCTACTAATGAATTATGCAGTTCTTTATGTCATCTGATCTGATCCCTTACATATTTATGAGGGTTTCTCTGGCTCGTACATAGAGGAATAAGATGGGACAGGTTCTTAAGAGAAATTGAATCAATAATAGTAATAATACTAATAATACTGTAGTAAGGTGAATTTTTAATTTGCCTAATACTATGGGTGGTATTCTCGCGGACTAACTTTAGTCCATGGTTTAATCCTCCGACTAAATATGGAATGCCAAGTGTCCATATGAATATGTTTTTGAATAATTTTATCTGTCACTAAATTAAAATAAAATGTAATAACATAATTAATAAACAACAATATAACTATGAAATAATTATGTTATCATGGTAATTTAGGGACATATCAAATTATTCAAAAATATATTCATATGGACACTTGGCATTCCATACTTTAAACTTAGTCGGAGGATTAAACCATGGACTAAAGTTAGCCCGCTTTCGAGAATACCACCCTATGTTTCTAGGCGTCATGGTACTGTTGTCCTAGCAGCCATTAGGTTAAGCATATTAGGCCTACTTCTACCAAATAGCGAGCTAGGACAACAGCACCAAAATTACAATGTTACATGAAACATAATGTAATATAAAATACTGATATAAAATAGAATACTAGTAGATCTATATGAAATACTGATACAAAATATAATAGATCTATATAAAATACTGATATAAAATAATATAAAAGTAGATAGTTCGAACATTTCTCATCAAATGTCATACATGATGGATTTAAGTTAGTCTCATATGCTTGATACCTAGGATTATTTTAGGTTTTTTTCTGGACTTGTCAGGCCGCCATTCCATACTGGGGTAGCATACTCTACTAAGGGTCGTACGAATCGTGTGTTGATAGTGCGAAGATCCTCAGTTGGCAATCTGTGACTATTTAAGATCCTGATAAGATCTATCCTTCCATTGACACATTTTATCATACATGTATAATAAATGTGGTGATTCCACTCAAGTCACAATGAATATGTACTCCCTAAAAGGATTTTAGACTCCTTTAGACTAGAAGTAGAGGTGTCGTAGTCGAGTGGTTTAAGCACTTGACTTGAAATGCAAAGGTCGTGGGTTCGATCCCCGACACGGCACTAATGTCTTTTGGCAAGGCATTATTAATCTACATTTGCCGCTCCATACCCAGGAGAGAAATGGGGACCTGGTAGGATGATGAAAGCCTTTCTGTTAGTAATTGCCATTTACCCTTGCGGTGACCATATGGTAGGAATACTCCCCAGGGAGTGGAGGTGGTGCACATTGTGCGTGAATGAATCCGATGATCGGGGTAATAGTATCTGTAAAGCGCTTAGAGACGGTATTTCGTATTAAGCGCTATATAAATCCAGAATATTATTATGTGATATTGCAAACATATTTCTCAAATACAAATTATTTCATTTCTGAGCAAATATATCCAAAGTTTAAGGGCAATCCAACCTTTGTCATGAGTTCATTTGTATGAAAGGAGAAAAATAAGAGAAGTAAAATGGCAAAAGTTGGGAATAATGACAAATTTTAAGAAAGTTATGAATGTTTGAAATGTGAAATCACTAACATTTCAAATTGGTAATTTGGTCAGTAGATTGTGACGTAGTCATGGACTACTCTCGCGTTTGACGTATGCAAAAATATAAGTTTTGTTTTTCTCCTAGGTACCTTCTCTCTTGGGCCACTACTCTAACAAGGAAAGACACTCCTGAGTAATATTTTTTTTAATGACATTTTAGTAATTTTGTGTTGGAACAAAGGGGAGAGTTGTCTGCCACTGAGTTTACCATTTTGACAATTTCTTACGTAAAGTCATTACAACTTTACAAATTTCTGAACTTTCTCATCGTTTGTCCAATTTTTTTCAAATTTTCACCAATCTGCTTCTCTAATTTTTCTGCTTTCTTTCAGAGTAATTTGCTATCAAGGTTGGATTTTCCTTCAATAGAAAATTCTTTCATGACATTCATTACGTTGATTAAGGATTATTTAATTCCAAAATGTTAATGTTCTGCAAAATGTATCATGCTTTGTTAATTTTGCATGAAATGTGAATAAAAGCAGCCTATCAACCAACATCACTTGTCTCTTGCTTGCTTTTGGCTGCCAGTGACTCTGTTGTATGATTTCATGATCCTTTTGTGAAAAAAAGCCCTTTAATTTTTTTCTTTTTCTTTTTCTTTTTATCTTTTAATTTTTATTGAAGAGAGTCTACATGCTCAATGGACTTCTCTTATTTATACATGTACAAGGGATTCTACAATTTGCAAGCTTAGTTTTTTACTAGATTGCCCCATAATTCACTACAAATATATTTGTCTAATTTCAGTTTGAATACCATACAATTGTATTTATATCTCTGTATGTTATTTAGACTATATTATTACTTTCATGGCCTGATATTATTGTATGTATATTTACACTTATTGACATTAAATTTGTTTTCATTCTTGTTTATTGCTTTTGATGTATGTAATGAATGTGAAATATGAAATACACTAAACTGAACTGAAACTTCACCTTCTCCCGCAAACATGCTAAGCCAATCACATACCTGCCAACATTTGAAGATAAGAAATCTGTACCCGTAACAGGCGATCGCACGGCCTTACCATGGCCATGTATGCAGCGACAGTAATACGCAGTAAATCTGTACAAAAAAGCGAATACAAATTCGCTGCTCAATCGTGCAGCCATTCAACGCACGCAATACACGAACTCTCAAATTGCGGCACATGGTAAAACAAGCCATTAAAAAAATGTATTAAATTTTTTATTATTTGGTCATTTAGAATTTTGACAAATCTGAATATTCCGATTAAATCGCAACAGTTGGCAGGTATTCAATCAAATACATTTATTTTCCTTTGGCTTTACCATACAAAAACAAAGCACATCATTTCCATAAATTAATTTGTCAAAAGTTACTTTTTTAAGGTATTTTTTAGGAGAGTTGACAATTGGTTTTTAATCAAGAGGAATTGACATTAGCAAGACTAGTTTTTTATTCCATCATTGTATTTTATTGATCGACACCACCTTTAAAGGTTTAGTTTCTGTGTGAGCATTCATGAAGTTGTTTAGCATTTTGCTGGAGTTGCTTGACAACTAATAAACAACAAAAAAACAAGATTTTAAAAAATGCCTTTGGAAATTTTTTTTTTTTTCAACCGCCGGCCGAAAAATGTAAAATACATGATTTTCCACACATTTCTTATTGGGAAGTGATGATTGCATCAGGCTCAGGTGCCCCAAAATGATGTTGTATTGATTGGATGGACAAGTAACTTTAGTTACAAATGCACCGCTATGTGAAAAAAGAAATATATGATCCAACTATAGTCTGATGCTCTTGAATCACTTAAATCACATTTGGGCAATTGAAATCAGATTGGGTACCAGAGACATATTTGGCTATCAAACCCTCATACCCACGAAGTATCATTGATACTGAAAGAGATTAACTGTGCCCCAATTACCCTGGAAAGGGTCCTTTTGGAGCAACTTCAGGGCCCCTGTGGTCTTCTGTGGTTATTACCCTATACCATATTTTATTGTATTGTTCACAGTGGGTTTTCTACACCAAACAAACATTTCAGCCAAAAAATCAGTTCTGACAACATGCATAAAACACTGGTGGGCCTCTAAAACATAAAATGGATATAAAAAATCAGTCAGGGGCATCACTTTTAGCATTGAATTTTACTTAAAAATAAAAACATAGCATTTGGGCAATGATTTTCAAAAATCAGTTGGCAGCATTGTTTTTAGCATTAAACTTTACTTAGGAATCCATTTTTAAAAAAGGGGGGCAGTGACACTATTTCCCCGTTCTGAGAATCAATTTTCCACCCGACACCACGATGGAGGGAAGTATGTTCCCTCGTTTGAAGAATAAAAGTTTGAAAGGTAAATGTAAATTTGCCAATTAACAAAACAATTCTTTTTCCAGACCTGCAGTTTGGCTATAATAAATCAAATATGAAAATAAAACAAAACCAAAACAAAACAAAACACAATCGCATCTGTAGACAGAAGGGCGTTTCTAACTTGAATAATTTATTTCCAATGTTTCGGAAACAGAAAAAAAAATGTGTAAATGAACAAATGGCAAACGGGCGGTAAATGAATGTTTACTAGATAACCATTTTTTTTCTTATGATTATACAACATTTAAATCTGTTAACTGGACATGTAACAGAATAAAAACCCAGAATTTGTTTATGTCTCAATGTACTCCTAGGGTTTCAACAAGAAATGAGTTTCTTATCCTTACAGGTCCAGGTTTACAGTGGATAGAACTCGATCTAGCTTACCAGGAAACAATAACTGTACTTGTATGTACCATAGTCCCACTTGATAGTCTGTTGCTTTCATACATGTCAACAACCTGCAACAACCACCTCTGTGAAACTCACAGATAATAACCAGTTTAAACTTTACAAGGAAAAATGATTTCAAAATGTTTTTTGTAGTAGTATTCTGAATCTTGTATAAACGATATCCTTACATCATCTTACGATGGTAGATGTGACCTAACACAACAAAAATATGAATGGCTTCAGCTTTCAACAGCATTCCAACTATATCACGGCTTCCCTCCAAATGTTCTTCACGGATAACAGAACGCAATGGAATAATTCGACAGCAGCAGTTGGTTAGAAAATTAAATACACACTAACATACAGCCTTTGTGTTTTGAATGATGGAATGTAGACCAGCATTCAGTCACGTATCAAAGACATTTACCCATGCTACCCACAAAACTTGCTTTCTAGAATTTTGTAAGACACATTCAAGATTCAATCAATGAACATAATGGGTTATTGGCATATGACGACGAAATCAATGTTTCTGAGTAAAGAATTCTTCTTACAAGCTTCAAAGCAAATATTCCACTGACCCGCACCAATGAGAGATTGAATGGCTTTGAGCACCGACTGCGCGTGCCACATGGAAATATATATATATCTAACACCCGTTTTATTCACCATGCAGCTAGCAGTAGCTGATACTGCAATGTCATACCTCCTTCCATTAGAGTGGGTCAGTTGGTGACCTGCTGACTTACTGTAGAGGTAGTGTGTATCTGTGTCATTAAAGGGAAATCCAACCGCGATAGCAAACTACTCTAGAGCCGAGGAAAGCAGAAAAATAAGAGGAGCAGACTGGTGAAAGTTTGAATGAAATCGGACAAGAACTGAGTAATCACTATAGAGGTATGGGCTCTTCAAATTGGCTGAATCTGTGATTCAAACTTTCGCCTTTCGGTTTATCTTATTTTTATGCTTCCATACGAATGAAGGGTTGGATTGCCCTTTAACTCAACATTCATAAGATGTAATTAAGGCATTATTTCACATCAACCAAATGCTCGTATACCATTTTATCATTTGGAATTCACAATCACTTAAAACAAAAAAACATGCTAGATCGATTCTATGAATGATGCGTGAAATAAATTTCACGACGGCAATACACAAGCAGTCACAAGTGGAGGTTGCCCGACTGCATAAGAATGAAAAATTGTAAAATGGTGCAAATGTCAATTCTAAATCTACAAAAATGTACATTTGATTGGAGAGATAACAAAAATCCAAAATATTCCATTCGAAAAATTCCTCTTCCAAATTTTCAATAACAAGTATATAGTATTCCTTAAAGAGTATTTGAAAACTGTACAAGAGTCTGGATGCATCAGCACAGCTGCATGCATTCCACAAATGATTATGAATCCATTCCCGAAAGAAAAATCTTCATGAAAACTTTGAAAATGCTCAAAAAAATATGCTATATAAGTATAATTTAACTTCCAATTTGTACCGACAATAAGGGTATGCAAGATTGTAAGACCATTGTGACGAGTGTAGAAGTGCAAAAGACAAACAGTACTACACAAATAAATTGCATGCATCAACTATTTTTCTAGATTTACCGTACAGCTGATTGTAGGCTATTTGAAGTTTCACTGTATATAAGCATATCATTCTGGGCATTGCTACATATTGATCCAGCCCAATTCCCTATATGAATAGGAGAGGCTCTTAAATCACGACCTTACTCACAACCTACCAAGATATCTTGTTGGGAGAAGTCATAAAAAGCACTAAAATAAACACTACGGAAAAAAACTTTATAGGTATATATTTCTACAGATAATGCAACCTTATGAACCATTCATACATATTGTGATTCTTAATATCTACCATGCATTTAAACTACAGAGTACAGACTTGTGTGATGTTGTCTGTGTGAGTGTAACATACAAGAAGTCTGTTTTAACTCAACTCACGAACTCAATCAAGACTTTTTAATACATTACATTTTGTTGGTTGTTAGTTAAACGACGTATGATGAGCATAACATGCCATGTAACTGGTTTGCTACATCCCGTCAAGCATGTCTGTAACAGACCTGATTCTGCTCTACTAATTACAAGTAAATACAACATTATTCAATCATTGACTAGGAAACATGACAAAAAGGATAGAAAATAAATCACATAATATATAGATACTCCACTTGTGACTACTTGCGCTAGAAATTAATATCCATCCTACATCGTCTGCGAGGTACAGCCGACTACTTGGGGGAGACTCAACCTCAAATGAAACAAGGTAAAACAGAATTGCTACTTGAGGTAGGTCTTCTGTCATTCCCTTCCTGCTAATGTCCCCTAAAACCGTTGTCTGTTTGTACGAGTCAACTGTACGGACACAGAAACGATGTACACATGGCATAGGAAGATGCAGCCAGATTGAATGCTGACATCACATTTCTTTCGTATCTACCCAAGAGGTGTACGAGACTGATGGGCGAAGAAATCAAGCCGGCAGACACTAAATACTGCCGATGTTGTTTTATACGATGGGCACTCTTGCCCTGACATAACCTTTTTTTTTTCTTTTTCTGTTTTTCTGATGATTTTTTCTCTTTTTTATAACTTTGCGTTTCCCTTAGATGTTGAAAGGTTGTGGAAACAGTTTAACTTGACTTATGGTGGCAGCATACCTGGACAAAGATCACCATGACCTTTGACCCCTTCTGAACTGCCTTTACACGGTAACACTTTCTTATTCTGCTATTTATTACCAAAAACTTGGAGGGTAGAACAAACCCCACTTGTATCGTCAAACAATTAGATACCAGCAAAGCAAAAACATTTGGCACCAAAAATATCATATTTCCCTGCTTTTTAAATACTACATGGGTTGATTAAAATTTATTTTGAAGGAGTTGTGCAGATCCTGGAGCCTCTCATGTCCAAAATGTGCAGATGTGTCAATGAAAAGTGGGAAGGAGTTGACATATTTATATTGGCTTTTTCAATTGGACCGTTTCATTCATATTTTTTTTCTATATTTTTATATCAAAAGTAAAAAATAAAGTAAGAAATATAAACTCTTCTTTCTCTTTCTTTCTTTCTTAAAACTTTGACTGGCCATAAAATATACAGTCATCTCAGAATTTCATCAATACATCCGAGAAACTCTGCAAGAATTTAGAAAAGTCAAGGAAAAAGGGCAAAAAATAAATAAACACACAATAAATCCCGACCCATGTTTCTTTGTCTCTCAGCATCATTGTCCTCACTGAAAGTTCTTTGTTTAAACAAAAACAAAATGAAAATCCTTCTCTAACATTTTAAAAAACTAATTGGTTGCCGGAATGTTGTTTGCTTGAAGTCAATCAATATCTAGCAGATGTTCTGAGTTCCCCCTTTCAGGAGGTAAAACTATTCGCCTTCTTTAGTTACAATTGTGTGTTTGCTGCACAAGTCAAGGTTTGTTACATTAATGTTTTAAACTTGAAGACTATTTCTTGTTTCATGCAGAAGAGCCATCTCAATCCCTCACCCTACATTCAAGAAAACCCTAATTACACTTTGAGGTACGGTTGTACAATAAGGCAATCATCTTTAAACACACCCAAGCAGCAAATTTGGAGTAAAAAAAAAATGTTTTACAACTCTTTTCATTTCACAGTCATTTCTCGATTGAAGTTTTCATATAATGTAGGTTGTAACCCCTTTAACTCTTCTGCATGAAATGTTTCTGGTCTACTGCCTAAAGGGATGTTTGGAAGAAAACTGAGGTAGGTCCAATATCAAATTCAGAAACAAGAAATGGCCTTCAAGAATCCACCCTTTTCTATTCATGTTTATAGACAAATATGAATCATGGGATCACAATTTCCATGATGCTTTCAAAAAACAATCTTATCACTTTTCATCAATCAAACTCAAATCTACCACTCTAATGCCCCCCAAGTTGTAAAGGTGAAAGCATCATGGAAACGACGGTATCTTATCTTCTCGCGGAAAGGGTGGCAAAAGTGAGAAGTAGACTTCAACTTACTAATAATCCTGCCAAGACATTAACCAAAACTAAATCCCAATCCCAACCCAACCCTACCCATCCGACTAGGGCAACGTTACATCTTTAAACATTGTCCATGTTTCTTTTGGCAAATACTTCATGAGCTTTCAAAGTTCAAGATTGTGTGCTCTTGCACATGATCACAGTTTAATTGTCACAAACTGTGGTCATTTACTTTCACACACAAACTAACATATACACACACACACATACACACACTCTCCCTCCCTCTCTCTCTCTCTCTCTCTCATCAACACACTCTCACATATATATATACTCCTTCACACACTTGCCAAGATTTAACAATTCATCTTTTTTTCTTTTAATTCTATTTCTCTTTTCTTTCGAAGCATTTGTAAAATGGTTTAATTTCACTTCTTTTTCTTCTTTGCACTTTTTTTTTTCTTCAAACAAATTCATTAACAATGCTTGGCAGTGCTTGAAATCTTTTCTTATGCTTCCCATTTTACGTTAAAATATCTGTTTCTTCAATTTTAATTCCCTTGGTGTGTCATTCCGTTGGTTGCAACAGGATTTTATTACTGTTGCTGCTGTTGTTGCGGTTGTTGTTGTTGCTGTTGGTTTTGGTTTTGGTTTGGTCCACCACGATAGAAACGTCTGCCACCTGGTCTACCCTGGAAGTTTTGGCGTTGGACGTACTCTTGATGGGCTTGACGGATGCGTCTTTGCGCAGCCTACAGTAAAACAACACAATGACACGTATAGCAATTAGAATCTAAGTCTAATCCACTGCCTCTCTTCGTGCACATTGCAATGGAGGAAGAAGAGGCATCATCAATTTGGACGAAAATTTATCATTTCATCATTTTTAAATCCTTTACAAATCATATAAATATATACATTTTGGTGTAATATCGAAGTAAGATGATGGATAGAAGCATTAAGTATTAAATGTTTCCAATAAAACTCTGACACAACTAACAAATCATTAAAACCATTTCAATTCACTGTTTTAGCTGTTCATTTCAGATACATTCTGTTGAATTTCATCTTCATTTTAATGCTCATTCTGGGCCCCCGTTACACAAAACCTGTTATCAGTAACAAAGTTCAATAACTGTTATAAGCTACAGAAATTGTGGCATTTGATTGCCTGAGAGCAAATTTGTCATAGAAATTTAGCAGAAGTTATTGATAACAAGTTTTATGAAACAGGGCCCAGATCTGTTGTACAACTGTTACACATCGCAACAGACCTCTCGGTGAAGACACTGCTTCCAAAAGTTGGACAATACATTGCGGGGCGGTCATAACACATTTCATAGTTGTGTGCAAGGCCAACATTTAAATGAATCTACATTTCAGCCATATTTCTTTTTTTGAACACATCTTACTTGTTTGTTGCATATTTATTGCAAAATTACAGGAGGGACACACACTTGTTAGGATAATACCGAGGAGGGTGGGGGAATTATTTATGTTGGTAGCAAGTAACGGTTTGGAAGATCATGCCCTATGAAACGAAATATTGGCTGCTAAGGGAGTACCATTAAGACATTATTTTTGTGTGATTGAATTTCCAATGGTTGGTATACCTGGTTAGCATAGAAGTGTCCCTCCAGCTTGACGACTACATCTCCACTGTTGTTTCCATTTTGGTTATTGCTATCTGTTGATGGTTCAGGGGTGCCCTCATCTCCAGCTCCGTCCCCCCTGCGACGTGGAACCTCAACACGAGCACCGGTAACACGCTGTAGCTCCCTCACCTACACAGACATTGTCATTTGAATAAAATTATGTTTTTGTATAGCGCATGCCACACTTTGAACATATAGCATCATCCTGAATAACAATAACTTTAATACAAGGTATGTACTAAAACTATTCTTTGAAGCATGGGTCCAGCCTGACCAACATTTGATAATCAAACAAAAATGGAGAAGTTAATGACATTTTGAAAGTTGTAATCACTATAGGTATGGGCTCTTCAAATAGGTAATGTCTCTGTGATGTAGTGGCAGACAACAATATGCTATCCATGATATATTTTGGGTAGTGTCCCAAGGGAGAAGGTGCTAAGGAGAGAAACAGAAATTCATGATATTTTTGTACATGACAAATGGGAGAGTTATCCGGGACTATGTCACAATCCTGACCAAACTGCCAATTTGAGATTCGCTTAGACTATGTGATTTCATATTTCAAACATTCATAACTTTCTTATTATTGCTCTGATTTATTTATAACTTTCTTCGTTCTGTAACTCTTTTTGTTGTTGCTTTCATACAGTTGGATTAGAAATAATAAAATTGAACAGTCATACCCGTTGTCCCCTCTTGCCGATGATGCGACCAACAAGTTGAGATGGTACAGCAATCTCTGACCTTAGATGAACCTCTCCACTGCCAAGGATTCCCTCAGAGCGGATTCTATCGTAGATGTAAAACTGAGCACGCCACTGAGATTCTGGAGTTCCGATGATCTTCACGCAACGCTCATTACTATCCTCATTGCCAGCTGGTGCAATCTAGTTGGACAAATAGTCAATAACATTTTATTGATCAAAAACAAAATATGGACATAGTCCCAACATCAGCAAAGACGGTGTTTGACGATAAGTAAATTCTCATCGATCTACTCTATCCTCTGACAAGTTTGTAAGACTTGGAGTTCACACAAGATGTGGCTTAAAAACATGAAAAACCTGTTATGATACAATATTTTTTCTCACAAATAAAACTCACACTCTGCTTCCAATTCTGGTAATGGAGAAGCATGCATCATTGTTCTGGTGACCCAAATGTGCACTGGATTGTATATTGGTTCATATCAAAGATTCTATTAGACAAATTTGCTTTTTGAATTGCTCGAGATTTGAAAGTTTTAAAATCCCCTTATTTTTAATGAATTAAATTTGTAAATGCTCTTTTGAAAACAAATCAGACTTGGTTAGTCATGTCTGGGTTAATGGTATCAAGATCATACAGAGAGCATATTGCTTCATATCCACTACACTTTGCATACGTCCAACAAGAAAGTGAGAGAGATAATGGAGAGGTATATAGGGGAACATGATCACCTCATCACAATGGTGAAAAGGAGACAGCTGCAGTGGTTTGGGCATGTAACTAGATGGAAGAATAGCTTGGCAAACACCAGCTTGCAAGGAGGAACTGATGGGAGAAGAAAGAGGGACAGACCAACTAGGAAATGGACTAATAACATCAAGCAGCGGAAAGGAATGCCGTTTGAACAGCTAACTAGAACAGCTGAAGAAAGGAAGGAGAACCTGTTACTGAAGTTCCATTTCATTGTCGCCACAACGACCTCCAAGCTATGGGACATAGATAGATAGATTACAAATTGCAAGATACACAGCTTGATGGAATGATCTTCGAATTGTAATGGCTCACCCTGATGGTAGCATTTGAGGCACGAGCAGTATTCCTGATGTTCTTTCCTCCAACTCCGATGAGGGCGCCTACAGCTTCCCTGGGCACAAACAGGTACGTCGTCTCGCTAGGCTCTTGATTCTGAACACAAGAACAAATCGATGTAACAATTAATGTGTTGTCTTCAAACAAACGTACCAGAGATTTCTACTATTTAAACATGGTTGCCAACCATTCCTATTTTCTGGCCTATTGTTTTGAACCCTTGATTCCTTTTTTTTCCTGAAAAATTCTGGGTGCAAAATACAAAATAGACTGTATTCCTAATTTTGCCTTGAGATATTCCTAATTCTTGATGTGAAAGATTGACAAGTATGTTTAAATGTTTCTTTTGATTGTATCAAATGTCCCAGCAGATTGCATGTGTCGATTCCACTACAAGAACATAACTTTTCATCTGTTTACAGCTCAAGACTTTATATTAAAATATTGATACTAGGATACTAAGCTACATTATTTACAAAGCTATTATAAAGTCATGTTAGACTTCATAATTTAATGTCGGCCTATAAATCGCTTGAATTAATATTTGCCTTTTGAACACCACAGCCCATTCAGATTATATTTCACCCATCTTTTGATATTTACAAATCCATTTGAAACCATTTCCAAACAAATGAAACTCGATAATCTCTTCTCATTTGTTTCAGACACGATTTCATATTAATGAAGAAACTGAAATAATTGTGAAGCTGCTCGACTATGTTTGAAATTTGTGGCTCAAATGGTTCATGAGACACGGAAATATGAATGCGAAAAACGCATAATGCAAATTGATATATGTGACCTATAGCCTAACAACCCTCAAATCCTATCACTTCAACTCTATATCGTGACACATACCAGTACAGTGAAACCTGTCTATAGAGACTACTACATGTAAAGGGAGACAAGAAAAGTGGTCTCTATAGGCAGGTGGTCTTTATGTACAGGTTCCGTTAGTACATGTTTCAATGAGAAACCATTTTCAAGGGAAACAAAAAATGTGGTCTTTGTAGACAGGTGGTCACTAAAGCAGGTTTGTCTGTACTAAGTTTCAAGTTCACTTGTCATTTAGTTCTTAAGACAATGTGAGAATGAGGCTAATAAATAACTTTCAGTTCTCTGTTCAAATTGACACCTGTGAATGTGACCTATGCCCTCAGACCTACATACCCTTAACTTTATTCAGTTTGTCTCCCTATAGTGTATACTAAAACACCAAGGTTAAGGTTCACGATAATGACAAAATCAAGATGGATGCAAGCACAAAAACATTACAAAGCGGGGACTGGTCCAGCACCATAATTTGTTACATTAAAGTGACTGAGCATGCATACACTATTAAGTACCCATGTGGACTGGGTGACCACAAAAAATAACAATTGTAGAATCCATGTTAAGAACTAAGTAAGAACTGTAAGCAGACACCCTTGCCACATCATATTGATAGTACGCTTTCTGGTCACTTGACTCTTTCCCTCAAATGCATATACCACTATTGATTCTATAAGGACTATATCTAACTAGGGGTCCTGATAGATGATACTCACCATGCCGCCGCCTTGCTGGGGTCCACCATGTGGCATATTCATTGGGGGCTGGTTGGGATAGTGGGGCTGTGCAAAGAAAAATGAGACGTATTAAAACAAAATCCTGCCCATCACTCATCACCTATTTTTTCTTCTTCATTTCAAAACATCATGTACTTCATAACTAATGACATGCAGATGACTGTTCCAAGTTTCAATGCACTTTCTTCTGTCTACTATGATCTGACACAAATTCAAGGACTAAAGGGAAAACATGGTATGTTGTACTTTCAATGATTTCAAATCATTCAAGTTTTTTAGTTCATAAACTGCCTCATTTTCCCCCTTTTTGGAACCTGATTTGAATACTTATCCACTGAATAATGTACGGGAGATTGAAAGTCAACCAAGCACAAGGAAAAATGACAAATTTAATTTCAGTGAAAGGTTCACCTTTTCGTACAACAATATCAATATTCTATTATTGTATAGCGCATATCTCACTATGACATATTGGCGCTTCCATAGGTCTTTTGGACATTACTTCAATCTACCTCTCATTTCTTTAATACTACAATGGAGGAGAAAAATCTACACAGCAGCTTGTAAATGTTGCTATCTTGGTAGTTCCCAACAACAAAAAAGCAAAGAATCTGATGGTAAATTAATTTTTATGTTGTTTTTAATGGAGGGAGGGGACCAGCCAAACTATACAAGGATTTTAGAGATACTTACACCGCCATCAAATGGTCCTCCAGGTCCTCCATGTCCTCCATAGTGTGGTCCTGGTGGACCTTGTTGTCCAGGATGGTGCATACCACCTGACATGAGAGACATGTGATTCAGGCCAGGGAACAGATCATGCTGCTGCGGTTGAAGGTTCTGGATGTAACTCTCGTATGCTTTACGGAGCTTCTTGCTGATCAACGCCGGCAGCAATGCATTGCTCGGGGTCCGTAAATTGTCACGATACGCTCGGGGTTGAACACCGTCAGGTCTTGGATCCTGAACCAAAGAAATATCACCTCTTTCTTTAATTACCTTTTCTACCATTAACTCCAAAGACCCCTAGTCTGAGATGGGAAATTTGTGTTGTATATTTTATCCTATAATTTTTGTTTCCTCTAACAATTTCATATTAACTTTAGCATGTAATCGGATACATGTGCTTATGTATAGAATTCTTATTTACTTATTTTGGCATAAAGGCGTAACAAGCATTTTTTATACTAATTTTTTTTAAATCTTGAAAAAAATATATAACCCGCTCTACACGGCCAAATAGGGAATGCGTTAATAGAATGAGTATTCTTGCAAAGGATATATATAAATAGTTAAGGCTCTAGTTACGACCATTTATAGATTTACTGACTAGATACTTCATCTGTATGCTAAAATATAAGTTTATACTGCTCTGAAGCCACCTCCCCCCTCCCCCTCCCTTTTATAAGCATCAAACTATCAAGTATTTTCACAATAAAGAAAAGCTCCTAGAGAAATGCTATAACTAACCTTACAGATATTGAAAGAGGAAAAAACTTGGAGGAATGGTAGGAGCAACCATACAGACAATAAAGGAGATAGAGTACTTACAGAGAAACTGTGACCTTGGCCTTGGAATCTTCCATAATGCTGTTAATTGAGGATCCGCTCTTTCCGATTAGACGGCCGACCAGGGCGTTGTGAGCCAGCACTTTCAGAGGCATATCACTGCATGTGAAAGAAGAGGGGGAAAAAATCTAGAATGTTCATCTTCCATCCAGTCCAATGTTGTATCAAATAGAAAACTTAGAATATTCATGGTATCAAAATAAACATTTGAAATATATCCTTACATAGGCCTACGAATAAGTCCTTGCACTCAACAAAGACCGATATAATGATATTTTTGTACACGACAAGCGGGAGGGTTATCCTCGACTACATCAAAATCCGACCAAACTGCCAATTTGAGATTCGCATAGACTTAGTGATCTCATATTTCAAACATTCATAACTTTTTTAATATTGGTCAATTTATTTCAAACTTTTGCCAATCTCCTTATCTTATTTTTCTGCTTTCATACAAATTAACTTATTATAAGGGTTGGATTGCCCTTTAAAGTGATTCGGTAACATTGCCTCAGATTCTGAAACAAAATCCTGGATTTAGCTCATGCTGCAATCATAATTATAAACCTTTTGGTCAGTCAGGAATCCCATGACTGTTACGAGCCGATCGCCTGTCTGATTATCAAGATATTTATGATTGGAAATCAAAATTTCATTTTTCGTTTTCCTAACAGATTTTATAACACTAGAGTCTATTGAGGAAAATGAGTATGGTAAAACCGGTCACTCAAAGATTTTTACTTTTGTGAGGCACTTCATGATCATTTTGAAGCGTAAATCTCCGTGTATAAGGCGCACCTGTGTATAAGGCGCACCCCTATTTTTGAGATTTAAAAAAAAAAAAAAAAAAAAAAAAAAAATCGTTTTTTCCTTTTGGGTTTGCTTTTGCCGACACCATCTTAGATTCGTCTCTTATTTCAGCGTGCAGTCCGTTCGGAAACCCAAGGCATGATGCAGGGAATTGGGAAGGACTTTTATTTATTACGACTTTACAGTCAAAAAGTCAAAGTAAAAAAGATTGTAACAATGTTGTTTTTAAAACTAAAGATGACAGAAAAATGTTCCTCCCGAGTCCAAACCGAAATTTGGACAGGCTAGATTTCAGTGGTGAGTCGATATCCCCGTGTAAGTGAGCTGCAGTATACAGGTGAGTGAGCTGGAGACACGGAGAGCTTCGCCGGCAAAGTGCCTTGTGAAGGGGCATAATTTATCGAGACTGAAAAAAAAAAAAAAAAAACTCTCTTCCCTTCAAATTAGGAACGTAGTTTAACTTCAAATAGTAGATCCTATTCTTTATTTTCATTATGTGATTCATGTTGAGACACAGAGATTTTCGGAAACCACTAAAAAGTAGCATTTTGAGGACTCAAAATATCCTGTACCTGTGTATTAGTCGCACCCCCGAATTTTGATTTTTCCCGACGGAAAAAAAGTGCGCCTTATACACAGAGATTTACGGTACTTCAATATCACACCATATCACAGACACTGATAACATGTAGGGCCATGCATCTCAGATTTAACATTGTTAAACGATGCCTTTAAGGTAAGTTGGGTTTGATATGGTATACTTGCATCATATGGAAGACTTCACTTAACTTGTGATAAGTAGGGTATGAAAGGTTAAGCTCACATATGAGACGTATAGTCTCAACTTAAATGTTCTTAGATATGAGAATCTACACTCCACGTGAGATAAGTATATTTTGACAGGATATGCTCACATACCAGGGCTAAGTCGGGATTAATTAGGTACACATTTGTTAAGATAGGATTGCTGGGATATGCTTACGTGTGAGATTCCTCGCTGCTTTCCTTGATCATGACTTCAACGATCTTCTTGATGGTCTCTGTCACTTGCTGGGGCTCTCCACAGATTGTTACTGCCTGTAAAACAAAGAATTCAGTATTACCACCTGACAAACATACAACATTCACTGCCAATGCCTGTAGCACGTTACACATTTGCCATAGAATTCAATGCCATTGCAAGATACAGAAGAAAAGAAAAGAAAAAACAACAGCTGCACATGGAATCTTGCCGGTTATGATATAATTTTTTTTGGGGTCACAAAGGGAGGCACATTACACCATATTGGCTTTTACTAAACACAATACAGCAATAGCAATAAAACCAGATAACTGTCTAGCTCATCTGAGTCAGTGTCTAGACTTTCCTTCCTGCCTGCCTTTAGCTATGTGTAATGTACAAGTCATTAATAAGATGGAATGCTTGATAAGAAAGCAAATGAGACTAAAGACAACATTCATTCTAGACTGCTCTTAACTGAAAGGTAGTACACAGTCTTAATCAAGGTCATGAATTGAGAGATTTTATAAAAGTTTCTATCCCCCAAAAAATTTAGTGTGAATTTGATCGATTCAAATGATAATATACATTGAATCGAATTGAATTGAAAATTATTACCAAACAACACATCACAATAATGAAAGTATTTGAACAATAATACAATGCAAAGAATAATAATGTAAAAGATATACACACAAGTGTGTGTATTTACTAATATTAAGGTGAAGTTGTTAAGTGCTAGTAGAGCCTAGTTCCACTCTTTGGCAAGCTTTTCTTTTAAATATCTTCATCTTGACTTTAGCTCTGTTTTGTATTTACGTAAAATATATACAACAAATAATACAGTATCCTATAAATTTTTTTACATTTCTTAAAGAAAAAAAAAGGTAAATTGCCCATGCATCAAAATGAAAGATAACAAATCTTTAAACAAATACAATCATCACTATATTCATAAAGTGAAAAGGATGTATCAATGAAAATAAGGGGTGTTCAAAACTTAATGCTATGCTCTTGTGTATCCATAATGTGAACATTGTACATACTGAAACGAGTGCACTCAAAATGGGCCTAATATTAGTTTACTTCATTGTGCATTACCTCAGAAAGAAAAAAAGAAATGAAGATTTCTCGCTTATCGATTTAATTTCTACACAAAAGAAAAGAAGGGTTTCACTTATTGACCTGTACCTTCTCTGAAGATCCAATGTTGTCCTTTCGATGGATGTCAACTCTGTAGGGTAAAAAAACAAAAAAGACCAAGAAATAAATCTTCAGGCAAATACAACAAAGAGCATGAATGTGTAAGAATGTATCAGAATGATCTTCAATCACACAAATATATGTATATGTTTTTAAAAAACATATATATATATATATAAAAGACATGAAGCAAATCAGAGTCAGGGAATTGCTCTGAAAAAGCAAAGATCGAATAAGAATGATCCCTTCGGTGGGCGGAGACATGGAAATAATATGCATGATTTTTTATTTTGTCTGAACATTGAGCCGCAGTCAGTATTGTTCATTCATAGGCTCTCGTCTAACTGCTGTTGGGTCAAGCGATCAGCTGGAAGCTAGACCATGCCTAGTTTCAATCTATAGCCCACTCCATAAATAGCAGCCTTTATACCACGTACACACACATATATATACTACATGTACAGAAACCATGACAGCAATCATGAATATACTACTTGTTGGTAGTATATCCATACAGCATATTAATCAACACCATGACATACACACAGGCACAAACACATAATATGCACTTATGGGAGAAGAGGTACATGATGTGTGTGTGCGAACAGCCTATTTATATTTCCGAGCAAGCAAGTCTACCTGGGGGAAAACCATGCCATAGATACATCAAAATATCAAATTCCCTTTTTAATTTTTTACAACTTTATGTCAGAGACCCCGGCCCTCTCTTGCAATCAGGATCATGTACTTGGAACTTTCGTTAAATCCTGTGAGTTGCCTTTCAACTCAACTTATTTTAATGCAGAAGTGAATATTAAAGGCTTGATCTTATTGTAGGTGGAGGAAGCTTTTAACTTCATGTGCTTTTTCTCATTAACAGCCTATCTAAATACTTTTGGTTTAAATGCCCCTCTCTCTCTCTCTTCCCATCAGAAGTAGTTTCTACCTTTATCTCAACAAACTGTCTTGCATCAGATGATGTGAATGACGTACATATGACAATTACTAAAGATTAATCTGCCATTGAGTACGTCAGCGCAATTCTCTCCAAAAATATCCTCTTTATCTTTATTCTATCTCCATAGAAACAAGTCAGACCATCTTGCATGGTAAGAACTTCTAATCCTTACAAATACCACTATGCAGTTTATAGAAGCTGTATACTAAGTATCAGAATTCACGTCTTCAACATCACTACTTTGAACTTTAAAGACAGCTGAAATATATAATCTGCTTTTCTGCAAGACATTTAAGAACAATTGGGCAGTGAAATATGCTGATAATTCTGCATATAACATGAGCTCTTCCTCATCTGTGGGCTTTCATCCTTACATACAGGGTATTGATTGTTACTTTTCTAAAAAGTAATCAAAGCTCTACATTTTAGCATTCACGACAGATTTTGTTTAAATCTATAAATAGATTTGAACCAGTGCTCTGTAAACGTAAGCTGGTGGCTAAGAAAAAAGAAATGCACCTGAATACAAATGAAATGAGTGTGCAAATGTTGAAATAAGATATCAAAAATCACCTTATACATAACTAGTACAATCTCAAATTAGTTCTGAGTTTTGATATTGGATATTCATATTGTCGTGGACCATTCAAAATAATTAAAATTATTGAAAGTGGTAATTCACATGATCCAATGCAACTATAACTCGTAATTAAAAGAACAGATGAAAAAAAAATAATGAATATACAAAAATTCTCTAAATTTTCTCCTTCATAATTTTATAAAGTATTTTCATTCAATATATATGAATGCAATAAATTTGGTTTTTGTTGTTGTTTTTTTAACAAAGAAAAAAAATGGAATGAACTGATGTGATCAAGATGAGGTATGTGTATGGGTTTGAATGAGAAGACATGATTTAGATATTTTCATGGGATTGTTTCTAGTTAAATCACTCTCATATTGTTTGGCTTTGGTTTATCTCAAGTGAAAATCAACTTTCTGTCAACTTCAAGAAAAGCGGGAAACCAAGCAAATATATTGCACCTCCACTTTTCTTGTATGGCATAGAAAATATATAAGATGCATACATTAATCAAACTTCATGTCTAGATTCTGTGTTCAACAAGGTGAAGGAAGGGTCAAGAGGTCATTGAACTTTATATTGCTTGGGACATGGGGAATAATGGTAACTGTAATTACCTTTATAAATAAATATGTCAATATCAACAAACTAAGCTTTTTTTTTTGGGGGGGGTGGGGGTTAAATGTCAATTTTTGGCCAACAGGCATGAGAAAGGAATGGCAGAGGCATAACAAAAAACATGCAGTGACCTACAATAGAATGACCCTCTGATATGAGAAGCAAGGTAAGATACAGTTAAGACTTAAGATGATACAGGCGAGAAAATGCAAGATATGTGATGGATAAGGATAAGAAAATTTTGATGAAATACAATTGGTTAAATGTAAGATGTGGATGGGATTACTAAAGAAATATTCTTGATGGGGATGATGGAGGGATGGGGATGATGGAGGGAAGTGGAGGTCTGAAATTCTAATTCAAAGCAGACTATGTGCATGTAGACCTATCACAAAGCAAGGTGAACCCTGGGTTAATGATTTCACCATGCATGTATTCACTGTCCATTCCAATAAATCATCTCCTTTCATTTCAGATGAACAGTTTAACAGCTGGATCACCTATCATCGGTTCAAAGCCTGAAACTATAACTCCTGCTCCATTGCCAAGCGACATGTAGCGACAAGCCGTTCTCTGATTATTTTCTTTAAAGCCCCTCTGCACTAGTTTGGCCAGGAGGGATTAGAGAGATTAGCATGGTCACTGACAGGTGGTTATCTCATCAACTCAGCTCTCAATTAACATAAGAAAAAGAGCATCACAGGGGACCAACAAGCACTGCTTAGGCATTGTTTTCTATATAGAGGGAGCAAGTAGCTACAAGCAGTACAGTGGGGCTTTAAGTGTTTGCTAAAATCAACCAATATGCTTAAGTTACTTTTAAAGGGCAAGTCCAGCCCATTTGCAAGTTGAATAAAATGAATAGAGAAAAATTAACTAAACAGAACAGTGAAATTTTCATGAAAACCACATGAAAATTAAGAAATTTATGGAATTGTAACGGTTCACATAATTTCATGAAACAGCGAGATGTATCACATACCGTAAATCTCCGTGTATAAGGCGCACCCGTGTTTTTCCCCCCCAGGTATGTGTTAAAAAACCCACGCGGGGAAGGTCTTTCATTTAACTGCGAGGTGCAGTTGAAGGCGCCGATTTGTGCTTGTGAACTTGTCACAAATAATAGGAACAATGTCGTTTTTTAGAAGAATGTGTAAGATCATTAATGTAAATAAAAACAGTAGAGGACCTAGGATAGGACCTTGTGGTATGCTATGTGTAATAGAAGAAAAATTGGAAGAATTATTATAAACTACATATTGACATCTATTAGAAAGATTACTTTCAAACCAAGATGACAGACAAATTTGAGTGTTCTAGTTTCCGAGTCGTGAGTCAACACACCGATTACTGAGCTGGGAGACATTGCCAGGCATAGCGCCAGGTGGAGGGGCACAAATCGAAACTTTAAATTTTTTTTTTTTTTTTTTGTACCCGTGTATAAGACGCACCCCCGACTTTCAAATTTTTTCGGCGGCAAAAAAGTGCGCCTTATACACGGAGATTTACGGTAGGCTGTATGCAAATTAGCGAGTTGATGATGTCATCCCCTCCTTTTTCTTGAGCCATTTTGTACATACATTTTTGAAAAAATATCTTTTTTTTTTGGCTCTGGGATTGTAAAATATGGCTTGAATCTTCATGGACTATGTGCAAAATGTGTGGGCGGGGTGAAAGACTTGCAATTAAAAAAACTCAGTTACAATGTGTTTAAAGTGGGGATCCATTGTGAAGTAATACTTTCTCAATGATTTTGGTATTCAGGTGATGAGAGCCATTTTAAACATCGCTTAATGTGAAAGAAAGGTAACAATTATTACAATTGGACCGACAATAAGAAAGCACTGTCACAAAGGTTGTACCATGCACTAAGAATGTCAGTCACTTTTGTTTTGTTTTTCTAACCCAAACCATGATACAAAAGTGACCTATATACACAGTGTAATTCTCATCTTTGACTTTTTTTTCCCAACCTAGAAGAAAATAAGATCAGAGATTGACTT
The DNA here is from genome assembly GCA_037976565.1 of Mesocentrotus franciscanus. Classification (NCBI taxonomy): domain Eukaryota; kingdom Metazoa; phylum Echinodermata; class Echinoidea; order Camarodonta; family Strongylocentrotidae; genus Mesocentrotus; species Mesocentrotus franciscanus. Next base: position 3,944,560 of record CP137683.1, read on the forward strand.
ACTTGCATCCTGTTTCCTTTGTGATTGCTCGGATGTTGTTGCCACCCTTTCCAATGATTGCTCCGACAAATTCACTTCGGACAAGAATTCTGAAAATGAAATAAGATAGAATATTGAAAATAAATCTTTTTCTTTAAAAAAAATCTCTGGCTCTAATGCTTATTCTCCTTATCAGACTACAAAAACACAGTGAATTATACCAGTCTACTAACATCTTCAAATTTTATGCATGCTGTTTAAAAAAAGGTCATTCTTGACAACCCGATAGCTTGCCCGACATAGCAACAAGTAATATATGCAGACTGGATTCCAAGTGTTGTAGTTCATTCATTGATAACAGGATAATGGAAAACCTCATCACTAGGTCTCCAGGAAAAAAAACATCCATAAATTTAAATATGTTGGTAATGACATGAGGACAGCAAGGTAATGAAATTAAATATTGTAATATATTTACCTGACAGGGAAATTGGATGTATCTGGTACATTCTGTTGCTGGTGGTACATGCCTCCAGGACCTCCTTGGTTCCTGTTGTTAAAGCGACCTGGTCCACCACGTCCACCATTCTTGAATTTGACCTATTTAAACAATAAGAAACAGGGTCAAAAATATTCTTGGTATTAAAGACTGCATAATATTCCATTATTAAAGGGGCATTTGATTATAATCGGCTGTAATAACTTCATCCCCAGGAATAGTGTTTTTAGTCACCTTAAACGACTTCCAAAATGGCAAGGGAAGGGTCTTCTTGCCCGGTGAATTGCCATTAGTTCTACAACAAGTTCGTCTACAACCCATTTGGTCTATTGCTCATTTAGTCTAATAATCATTTGATTATCATTATTTATGATTAAATGATTATATTAGACCATATGGATAGTAGGCAAAATGGACATTAGATAAACTGGGAATTAGACCGACTTGAAATTAGACTAAATGAGCAATAGACCAAATGGGTAGTAGACTTATTGGAGATTGGACCAAATGGAAATTAGCCAAAATCGTCATTAGACCAAATGATAGGTAAGATTATTTAGATCATGTGAGTAGACAGGCTGGGTGTAGACCATATGGGAATAGAACAATTGGGTAGTAGACGAACTGGCTGTAGACCAAACGGCAATAAACCTTCGTGCTCTACAGTACAAGTCACACTGACACTCAGTGCCGGTATGAAGATATAAACCCTCAATTAGTAGGGTCAATCATGACAAGCTGGGATGAAGTAGCACATCATATTACATGTACATACATTGAAATCTGTCTGTAAAGACCGCCCAAGGGAGACAAGAAAAGTGGTCTTTATAGGTAGGTGGTCTTTATGTACAGGTTCCTTTAGTACAAGTTACAATGAGAAACCATTTTCAAGGGAAACAAAAGATGTGGTCTTTGTAGACAGGTGGTAAATAGTTGTGGCTTTCTCTTTACCAATACTACAGAGTTTCATTGACATTTTAAAAAAACTTTTCATTATCATTTCTGAAACTTGCATAATATTTAACATCAACAATATTTTAAAATGTTGTCCGAGGATGATTGTAAGACATTTGAAGGAACTTTCAGGTGAACACCTAATACATTGCAGACAGATTTTATTTCAATTTTTCATTAGTTGTTGCAGGCCCCATCTTACTGATGTATGCTAGTGAGAGCTCGAACACCAATGACAGTGTATTGGTTGAACTGGCACCATTTGGAAAAACTATTTCCTCAGTGTGAAATAGAATACACTTGTATGTATATGTGAGCATATGCTAGACAACCCTCCCATATTTGTACATATACAATTACAGGCAAAGCACACATCTACCAATGAGTCACACCACCATTCTGTATCGGTATGTGTAATGGCTGAGCCGACAAGGATTTCCTTTTTGGCTTAAACCTAAATACAAAACAACCCATTACTTTATCATTCTACTATATCTGCATACTACATACAGGTGAAGCTTCATTTCAAGCATTCAAAGATAGGCCTCGCTGCTTTCCATGTTTTTTTCAACAGAACCACTTATATGAACGAGCATGAAAATTGTCATCAAACAATTCACAAAAATTCACTAAGAAGAAATTAATTAGATACTAGGATTTCCATACAATGGTTTCTTGTGGTATTTTTAACCACCAACACCACTAGAAAACAAGAATATGAATTTTTGTGAATTGTTTGATGACAATTTTCATCAAACAATTCACAAAAATTCACTAAGAAGAAATTAATAAGATACTAGGATTTCCATACAATGGTTTCTTGTGGTATTTTCAACCACCAACACCACTAGAAAACAAAAATTAATGTGACTGTGTCTCCAACAGGCCTGCACATTGTTATTCACCCATTCATTTTGTCGAGGCAGATTTCATTTTCAGTAGATCATTATACCAAACTGTAATTTGACGCTGATTTTTGACAATTCAAGAACAGACTTCAAAACAGTAACTGATTAACATTAAAGGGCACTCCAACCCTTGTAATAATTTCATTTGTATGAAAGCAGAAAAATAAGATATAACAGAATGGCGAAAGTTTGAAATAATCGGATCAATAATAAGAAAAGTTATGAATGTAGTCTATGCGAATCTCAAATTGGCCGTTTGGTGAGTGGATTGTGATGTAGTCGCGGATAACTCTCCCGTTTGTCATGTACAATAATATCATTAATTTAAGATTTTTTCCAAAGTGCACAATCTCTTGGGGCAATACTCAAAATATATTATGGCTAGCATATAATAATTATAGGTACAGAATAGATGTTCCTGAGTCATAAATTTTTTTTTAAATTGAAATTTTAGTCATTTTGCTTGTTGGGACAAATGGGACAGTTCTCCGCCACTACATCACAAAGGCATTACTGATTCAGCCAACTTAAAGAGCCTACACCTTTAGTAATTACAAGCTTCAAAAATTCATAGCTTTATTATTTTTTATCTGATTTCATTCAAACTTTGACCAGTCAACTGCTCTGATTTTTCTTCTTTCCTCTAGAGAAATACATTCTATCAAGGTTGGATTTCCTTTTAATGTATTTGTTGTTTACCTAGCATGACATTTACCAATGATGAACCCACAAAGGAAAGGAAAATATTAAAGACTAACCCTGAGTTTGGACTCCTGGTATTCAAATCCATTGAGTTGTCTGATGGCTTGTTCTGCTTGCTCTGGTAGTTCATAGGTCACTACTACAGCATATGTACCACTGTCGTTCTTGGACGGGGCTACAAAGAAAAGAAGAAAAAAATATTTCAGTCTATAACTTTGGGGGGAAAAATTGAAAGAAAACTACATGTACATGCATACTGAATAATTTCAATTCATTCAAGTACAAGATTTTTGTGGCAGGCTCATTAACCCATCAGCATCTAGAGATTTTGTAAAAATTGCCTATTACTCACTGGAAAATGTTGCAATATTGCTCTCATTTTGACATTGTTCTGAACAATATGAAACATGCGCTATTTTTCTATGCAGAATCCTACTGTAGACATCGTAAGGATTACACACATATAACATCACGGTAGACCCTAGAACGGATACTATAGCGCGTTGAAAAGGGACGGGCGGTTCAGTGGGTAAAAAAAAAAAGGGGGGGGGTGGTTTCAGGCGGTTTAGTTGCTAAAGGGTTAATGATGTAGGCCTTTGTTGTATTTATGCATAGAACCTACCGGTACATGATTATTCTCATGTATTCACATACCAGCATTGTCTATTAATTCTTTCCTTTTTCAGATTATCTTGACAAAAGCTTGAACCAAAATATCCATGGACTGACTTTAACACTATGACAGTCACATATGAATGAGAGCTGTTTAAGACAATGTACTCTGTTTTCACCCATCAGATTTCATTTGTTTGTTTAATACTTGAATGTTCATTATTCCAATAACACAATTACAGCTCAATAAAGGTGTAATTGGTCAGGTTGATCAAATTTTAGTTTTCAGCATTTCTTGAAAGAGTATACTTTTCTTCTATCTAATTTCCAAATGTTGAAGCTCCAAACAATCTAGAAGTATGATTTTTTTGTTGTTGTTAGTGTTTAGTAAGGCCTATGTTTCATCTGATTTTGAGTTTTTTGTAGAAGTTGCAATTTTTTTTTTGAGACCCTGGCTACTGGTTTCATATCAATCTCCCATAACTTTAAAACAGAGTGAGCTTTTGCATTGATACCTTGACAAAATAAAGAACAGGATGTTTATAATTGGTGTACCAACTTTTGGACAATCTGATAACCCCTTCAAGTGAACTTCTATAGAGGTCTAATCTCCCTTTTGTCACATTGCACAATAACTTGTCAGAGTCGTTCCTTTTTTCTTACGTAACGTTCCTTGTCACTGGGCATTCCCCTCTTTTTGTACTTCAATGGGTTAGGAACGTCCAATCTTCATGAGTCATACACTGTATATCATTTTAAAGCTGAAAATCTACTCTTTCAGAATCATAACTAACCTAATAAGTCATTTCTGGTGACTTTTTAGTGGTTATGTGGTGCAGGGTCACAGATACTAAACTAAAAAGTCATTTCTGGTGACTTTTTAGTGGTTATGTGGTGCAGGGTCACAGATATGATGGATTTTATAATGCATTGTGTGTGTGTGTGTGTGTGCGTGTGTGTCTCTCTCTTTAGATATATCATCTTTAACATTCTTAGTTTTTAAGTGTGATATAGACATTTAAATTTACCCGGTAGGCCTATTTGTTGTATAAAATTTCTCTTTACTGCATTTGCGTTACCGCATTAAAAAAAAAAGTATTCTCGAAGGTTTAAGCTTTCTGACGATATATAAATCGAATGAAACTTAATTTTCACTAAATCAGGATCACATAATTAAGACCAGTATAAGATGTTGCATAAGATGTTGTTGATAACTATCTGCTTAGACAACTTTTTAAGCAACAAACTATGACTATGAGCATTGCCCAAACGTTTAAAAACAAATTAACATTATTCAGAGTTATTAATCTGTCAGGACAATAAAAATAGCTCTGAGTAAAAAAAAAAACTACAAAAGTTTCCAGGCCACTATCATGCCAATTAATCTTACAGAAAGTAAATATGATGAATTGACTTACAGGCTTCAAATAGTGTAACAGTTCCAAAGGTTGTGGCAAGCTTTTCAATCTCTTTGTGTTCAACTTTTGTTGGTACATTCATGATGATGATCTTCAACCTGTTACTTTTCAAAGAAAAAGAAGAAAAAAATGAGACAAAATGAGTCATTTGCCATGTAGACAGACAGACAACAATTATTATACATAGACAATTTATCTTTATAAATGGCTCTATAACATAGCAAGATGTAAAAAGTACTGGTAATTATGGAAAAACTGTTTAAAATAACCTGGCAGTTATTTCAAATAATAATAGCTCTAATTTCTATTATTTTCTTAAGATAGAAAATCTGAAGTTATAATGACATAGTGTTGAGGTTGAGACAATAGTTATTGACATCATGACAGGTCGACAGGGGAAATCGATGCTGACAGCAGCCCCACTCGACATCCGTATTGAAATAAACATACATTTCACGCACTTGAGCATATCACTCTCAAGGGTCTTTAAATGGTGTTGTTTTTAGGTATTACATCTGCAAAATCTGGAAACAAAAACTTAATTCCTGACTGAAGTTATCTTCAGTATCTCTTATACATGTAGGGTCTACAGTATCTCAGTAAAATTACATGTACCTGGGAAAGGAATGCAAGAACCAAAGGAAGTGCAACATTTCATTAAACAGAGCCAAAATCTCCTTAGTATTGTGAAATACAGAGGAACTAATATTTTTTTTCTCTCTAATGCAGACTTCCTTGACTCGAAAGACATCTAGACTTTGTATGATTACCAACATAATTAAAACACTCACAATCCAATACAAACAATATCACAAAGTAATGCATAAATTGTACATTCAAGGACTTAAAATGAACAACCATCATGGGCAAATTGACTCCAAATCTTTACCAATTGTGGCAACAATAGGATATACATTGTAGCAGGACTAGACCAATTTGTGGCAGTTTCATGGGAGAAAAGCATATTTGTGAGAGCATGAGTACATGACCAAGCCTTACCATACATGTCAATATTAAGAATGCACCAAGAGATAAAGGTATCATATATTTGAGAATCAATTGCGCCATGAAATTTCATCTACATGTAGTGTAAAATTATGAAATTCTAGTCATCTTTCTGACTCCACAAGCCAAGTTTTGTACAATATTTACAGAGTCATTGCAAAAATCTACATTAAATTTAATGGGATATGAGAACCTGATCGGTTTCCAGCAGTGCCCCAGTTTATAAGGAAAAAAAAACATTATGACTCGGGCCAGGCCTTATTAGTTTGAAAAGATTGATCATTACGCTTCAGTCATTTACATCAAGTCAAGTTTATAATGTGCAAACTTTAGAAGTTCAGCTTTAAGATATTAGTTTTCGTAATCACAAGAGCCAAACATTTCTCTAATAGAGTACAAAGCTACATGTACACGAACATCGCACACAGCAAAGGCAGGGAGAAACACAGTATACCTGAACATGAGCATGCAGTTGTTTCCGACATAATAGATTTCTACATTAACGCAACCAATTTGATTTAGAAAATAGTAAAAAGCAAAAAGACAAAAACAAACAAACAAAAGCAAGGAAATGCATGAAATACCTTTACCATCATAAATATCTCTTTCGACAGGCTCATTTTCACAGCCTTCGTACTACCTAGTATTACTCGTCAAAGATAGTCAAATATTATTTCCGTCACAATTCTTGACACACTATCGAGTTGCTTACATTAAGTCATAAAATAATTTTGCCTCATTATCTGTCTCTTCCATGGTATTATTTGTTGTTCTAAAACTCATTTTTTAATCCAATTATGTTGAACATTTTTATTTGAGTGTGTTTGCGAACGTGCACACAAAAAAATATCGATTTCTACTGGCCATGGAATCGGATAGATGCATTTCTAGAGCAATGAAATTTTCATCACTTGATTCTCCCTCTTTTTAGCTATCAAACCTGTTCCTTCATGACATAAAATCTGGTTGAGACTTTAAATGGATTTTTAGGACAGTTACTGTCATTTACACAGTAATTTAGATGTATATTTAACCAGTAATCAGCAAACTTAGGCAGAAATGGGAAGATCGGGAACCTACAGGGTAGTGAGCTAGCTAGGCCCCGGGTGTGCTGGCTTCGATGATTTGAGGGCTAGGGGCCGTTGTGGAGGCAGTAGGCCTTATATACACAAGACTATCAGCAATTTCAGGAATCAGGATGATCCAGGATACCACTATGAAAACTAGTAAAAAGTTTATAGGACGGTCCAGAGACGGGATCTAACTTCTAGATAACAACACTACTTATTTGCATTTTCCTAAAACTGTCACTAGTTTGTTTGTAATTTCTTCTACTTTTATTTGAGCCAACTTGAGTCCAGGGTAAACTTCCCCTTTCAAAATCATTTTGGATAGCCTTTGGGAAGCCTACATTTTCTGAAATCATGTGGTAGGCGTATAAGTTTTTAATAGCTTTTAGATGAGTATCGGGTGGTTTACTTGAAAAGGAATGTCTCATGGATAAACATTTCTGAGCTTAAAATTCAAAACACAGGTTCTATTCATGTTGGTAACTCTCAAAAGAAAAAGTGTCAAGAAAACACTGATTGAAAATGGAATACCAATTCTCAAACTTTTTTAGTTCTTTTACCACTTTCAAGGCTATTAAAAGGCGATTTCTTTTAATTGGTATTGCACAAAGAAATAAGAAAAATCACACCTATGAACTTGACCAACACTGTGCATAACCTTTAAAGGGCAATCTAACCTTTGTTGGACGGAATTTCATGGAATTTGTTCAATCTAGGTAATAATTTGGAAATGAGGATAACCCCAAAAAAAAAAAAAAAAAAAAATTAACCCTCATTTCTTCAAAAACTCAACCTGACTTAAAAGACCTCAGAAAACAGAACAAGATGTTAATCAACAAACTTTAATTTTAACTCAGGATTTTTTTTTCCAACATAAGTGACCATCCCTAACCTCTACTGAATTTGGGCCTTCTTTAGTATCAAATTGAATAAAGAAAATATCAATTAGCTAGTCTGAACATTTCATTTATGACACCACTCACTTCTGCTAATGCAGTGACTATGGTAACTGGTGAATTTGTTATTGTTTGCTGGTATAATAAATCAGTAGAAATAGAAAGGGGAATAAATATATCACAAAGCAAACAATCAGGCCTAAGCAGTGTTAAACAATGTCCCTGTGCTGCAAGGTTTAACAGTATTACTACGAGCAAAAATGGCAAGGAAAGAGGAAGGTTAAGGTATCAAAGAACAAACCCACCACATCAAACAACAATAATAAGTTAGTTTCAATCAGAAAATGGAAGAAAAAAATAGAAAGTTCAAAAGCTTGGCAACAGCAAGTGCTTCTCAACTACTTTTTATAAAGAAATCAAGATGGTGAGGAGTAAGCATTGGTCAACGTACCCCTGGTTTCCTGTAGATCCATTCTCCATTTGACTGTTGGGGAAAGCACATGACAATTCACACAGTTTTAGAATGGGGTAAAAATATAATGGTACATGCACATACAGTTTGATCTAGATACATGTAGGTGTGTACAGGTATTGCATTTTCGGATGATAAAATAGTTATCAACTAGAGAAATAAAAGTTGACTTTGTTACTGGTTGTAGACCTACATCAGGAGTGATAGTGAGAGTTTAAAAAAAAAAAAGTTTTAATGTAAAATTCAGTTAAGCTCACAGATTGATTATTCTTCAACTATTACGAGAACAAAAAGCCAGCACTTACAGTATATGTCAAATGATCTTCATGACCTTTGACTTGACAATCCTGCATCTGATCTTTTCTCTCTCTACAGTGATGCAGTTACAGGTTTCAAGTTCACAGCTAAGACAGCTTAAAGTTTATTGATTTGGTCATAAGGATTTTGTTTTTAAACATGAATTTTATGTAAATTGACATGCTGACCTTTGACATTTGACTTTCTTTTACCCCAAACCTAATCAATTTGTCTCACTATGGAGATGCATGCTAATACAAAATTTGACATTTTTGGCTCAAATAGTTCTTGAGAAATTGCAATAACGAGGCTAATACAGTGTACCTGTAATTTCATAAATTGACCTTTATGACCTTTGGCCTACTTACTCCAAAATCTATACAGATCACATTCCTACGATGATATATACTATCACAAAGTATGAACTTCATATCTCAAGTGGTTCTTGAGATGTTGTGATAACAAGAAGCGGGATGGACGGACAACATTAAAAAATAATGCCTCCGGCTTCACCTTCGTCGGGCTGAGGCATAAAAATAGTGAACAAGGATGTGAATGAATGATCATATTCTGAATTCATGTAAAACCAAGACAAGCCAGATTTTAAAAAAACATGACTCAGGGTGGTAGTTGTTATGTAGTGCTGGGATTTTTTTTTTTTGTCTTCACAAATTCAAACTCTGTCCGGAATTGGCCCGGAAGCCCAGACCGGGAGGTTTCCAGGACCCAGCTGGGCCCGACTCCACCACTATTGTGTTGGCTCCAGTGAATGGCAGTGGAGACTGGAGAGACAAGTGAAATTTACCCACTCCATAACCAAATTTTACAGTGAAATTGTGGGTAAAATTGTCAAAGGTCAAAACTCCAGTATGTTTTGGGCAACTCAAACCATGTGTGTTGAAAGTACAAGATAGAAAATAGCGAAGTTTTAATTTTCACAAAAAGTAAATTAATTCACAGAATTAACATACAGAGTGATCCAACCCTCCCTAGTTTTGTGTGGATCTACAGTTTTTTCCTTCTATTGTACTTTAAAATAATGTGGAGGCCATTTTGCAATGACTATTGTGGCTAGGCCTAATTGTGCATACTTCCTGTGTCCCTGCTGTTCCATATGGTTCCTTCACGCCCTACCCTGGCTACATAACCATTCATTCATTGTGCCAACCTCAAGCACAATCAATCCAAAAGCAAACAATGAAAAATTGCTATGAATAAAACATTTTTCATTAAAAAAAAAAAATGCTTAAACATTCATGTCGCTCCTGAGCATTTGCAAAATAGAACATTTTATGTACATAAGAAAATATAGGAATTAACTCATCAAAAGCAAATACTTCCAAGTTACAATGATAATTACTCTACTAGATTGAAACATAAATGAAACAAATTCATAATTACACTTCTCAACAATTCAACCGTGATTTAAAGGTTTAAAAAAAAATAAACTCAAGGTTTTAAATAGACCAGTTTCGACTACATGTACATGTGTACTCATACTTTCCTACAGAGAAAACCAATAACTTGAATACACAGGTAGTAAAATTCCCACACGTTACACTAAAAGAACATTGATTTGTGAATCAAGCAAGAAACAACACACAAGCAGGAGGGCCACCGGCTGGAGCAGTTGGCATACAATTAATTTCAGGGCAATATCATTACACTGTGTAAATGTAATGCTTCCTGGGAGAAATTTCAATTATTTAAACATATTTGTGGCTTACACCCAGTAAATAAGATCGATTGATCGATCTGTATTGAAAAACAAGTCAGAAAAAATCTCGGAACATGGGTACTCCCTCGCAAAAAAGTCTGTGTACACATGTATCTAAATTGGGCTTTCAAAATGGGCCTACTTTAAAAGTTTGGTAACATTTAGGGCTTGCCTTTTCTGCCAGTTTTTTTTTTTTTTTTGGGGATCTTTGGGGAGACTGGATCTAAGGGCGGATTTTTAGGTGCAAAAGGAGTCTTACATACATGTAAATGTACCGGTACATGTTGTAAGTCCACAGACAACTTAATCCTCTGTGGTCTTGTGGATTTATCAACTGCACAAAGAAAGTAACAAATTTAGCTGGTGCTACCAGACCTACATCAATGTGCAAACTGAACGTACAGTAAGAATATACAGAATTACAGAGCACGATTAACTCGACAATAGAAGATGGGGACTTTGTTAGTTTTTCTATGGATGGATGGACTGCACACTTGTATGAACAAAGAAGTCAGCTTTCATAAAAGAGAACTGTCTGGTAGACATTTTATTGTGCTTAATGGCACATATCCATACATACAGATCCCAATGTATAAATATTATGTTGAGTACTCGTCATGTGATGGTACAGTGAAAGAACCGTTAATGGAAAGGTCAAATGTAGGCCTACATGGAGTTCATAACAATATTTTTGTATTGTAATATTTTGGATTCATCAAAATGATATTAATCTTACTCAGTTATACTGAAAAGAACATTCAGTGAAAATAACTGCACACAGATATGGGGATATGGGACTACATGTTATTAAAGCCACACTGTACTACTTGCTCCCTCTATATAGAAAACAATGCCTAAGCGGTGCCTGTTGGTCCCCCATGATCCTCTTTTTCTTATGTTAATTGAGAGCTGAGTTGATGAGATAACCACCTGCCAGTGACTACGCTAATCCCTCTAATCCCTCCTGGGTAAACTATACAGAGGGCCTTTAACCCCCTGTCCACACACAACATTTTCCGTGATTAGGCGTGATTAGTTATACCGTTTCGCGATAGTTATATGATGAAATTGTGTGTGTGGACGCTTACTAACGATACGTCGTATAACGGAACGTCGTATAACGAAACGCAGGTTTGGGCATCGTTTCGAACTAGAACTCAATAACTAATCACGCCTAATCACGCTTAATCACGGAAATTTTGTGTGTGGACGGAACTAGTCTAACTGGGCGGGGCTTAACGTCGGATCGCGTGAAAGGAGACCTGACCTCTCATTTCCGCTTCCATTTCATGATCGCAGTAGTAAACTGCGCACCTATACGACATTTCGCTGTAGAGTTTTGGGATTACTTTCTTGTGTGTGTGGACACCCTGGAATTTATACGATGATTCTTTATACGACGTTTCTTGTGTGGACACCCTGGAATTTATACGATGATTCTTTATACGACGTATCGTTATAGAGTTTCGGGATAAATTGTTTTGTGTGTGGACACGCTGTATGAGAACATTGCAAGAACAATCATTTTCATGTCTTACTTAGTGCTACTGCTCTACATGTACTTGGGAATTAAAAAAAAGAGAAAGCTCCCAAATTTTTTCTCACCTTTACCTGAACTCAATTATCTCTTTAATTTAAAAGGAAATGAAGCTTCATGGGAACTTGTGAATGTTCCAGTAAAAACAAAGAATCAGGAAGTTACAAACTTTGAAAATACTCATTGTGGAGAACCTCCCGAATAGATGACAATGTGCGATGATGGACTACATGTACTTTTCAACTTGTTGTTACATTTGTATTATGGTATGGTATATAGTAAATGTCACTTCTCTCAATTACGAGGAGACAAATATATTTTCCGTTAAAAAAATGTAGGCTGTATGTCCGCCAGTGAGTGAAAATAATTTACATATCACAGGTACAGTACAAGTCACGGTACTGACAATCAGAAAGGTCAGGTTAAAAGTTCATACATGTAGCTTCCTTAAAATCCTTATTCCAGGGAGTTTCTCAATATTAAATGTCACATCTCCCAGCTTATTCTACTGTATGTCAAAATTTGACTCAAATTTCTAATGATTTGTTTCTTAGCGTTTTCTGCTCTCACTATTACCGAGGAGATACCAGCACACTAAGGCTACTTTAGTATAACACTTGCAGGGCTTAAATTAATCCAAGGCCACCAAGGCCATGGCCTTGGATGCCCTTTTGATTGGCCTCAATGCCCTTCTCATTGGCCTTGGAGATTTTTTGTGCCCTTTCCAATTCTTCCTATTTGTGCTGTAATATAGGAATGTGCCCTACAGAAAAGTGGCCTTGCCCTAAAAATATTGAAATTTAAGGCCAGTAACAGTACACTATGCAATAAAAAAATTCATGTTTGCAAGTGCTTTAGTGGATATGCACTGCAAGTGGGTCAAGTAATCATCAAACAATGTGAATATTAATGTTAAGTCAAGAAATGAGCAACAAACCCGATCAAAATGCCAAGAATCGCCGCCATTTTCATTCAATGACACATGGTATTAACTAACTATAACTAAGCACAGCCAAACAGTGTAATGCATGTCTCGGTGTGCACTTTAATGGTTTTGCTATTTTCTACTTTTGTACAAGCCAATGTTACAGGCATCTTGGCCGTGCATAATCACTTTTACTATTTTAGCTGTTGAACGGTTGGATTATCATTTTTTTATGGGAACTTTTTTGCATGGTAGAAGAGAATAATGATGCAATGGTGTCATTTGACCAATTTATTGCCTGCATTCTACAAACCATTTAATAATTTTGATTTTAACATTGATGGAGGTTTAGTAGAACAAAACAAGGCCTACATGATTCACGGAAAGCTAATACTGTGGACTACCCCTAACCTCCCACTTCCCTACTACCACGTGTACAAGCAGTTCCATACAAATGAAACACGTAAACGCATGCAGCAAGCTTACTACACTTGAATCAAAGGCAGGCTTGCATGGTAGTTGCTCTAGACAGAGCTAGCGCTAGCACATAGCAAATCACTATGGAATGCTGACATGTAGAATCTACAAGGTCATAGGGAGGTTATGTGTGGGCAATAGCTTCGCCTGGCTGCCCTTTCTACCTTTCAATGCTGTGTACTGGGTGCATGTGTTTAGACTTTAGTTGCATGGCCTATGGGGGTGTGTGTGTGTGTGTGTGAGTGTGTAGACCTGACTGTTCGGTGCCCATGTACTGTACAATGTATTATACACATTGTACGGGAAAGGAAATCAGCATGCCAGCACCAGCCAGCCAGCGCAGACTGGAAGCGCAATACATGCAGTTGACTGTCTTCTTTTCGCAACATATGTTAAGCAGAAACCTAGTCACAGCAGGATAATAACACAGTTCATGACTTTCTTACCCAATCATATGCACCCTTTCCATCTTGAAATAATTGTTCCTTACCCATTCAATATTTTCCATTTTCAAAACAAAGAGACAAAGGAGAATTTACTGAGAGGGACACCAACCTTTATAGTTTGTTGTAAGACAAACTTATATATTAAAGTCGCGTGTTTATGCTTAAATTTTTCCTTCGCGTCCAGCTATGCGATTCCATGCATCAGTATGCAAATTGTGCGCAACACTATGCAAGCTCCATGCAGAACTCTTGATCTACATAATTATCTTGAAGCGTTCCAAGTTCAGATGTGATGTAATGCACATGATTTCATATGACAAGGACATTGATGATGCGCACACTTAGACGCACATTGTACATGTACTACCATTTGGCGGCGCGTTGCATGATGTGACGTCAAATGGCGGCCTCCATGATTGTGCAACTCTTTGCTTTTTTATTGTGTTTGCACTCAATTTCTTGGCTTTTTACCCAAATTATTCTTGTAAAACAAATAATTCACCATTTTGAAACACGTGCATGTGTTTTGAAGCACCGCACTAAGTCACAATGAGACGGACAATGAACTCAACAAGTCCCGGTCATTGTCCTATTTGACTTCACCTGCATGCAGTAAATATTCGCTAATGCACTTGCAAACATCACTTATTTGTATACTAACAACTCACTCCTAAATCCTAATCCAAGTGATCTGTCTAACATAGTCATGTGTGATTCATTTACTACGACTATCTCACATTTTTAAAATTAAAAAGCATGCAATAGTTTCCAGTACTATCCAGCAATTTTTAATTTTTATATTTTGGGGGGGACGTGATGCACAGCAATGCTTTTATAGCGCTGAATGCGCTTATACTGTGTGGGCCTATACTTGCATACTTAACATCACATGAAAAAGGATAAATCTCCTTTGTTACGATATATTACAATTAAGATACATATAGTTATGCTTATTTGCACCGATGTTGCTGGAGAAAGTTGGGCTTCCTTTTTTAAGAAACACACTTAACTTTATAACATTCTTTCCAACAATTTAAAATGGAATTTTCACTCAATTGCTTTTAAAACAAGACTAATGAGACAGCATCTGTAATAATATGGCTCCATCTATCTATAGTGTCTTCATTAATTACTAATTCTGTGACCTTTAACATCTGACCTCAGGAATCAGAATTATGTTCATTTAATCTTTTCATGCAGATACATTCTTGAGCACAGCTTTTGTTAAACCAGGTTCAATTATTCATCACAGTAATGAGATATTTTCTAAGATTTTAAAACATTTTCATGACCCTAGGCGCATTTATACTGTCAAATACCTCATTTTGAAAAATCGCGATGTTTCGTGCACCCGTTTACACTTGTGCCGAAACATCACCGACTGAGCTGCTCAGCGATGTTTTGGCGTGTTTTGGTTGGTAATGCGCATGCACGGTCTTCCCAATGCAAAATGCTCGATCATACAGCGAGTCCAGCACAAACAGTCATGAACGTATAACGGTACATGTGACTACATGGACTACATGTTACCACACTAGGCCTGAGTCATTACGGTTTTTGTGCTAAACGTTTAACCGTTAAAAGTATACGGGCGGTTTCGTTTAACCATTTTGAAAATACACGTATTTTTACATGTCTGTAAATTCTTAAGTTTTCAGTCATTTTGATGAAGACATAATGTTTTCAGATCTCCGTATCGGCAACGAAGTCTTGCTGATAATTATTGTTTTTAGATCTCCGTAAGGGCAACGAAGTCTTGCCGATAATTATTGTTTTTAGATCTCCGTACGGGCAACGAGGTCTTGCCGATAATTATTCTTTTTAGATCTCCGTACGGGCAACGAAGTCTTGCCGATAATTATTGTTTTTAGATCTCCGTAAGGGCAACGAAGTCTTGCCGATAATTATTGTTTTTAGATCTCCGTAAGGGCAACGAAGTCTTGCCGATAATTATTGTTTTTAGATCTCCGTACGGGCAACGAGGTCTTGCCGATAATTATTGTTTTTAGATCTCCGTAAGGGCAACGAAGTCTTGCCGATAATTATTGTTTTTAGATCTCCGTAAGGGCAACGAAGTCTTGCCGATAATTATTGTTTTTAGATCTCCGTAAGGGCAACGAAGTCTTGCCGATAATTATTGTTTTTAGATCTCCGTAAGGGCAACGAAGTCTTGCCGATAATTATTGTTTTTAGATCTCCGTAAGGGCAACGAAGTCTTGCCGATAATTATTGTTTTTAGATCTCCGTAAGGGCAACGAAGTCTTGCCGATAATTATTGTTTTTAGATCTCCGTAAGGGCAACGAAGTCTTGCCGATAATTGTTTTTAGATCTCCGTAGGGCAACGAAGTCTTGCCGATAATTATTGTTTTTAGATCTCCGTAAGGGCAACGAAGTCTTGCCGATAATTATTGTTTTTAGATCTCCGTAAGGGCAACAAAGTCTTGCCGATAATAATTGTTTTTAGATCTCCGTAAGGACGATTTTCATTTACCTCTCTTGCGGACCCTCTTAGCCCAAAAAACGTACATATATGAAGGTCCAAAGTTTTGGAATTCTTTAAGTGATGAAATAAAAAATGCTCCATCGATTAATACTTTTAAGAAAAATTGAAATTGTTTTATTACAATCATATCAACCTCATTAAATTTATATGTTTTGTTGTTTTGTTGTTTTTTTAATACAAGATCATTCTCTACTCGCTGACTCAAAATGTAATTTGATATATTATATTGTGCCTTCTCAAGCTTATCTCCTTTCTAACGCGCATCTCTTTCCTCATTTTCCTCTCAACCCCACATGGACCTCATCATTTTTTAAAAGTATTTCTGTACCCCTGATCTCTCTCCTTTTTGGGGGGCATTATCTACTCTTTGTATTGTAAACGTATCCTCCCATGTTTGTCATGTAAGGTACTGTCCTGTCCCGTTCTCGTCTCTGTTGGCATCCCCCCATTTTTCTCTATTTTGTAGTTCCTTTTGTAGTTAAGAACTTGTTAATTTAATTAATCATTATTCTTAAGTATCATTTAGGGTGTCCACACTTGTTCAAGCATTGCTTTTTAGTGGACCCCTCTGTTTCCAATATGTATTCTTAAATTGTTGTAAATGTTTAAAACTGATTTTGTATTGTTTCGTTGGAAACAGAAATAAACTGAATTGAATTGAAATTGAATTGAAGGGCAACGAAGTCTTGCCGATAATTATTGTTTTTAGATCTCCGTAAGGGCAACGAAGTCTTGCCGATAATTATTGTTTTTAGATCTCCGTAAGGGCAACGAAGTCTTGCCGATAATTATTGTTTTTAGATCTCCGTAAGGGCAACGAAGTCTTGCCGATAATTATTGTTTTTAGATCTCCGTAAGGGCAACGAAGTCTTGCCGATAATTATTGTTTTTAGATCTCCGTACGGGCAACGAGGTCTTGCCGATAATTATTCTTTTTAGATCTCCATACGGGCAACGAAGTCTTGCCGATAATTATTCTTTGTAGATCTCCGTAAGGGCAACGAAGTCTTGCCGATAATTATTGTTTTTAGATCTCCGTAAGGGCAATGAAGTCTTGCCGATAATTATTGTTTTTAGATCTCCGTACGGGCAACGAAGTCTTGCCGATAATTATTGTTTTTAGATCTCCGTACGGGCAACGAGGTCTTGCCGATAATTATTCTTTTTAGATCTCCATACGGGCAACGAAGTCTTGCCGATAATTATTCTTTTTAGATCTCTGTAAGGGCAACGAAGTCTTGCCGATAATTATTGTTTTTAGATCTCCGTAAGGGCAACGAAGTCTTGCCGATAATTATTGTTTTTAGATCTCCGTAAGGGCAACAAAGTCTTGCCGATAATTATTGTTTTTAGATCTCTGTAAGGGCAACGAAGTCTTGCCGATAATTATTGTTTTTAGATCTCCGTAAGGGCAACGAAGTCTTGACGATAATTATTGTTTTTAGATCTCCGTAAGGGCAACGAAGTCTTGCCGATAATTACTGTTTTTAGATCTCCGTAAGGGCAACGAAGTCTTGCCGATAATTATTGTTTTTAGATCTCCGTAAGGGCAACGAAGTCTTGCCGATAATTATTGTTTTAAGATCTCCGTAAGGGCAACGAAGTCTTGCCGATAATTGTTTTTAGATCTCCGTAAGGGCAACGAAGTCTTGCCGATAATTATTGTTTTTAGATCTCCGTAAGGGCAAGGAAGTCTTGCCGATAATTATTGTTTTTAGATCTCCGTAAGGGCAACGAAGTCTTGCCGATAATTATTGTTTTTGGATCTCCGTAAGGGCAACGAAGTCTTGCCGATAATTTGTTTTTAGATCTCCGTAAGGGCAACGAAGTCTTGCCGGTAATTATTGTTTTTAGATCTCCGTACAGGCAACGAAGTCTTGCCGATAATTATTAATTTAGGAGTTCCGTATCGGCAATGAAGTCTCAAAACAAAACAATACACATGTAACAAACTGCACGAAAATAACGGTTAAACGGAGCGAGAAATGCTAAACGGTTTTGATGAATGCGGTCGTTTAACCGTCGGTTAAACGTTTTGACTCAGGCTTATACCACACGTACCCCTATAGATGGGACTACATTTACGCTTCCGTGAATGTTTCACCATGGGTTCGTTGATGACATTGCCTTCGATTTATTCCCGAAACAACCGTGGGGATATAGAATTATGAGAAGATATTTGGAAGAGAGCTACATGTATGATATACTTTGATTTATCACGTACAAAAGTATCGATCTGGTGTAATGACGGAAAATATGAAAAATACTGAAATATTTTCAGATAAAATAATACAAAAAGATTGCGCTTTGTTTCGCTCAGTTTTCGATATTAAAACATATTAAAACAGGGTTTGACAACTATTTGCAATATTTATGAGTTAGAACAACTCTTCTTCTTCAATTTGACATTTCAATCATTTAATTTGGTGGTTTCTAAAGCGAGATTTTACAGTTTAGCTGAGACTCTTTCGTAGCGGTTCAGCATAACAACTAGTTTACTTTATGCAAATAAGGCTTCAAGGACGAAAGCTGACCACGCTCCTAAAGTCATGTGACAAACCTCGCGATGTTTCTGCTGAGAGCGTTTATACTTGCGAAATACGCCAAAACACGCCAAAAGATCACACTTCGGTTTGGAATGTTTCGGGCTTGGCATTTTTGCCGGTAAAGGGTAGTTGCCTTGGTAACATCACTGAAACATCGCGGTCAGGCTCCGGCTTGGCATTTTTTGGCGTGTTTGGATGACAGTGTAAATGCCCCTCCTGTTGATCTCTTACACAGGTCTCCTTTTTAATCAGTTCATCCTTAGATGCTCATACACACATGTACTTTATCAAAGTTTGGTTTGAATTCCTTCAATACTCTTTTAAGTTATTGGGGTAATAAGATACTTTCATGTATTTTTTTAACTTTTATGACCCTTTGATCTTTGCCCTTTGACCTCTGATACCCAAATTCCAATCAGTTCATCCTTGTATGCTCATACATACTTGATCCAAATTTGGTTAAAATTGCTCAATTGTTCTTGAGTTATCGCGGTAACAAAAAGCCGGACGGACCAACGGACAACCTGGAAGTGATGCCTCCAGCACCACCTTCAGTAGCTGAGACATAAAAACACAGGCAAATTTCTGAATGATAACATAAATGAGGACCTATTAGAAAACAGCTGGAACAAAGGAATAATTGTATACTTTACGAGAGATGAAATCATCACGAGAACTACATAGGTATGGCTTCATCAGCTCGAGATTGCCAAAAAGCCAGCTATTTCTGATTTGGGAAATAAGCCTGAAGTTACAGATCGTGTCTTCATCAGCTCGAAACTGTTTCGAGCTCGAAACTCAAATCTCTAGCTCGAGATATTTTGCTCAGCGTTCACGCATAGTGCAAGTCTTCGGGCTGGTGAAGACGCACCGACAAATAGCGGGATAATTTGCAAACTAGCCCAAGATATCTTGGCATGATTATCTTGACCAAATATCCTGCTAATTGCAACTGCGGGCTGATGAAGACACAAATTAGCTGGATAATTTGCGAGGATAGTTAAAATAGCGGGTTATTTGGCAATCTCGAGCTGATGAGGACAGGCCTCATGAGTCATCTCAAGAGTGTATGATTCAAGGTTCAAGGGAAAGTTGGGGGTTATCTTTGACCCATGCAAATGTATCAACGACATGTATATTAATCTACAGGTAACTTTCACCTCTATTTAGATTCGAATTATGGTATCTAACCCAGATATACCACTTCCCAGCATGAAATTTACAACACAGATAATTGATTAGAATCATGTTCCTGAAATTTTCGATTTTTAAACCATTTCATAACTCAAACAAATAACTTTCAATCTTTTTATGAAAAAAGAATGGTACAAAATACATATCATAAATTAAATACAAGCAAGGATTGAACATCAGCATGAGAAATGAGTATTGAATCATGACAAAAAGCAGTAAATATTGATTGTTTGTGGTACCTTCTTGCTTTCCTTGGAACTGATGGCTCGACTTTGATGTGCCCTCCCTGTAGATGATAACCTGCAATACACACACAAAAGCAACAAAAAGTGAGGATCAACAATGTAAATTGGAGGATCGGTCAAAAGAAGAAAAAAAGCGTAACAAATGAAGGCTTCACAAAATCTCGCTTTATACATTTCAAAGCAGAATTGTCACTTTCAAGTGAAAGTTGAGTTTGGATAGCCTGGGGTTAAAAATAATTTGTGATATATCTCATCTTTTTTTTTCTTGTTCTTCCATCATCAGGCCTGTCATCCACCATAGTAACAATGTAACATAACAAGTGAAACGCTCGGCGGTCTCGCCTGCATTACGCAATTCGGCATTACACAATTCGATATGATGAAAAATTGAGGTTGGGACATTATTTTTATAGGCAGGGTGGCCCATTTGCAGACCCCGAAAATGAAATCCTCTGAATATAATAAGCATTTTGAAGTGAATATTGATTATGAATCATCAGAATAATTATTTACTGTATCATAAGAATACAATATAATGAGATTTAGTGTATCATATGGGTAAGACTATAAATGTTTCAATGCTTGTCAGTAATTTACAAATAAAGTTATCTAATAAACTTTTTAAGAAAAGAGGACTTTTTAAGAAAAGAGGATTTTTCAGCATTTTGTGTAAAAACAATTGGAAGGTAGAGCCCATCTACATCACATCACGTCTCATTAGCATAATGAGAACGTTATTGAGATATACTCCAATATATATTATCGAAACATCAATATTGTCACCTAGCTGTAACTGATCATGTACATACTACTAGGCCTGGGATCGAATACTAAAATTACTATTAGAATATTCATGGGAAAGTACTCGAATGATTCAAATATTTACTTTCATGAAATATGAACAAATAACAACAATTTATTTATTAATTCTCATATTAAATTTTGAGAACATAATCCAAGTCTACTGACCTAAAATGACCTTTGACCTTGACTTTGTGACCTGGAATTTGTGTCACATGATTTGTGATACTTGATAGCCCTTGGGTACAAGTTTCATGGAATTTGAACAAACACTTTTGAAATTATGCTAAAATTTCAAAATCTTGATGTTGATGCCACAACAAAGTCTAAGTTTCCAGACCTGAAATGACATTTGACCTTTACTTTGTCACCTAAAAGACTAATAACATGATTGGTGATACTTGATAACCCTTATGTTCAAGTTTCATGGAATAGGAATGTATACTTTCAAAATTATGATAATTAAAAAAATCTTAGCCTGATGCCACAACATAGTTAAGTTTGTTGACCTGAAATGACCTTTGACCTTGACCTAGTGGGCTGAAATTCTACTCACATGATTGGGGATACTTGATAACCCTTTAGTCTAAGTTTCATTGAATAAGAACTTATACTTTCAAAATTATATTACAAATTCAAAAACTTAACCTCAGGTTAAGTTTTTGATAATGCCACATAAGTTTGTTGACCTGAAATGACCTTTGACCTTGACTTTGTGACCTGAAATTTTCCTCACATGATTGGGGATACTTGATAACCCTTTAGTCCAAGTTTCATTTAATAGGACCTTATACTTTCAAAATTATATTAACAATTCAAAAACTTAACCTTAGGTTAAGTTTTGATGTTGACGCCGCCGCCGCCGCCACCGGAAAAGCGGCGCCTATGTCTCGCTTTTTGCTACACAGGCGAGACAAAAACTACTGTTCTTTAAATGCATTTTATTCCTAGAATAAAACCTTATACCAAATTTTCATGCCACCTGTGTGTGTCGTGCCATTTACCTAGCGCTGGGACATAGTGGGAAAAGCCTGTACTTTCCTGTACTTTCCCGTACTGGAACCAGACCTGAAAACTTGCAATATTATTTCTGGTACATGGAACCGGACTGGAAACTGGAAAAATGAGAATACTAAGTTTTGACTTTTGACCTACAAGTTTTGATGTCATTATGTGCGCTGTCAAGTACATTCCTACTGTGATGATGGAAGTGATGATGGAAGTGGTAGTATGGGTTTTACTTGCGTTCATAATTATTCAAGATGGCCGGACGTAGGTACGATCATAGTTGGATAAAAAAGTGATTTACGATTCGCTATGTTTACCGTATTTGCCGGCGTTAAGGCTGCAGCGCCATATAGGCCTCATCCCCGATTTTGACATTTCTAGACAAAAAAAACTGAAGGAAAAAAAATGGGGGAAAAGGTGCAACGCTACAAGACCAAACAAAATCATGTTTTCAGATTTCCGTAACAGCAACAAACTTTCGAAGTCAAGCCAATAATTATTGTTTTCAGATCTCCGTATCAGCAACGAAGTTGAGCCAATAATTATTATTCTCTGATATCTGTTTCGGCAACGAAGTCCTGCCATTAATAATTATTTTCTGGTTCCATATCGGCAACGTAAGTCAAGCAAATCATTATTATTCTCGGATCTCGCTTTCGGCTACGATGTCTCGCCAATAATAAATGTTTCCAGATCTCCGTATCGGCAACGAAGTCACGCCAATAATGATCGTTTTCAGATCTCTGTATCGGCAACAAAGTCACGCCAATAATGATCGTTTTCAGATATTTGTATCGGCAATGAAGTCCCGCCATTAATAATCATTTTCGGGTTTCCATATCGGAAATCGACCTACATGTACGTTATACTTGTTTCAGATTTCTTTTGAACAGCCTGACGTAATTGCGATCATTGTTAGATAAAGAAGCGATTTGTTATGTCAATTGATTTTGCGTCTGATTCACTGAAAAGTCCTTACATACACAAGACTATTGGCAATTTCGGGAACCGGGACGATCCAACATCCCGATATGCAAAGTCAAAAGTTTACGGGACGGTTCTGAGATGGGATTTCAAGTCTAGATTTATTTGATTACAGAATTATCGGTGGAGATGTGAGTTAAGTGATTAGAAAGTAAAAGATGAAATGCTACAACTACCGACCTTTTTTTTGTCTCATTTTGTTGTTCTCATTATCATTATTATTTTACCAGGTAGCGCTTACTGAAAGTGAATTTCGGTAGTGAGCGGATAGCAGCCAGCTGTTCAATTTAATGGTTTTAAATGGATTTTGGTCACAGCACTACCAAAGTAGAAGGCCAGTTTATCACACACGTGAACATGCAGGAACAAATAAAAAATGCTCAATGTAATTGAATTAAAAATAAGTTTTAGAACAACAAAATAAAAACAAGGCAAAATTACCATATGACCTGAGATACAACATGTACTTAAAGCCCAAGTCCACTCCAAAAATAACTTACTTTCAATAGAACCAGAAAAATCAGACAAACCAATCAAAACAAGTTTGAGAAAAATCGGATAACTAATAAGAAAGTTATGAATTTTTAATGACATAAAAACTTTGAAAATCACTACACAAATTGGCAACTCACTCATGAGTCTGTGACGTATGGTCCTCACTATCCACTAATTATTTTCTTTATATTGATAATATAAATTTCCTATTTTCACCCTAAGAATCTTATTTCTTCACACCAGCATCCAAGTTAGATTGTTAGTAATATTTTTTGTGTGGATGCACAAATAAAGAGTAATTTTTGTCCAGTTAAATCATGAAAAATTGAATTTTGATAAACTATTTATATAAAAATCAATAATTATGAAATACAATATTCAGAAAATAGTATCAATTCTTCAAAATTCATAAAAGTTTTTGGGAAATGTCATGCACGCAATATGATACAAATCATATAACCTGGGCAAAGGCATGGGGAAATCAAGTTTTGGGGGATAAAAAGGGAAATTAATGGGATTAAACTATTGATAAGTTGCGAGGACATGACGTCACAAACTGATAACCATCTTGGCAATTTGTGTCGTGATTCTCATTGTTCCATAGTTTTACATACTTTTTCAAAAATTCATAACTTTCTTATTAGTTATCCGATTTTGCTCAAACTTTTTTTGATTGGTTTGTCTGATTTTTCTGCTTTTATTGAAAGTAAGTTTTTGTTAGAGTGGACTTGCCCTTTAAAGATAAAGACCAGTTCTGGTCATGCGATTGCATTGTGAAAAAACGTTGTGGAATCGATCAGAAAAGGTTGATCATCTAGCATATAAGTATTGGTATGTACTGCAAGGTTCTGGAATCATCAAAACGATAAGAAATTTGGCCCAGTCTTGGTAAAGTTACAAGCACTGTACACAGAAAGATGTATATGGGACTACGCGACCACGTGGGCGATTCTTTTACTACTTATTTTGTTTTAGTGGGTGTGAACAGAGAAAGGATGACAGACTACTCAGCACTAGGGCCAAATGAGCCTTGGTGAAAATTGGGGCCAAGTTAATCAAAAGGACTGAATTGATCACAATTAGTATAATAGTAATTACTTGGGTCAATTTTCGCATTAAAGTCATGAGTATGTAGTCTACGTCTTTTGGAACACCCAAACTCAAGATGATGGGAATATGTAGTGCTGTAACTCAACTGTCATGTAAAAACTCATGTTCGGGTTTGGTTCGATTCGGCAAGGTTTAATTTTTTTTTTTGGACGAACTATGGTTCAGTTGCTGTTTGGCAAATTCACATATAAAAAAAAATATATCCCGGCACGTAGGTAGTAATATATTAGTATGGCGGCCAAGTTCAATTTATGCATGTTTTTTTGATGAAACTCATAGACGAGGAAATTCAAAGGAATCAGAGGCGAGTCAATATTCTTAATGAAACACATTTTTATCGCCCATCATAACTGGACTTCAGGCCGTCTTGAACGATTTTTTAACGCAAATGAATTTGAGTTGAGCTGAATTCATGATGGAACAGTGTAGAGCCTACTACTAGAGGTGTTGCTGATATGCATGACTAATCACTTCTTTAACTAACACAAGTAACAGTGAAATTTATGTTAAATGTAGTCTACAAACTATACTAGATCTAGATCTAATCTAGAATTCTAGACCAGGGTCTACTTAAATCTTAATATTTTGGGGATCAAAGGTCTTGACACCAGGAACAAAGGTAACACATGACAAAGGCCGAGTTATAATTGGTAGATCTACACACTAGTCTAGGCCTAGGTCTACATGGAATTAGATGAAGGGAAAATCAAATGTGGCAAGAGTTGTTTCATGGATTTTCTTTTTCTGGAGGGGGGTCAGGACTGGAGATGAGATTGTTGGTGCCCGGTTCACAACTTGTGACACAAAACAAATCATGGACCACGCCATGGGCAAGGTTCAGGACGCGGACAGGAGCTTTCACTTCCACTCGCTTCCTGTCGATCATGAATCCAGAAAAATCAGGCACACATGGTAGAAAAAGCTTAACAATTATCAATATCATCCTCGCAAACTCAGCTCAAGCAACATACACATCTAAAACACGTTAACGGGTATTCACACTTCACATAGATTGATGTCTAAAACTGTCTGAGTTTTACACGGAAAGGAAAATAACACAATATGTTACTAAATTGTTATAATTTACCGTTCAGTTTTTCGGTGGCCTTTTCGACCAACTCTTCGTTGGAAACATCCACAAATGCGAATCCATTTTTCTTCATCAGGATTTCTTGGACTGGGATGTCGTTGTCCTCAAAGAGTTTTCGAAGCTCGTCTTCAGTTACATCACGGCTAAGTTTTCCTACATACAACTTGTTCATTTTGCTGATTATTTGAATTGGGAATGAACGGAAATTTATGAAATTTAGATGTGTCTCCGGTGTGAGGGAAGAGAAGTGTGTGGGTAGAGGTGTGTGTGATATATGGGCTGAGCCGGTGCGCGCGCAGCGTGCGTATATTCGATTGCTCAAGTAAAGTACACGTTATATTGGACGCGCACACATGTACGTACGTTCGCATGTACTGTGCGTACAAAACGTTTTTTTCTCTCTTTTTTTCTCACGGCTTTTTAGCCCTACAACATGCGCATGCTTCGCATAGTTCCTGTGCCGGGGCCACGTGGTCACGACCTTCCATCGTCATAATTGACACCATAAACGACGCCTACGCACATTTTCTCGTATTTTGATTGGTTGAATATCCACCGAGCCTCCACCCATGTACTTAGTCGGAGATATCATTGGCTAGGTTGATATCCTCAGAAAATTGAAAATAGATCCATATGACCATGGAGCTAGAACACTAAGCTCCATGATATGACTTATATTTTCTAATTTCTAAAGCTACGTGAATTGATTATTTGTTAACAAGTCTATTGTTATTCTGTTTTTATTCAATAAAACCATAGTATTTATTTGGTAATGATTTTGGTAGGAAACATGACAAATGTATCAACTTCTTATTCTTATGTTTAACATTTTATGTTGTTAGATGTCCCAACATAACACGTCATTTGTAAATTTGAAGAAAAATGTAGAAAACATGATAGCAGAGAAGAACAACATCCTTGCATTACAGGCAAGAAATGGACATTGAGGCTTGGTGTTTCATTTTTTGTTTTGCATTAATAGAATGTTATTGCCCACTAAGAGTTATGCGGTAGTATGCATGTCATGATTAGATACTTTGTATCAGAGTTAATTCTTCTTCTTCTTATTATTATTATGTTATTATTATTATTACTGTTTTTATTAAATTATTTGATTGTACTGTAAATATGTTATGACCTGGGGGGCGTTTCATGAAACAATTAGTCGGTGGTTTTCACCGACTAATATCATTTTCACCGACAATTTTATTGTCACCGACTATTTTCCAGGCCTCTGATTGGTCAAATTTAGTCGGCGCCGACAGTTGTCGGTGGACAAATGTTGATGAAATGCCCCCCAGTTATTGGCATTTGAGATTGTTTTACAAAGGTTTGGATAATACATACATAAAAACAAAACAAAAACAGAAAAATACATATACTGTGGTATAACTGGCGAATCAACTATCAGTCCATCTTGAAGGTTCTAAACTGTTAAAAAATTAAGGGCGTCCAGGGGCTTCGCCCTCTGGACTCCCAACAGGGGCTATAGGGCGGGGCCCTGAACCCCATCCGTAAAGAGAGAAGTGGTTCCCATAACAACCATTTGATCTATAAATTGTCCTTAGGAGAGAGTATTGATTTTCAACGAGATGGAGCCAATTAAGTGCAAACTTCAAGGATACAGTTTCTATCGCTCAATCGGACGGCTATCTTGAAGGTTCTAACTTGCTAAAAATCGAGAGCGTCCCGGGACTCCATCCCTGGACCCCGGTATGTCTCGTGCAGCCCGATAAGGTGGGGCCCCTGGACCTTATCCATAAAGATAGAACTGGCTTTGTTGTTTTTTAAGTGTCCTTATAAGAGAGAAAGTATGTGTGTGAGAGAGAATTGATTCCCAACGAAATAAACTAATAGGACGAGGGATGGATTTGAATTTCTACCGCTCAAGAAGGCTACCTTGAAGGTTCTGAATTGCTAAAACTCTGGATCGTCCGAGGGCTCACGGTCCCATGGGACCCCGACACGGGGCCCTCAGACGCCCCCCTACACCCCACTCACTCAGAAAGGCTCGCACTAACCCGCTCTCAGTACGCTTTGCTCACACGGGGGCTTCACCCAGGCGAGGATCCTAGCCCCCTGGAAAAAGAAGAAAGAAAAGATGGCCCCCACCCCTGGCAAAAAAAAAAGTTTAAAAAAAGATGGTGACATATATACCTTTTTTATTTGGGCTCAAGAGGAGGGGGAGTGTTGAGTAATTTTTTAAAATTTTTTAATGATAGCAGAGGAGAACAACACCCTTGCATTACATGTCAAGAATAGGGCATTGAGGCTTGGTGAATATAATTGCCCACTAAGAGTGGCCGGGGCGAATTTTGTCAAATTTCAGGGGGGAAAAGATGAAGTGCACACTTAATTTAAAATTGATTTCAAATCCTGGATCCGCGCCTGTCTTCGCCCTCCCCTTTGGAAAATCCTTGATCCGCCTCTGCTATTATAAGCTGTGATATTGGTCCCAATCATCATTTAGGGGGCTATGGACACCATCAGGTGAAGGCAGGCATTGTCAGGCGGATGAAGTGCGGAGGAGCAAAGAGTCTGAGCGGGGGCACAATCATATTAATATCATTTGTTTTCCTTCAGTTCCTTCGGGCCCTTCTCCCTTTCCTCTTTCCTACTCTTATGATTCAGTATTTTCAAATCTTGCACTCTTTAAGGGCCACTCGATGACAGGGGCAAGTGCTCACTGCAGGAATGTATGGGAGCTGAGCCTGTATAATAATTATAATCGAATATTTAGTAATACCTTGACAAGATGTATGACAGTCTTTTAAATGACCGATGTCTTGAAATAATTTATGTTCATGATGTTGATCAAACAATAGGCTACAAGCCCATATTTCAATATTATTGAAATATAGGCTTATCAGTATATCGTAATTCATAACCATTAAGATTTTGATTCCAAAACTATCTTTAAAGCAACAACAAGGACGCACAGAGACGGATACAAAAAAAGGGGGTGGAGAGCGACGCAAGAAAAAAGGAGAACAGAAAAACGAAAAATCGCTACCCTGAGTAAAGGGTCGGCAACGTATTGGACTGGATGGAAACCCCACCCCACTGCAAGCTATGCATAATGCGTACATAAAATAGTGGCGGATCGGGGCGGGGGGGGGGTTGAACGGATATATAGTACCGCTGCATAATGTTTTAAAGCAAACTCGCTTATTTATTAACTTATTATAATTTATGCAAATTAGATGCATATTTTTACATATTTATTTTCTGAGTAGAATAGTCGACAGTATATATATTGTATTGAAAAAAATTACAAATTTCAAATCAAACTTTTGTATTTACTGCTTAAATAATTTCTTATGTATTCTAAGTTTTTGATTTCTTATGTATTTCGGTGTTTTTATGATTCGTTATTTTTCAGAAATGTATCTTGATAAATTTCAAGACATTCAAGATCAAGAACTAGAAAGACATAAAAGACACAATTGGCAGTATTAGAGCAATTTAGGAAAAGCAGTATATGCATGTATTTTGTACAAGAATGTGTGCAAATGTCAATTTTCGTTCAATATTAGCCCGACATGTGTTACGTGACCTCGCAATGGATAGTCCGATTTTTGCATTCAAGTTGCGAGACACTTGAAAGGAAAAAATCGTGAAAAGGCAAAGTATATATCTTGAAATTCAAACTTATTTGCTTTCATCAGAGGGCGTCCTTGCGATTTGTTCCTCAGTCTACTATTTGGACAACTTCGTTCAAGTTGGGCACAATAATGGCGCACATTGCTTTGTTAGGCAAGTACACAGCAACAACATTTGCCTCAGGATTTGTTCAACTGGAACTTTAATAGGTCAAAAATCTAGGTGTATACTAATAATCATTTGATGATTATTATTATTTATGATTAAATGATTATTAGACCATATGGATAGTAGACAAAATGGGCATTAGATAAACTGGGAATCAGACCGACTGGAAATTTGACTAAATGAGAAATAGACCAATTGGGTAATAGACTTATAACTCAGATTTCTTAGGACTTTTATAATGTTTTCAATTAACTGTAACTCATGATAGAAGAACAGTTGAAACATTTTCTGTTGCAATAAGTGTGCATGAGGTCGTATTGTTACTCCATTATGCCTGTAATTCTTGATGCTAAACTATGCTCAACAAATTAAGAAAGTGGACACTTTCATGATAAGATTTTCAAATAGATATTTAATATAGACTTATATTACATATATATAAAAAAACATGAATTAATCCTCTTTAAGATTATCGGCAATTGGAATCATGCCATTCACGCATGAACATAATAACCATTTAACAATAAACGAGTCTCTAAAAGAAAATAAATTATATGAGCATTTGAGGTATCCTCTGGCTCGTCCAAGATCTTGGTTAGAAATGAGCTAGAGGCATCTTGACTGTGCTTGTCAAAACCATGCAACTCTGAGCAGAGGAGGCGGAGCGACTTCCAAAGTGGGGGGGGGACCAACAAAAAGGGCACTTCTGGACAAAAAAGGGCACCTACAAACTAAGGGAAATCTCAAACGAAAATATACAATATTTTGACATTGGTATATACCTTTACATTGTGATTACATTATCAGGGATGATTTCAACATTTTTTTTATCTTTATACATCATACAAGATTTTGCTTAAGCATCATACTTTGCTGTTGGGTGTAATGGTCTAAATACTCATTTGCGAGCGAGCGAAACGAGCGAGGAAAATTTTTACGATTTGTGAGGTCGCAGTGCGCAAAATTACATCTTATAAAGAGGGAAAAAAAACCCACTCTTTATGGGGTTATAAGCACATTCTCATAACGATAGACTGAATAGACCTTTAATAAGTGAAATAACTTTATCATCTATAAATGCGAGCGAGCTTTGGGGGAAATTGCTCTTAGTCACTTGAAATTATGGGCACGTTTAATGATGAGAGGATAATTAGGGGCACGAAAGGGATAAAACGCCTTATTAGAAAAGATAAGGAGCACGTGTCAAAGTACTGGTAGTTATCAGAGGTGAAAATAAGGCACTTCTTACACCTGAAAAGAGGTACTCACCAGGGATGAAAAAAGACACTTATGAGAATGGGAAATGGGCATTATTTTGTCGACGGAAAAAGGGCACCTATCAGATTTTGAAAGGGTCATTTATAAGAAGTGACAAGGGGCATTTATGAAAAGGGGATGGTTCCCTTATTAAAAGTAAAAGGGGCACGTATCATTGATAAAAATGGAAATTATCGGAGGTGAAAGGGGGCACTGACCAGATATGAAAAGTGGCACTTATGAGAATGAAAAAGGGGCATCGTAATAAAGGAAAATGTGCATTTGTTGAAAGAAATGGGGCACCAATCAGATTTTAAAAGGGACATTTATCGGAGGTGAAAGGGGGCTTTTATGAAAAGGGGGAAGTGGCTGTCATTAAAAAGAAAAATAGGCACATGCTAAAATAAACGAGGCACTTATCAGAGGTGAACAGGGGAAGGGGCACTTTTACAAAGTAGTAGGGGCACTTTTCCTATGTAAAAAGGGGCACTTTTGGGGTACTTGAAAAAGTGGGAGGGGATTGTTCCCCCCCCCTGCCCCCCGGGAGCGCCGCCTCTGACTCTGAGACTACAGTTGACGTCCGAAGCTCAATCCTCCTCATTGTTTCTCAACTGTGTTAAATAATTATTGAACAAGAGAAGTTACAGAGATGCACAATCATGTTCCCCGGACATGTTCATTAACATCTGAATGGGTATTTGCGCTAATTTTGCAATTGTCTTAATTAGACCTTCTAACTGTTAAATGAATATGCTCATTCAAGCATGAAAGTTCAAAACTTTGATGTTGGTAGAGTATCTATTTTTCTTTAATTTGATATAATTATATTGAATAATATTTATTGACGATTTATATAAAAATTTAACAATAAAGAGTATCCATTTTTGTTGTTGTTGTTGCTGACTGTATAAAACATGCACTTCAGGCAGAGATGAGTTCTGGAAAGGGTCTGGAAATAATTTTATTCATTTATTTGGGCGCATGAAGAGAGTCATTAATAACAATCTTCAAGTGGCAAAATTCATTTGAATGTATATACTATTGGAATTCCCCATCCTATAAACCATTAAGAACAACATAAGTATGTGTCGTCGAAATAATAATGTAATTCGAGATTGAATTAGGATGAAACATTTTGAAGGGGTGTGTGACATAATGTTCTTTGTCATTCAAACCTCTTATTGTATACTCATGTCTCTCAACAATATTTCGACCATTCCCATCGTCTTCCCATCGCGTTCTCCTTAAAGTGACTCGGTGACATATTGCCTTAGATTCTTAAACAAAATCCTGGATTTAGCTCATGCTGCAATCATAATTATAAACCTTTATAGGTCAGTCAGGAATCTCATGACTTTTACGAGCCGATCGATCGCGCCTGTCTGATTATCAAAATATTTATAATGGGAAATCGAAATTTCATTTTTCGTTTTCCTAACGGTTTATATAACACTACAATCTATTGGGGAAAATGAGTATGGTGACGATGGGAGGGCAAGCGCGTAGCCAGGATTTTATTTTAGGGTGCGGTAGTGAGCACGCGAAGCGTGCGAATCACTTACAGAGCGCGCGAAGCGCGCTTCCTAGGGGGGTGGGTGCAGGGATTTATTCGAGAAAGAAGCCGATTCGTTGTAGTCCCCCCCCCCTCCGCGAAGCGCGGAAGCTTTGACGTTTCATTAGTGTTAGAGAAAGAAGACGATTCGTTGTACCGTTGTCTCGGCTCTTATGAGTCCTTGTCTGAATTCAGTTTCCCCCCTCCTGCGCGAAGCGCGGAAGCTTTGACGTTTCATTAAATTATTAGAGAAAGAAGACGACTCGTTGTACTGTTTTCGACCCTTAATCCTTGTCTTAATTCAGTTCCCCCCCCCTCCTGCGCGAAGCGCGGAAGCTATGACGTTTCATCAAATTATTAGAGAAAGAAGACGATTTTCGTTGTACTGTTCTGGACTCTTAATCCTTGTCTAAATTCAGTTCCCCCCCCTTCCCGCGCGAAGCACGGTAGCTTTGACGCTTCATTAATTTTTTTATTAGAGAAAAAAGACGATTCGTTGTATACCGTTCTCGACTTTTAATCCTTCTCCGAGCCGCGCGAAGCGCGGAAGCTTTGACGTTTCATTAAACTATTAGAGAAGATTACGATTCGTTGTACCGTGCTCATTTTTCTTCCTACGTCCTCTTCCTTTTTCACTTCTCTTTTTTTTTGGGGGGGGGGCCGGCGTTTGGGGGCGACTGCCCCACCGCCCCTGGCTACGCGCCTGGTTCAGACGACCGTGACTTTTCCAGATTTTCCAAAGAGAGACATCCCTCATTCCTAGCTATGAATCCACCGACCCCTCGATATATAGGCGCTATTGCAATTTTGCTTTTCACACAATCCAAGCTAGCCTGCGCCTATGTAGCTAGATCACATAGACTAGGCTAGGAATCACAAGACAAATAATATATTTATTTATTCATTTATTGTTGTATAAAAAATGACAAGCAACACAGGCTGAAGGGTCATTTTAAAACTAAAATAATACGATGGTCGATGTTGAGGTCACTATTATAAATTACATATAAATAATGTACAAAAGAAGTAATATAATATACTAATAAAGCGAAAAAATACAAAGAATTATATGCTGCACCAGTAGGCCTCCACAAATGGTATTAAAGAGATGAGGAAGGAGAGATAAAGGTACAGAGGAAGGAGTTGATGAGAGGGAGATAGAGCGAGAGGGAGAGAGAGAGAGAGAGTGAAGAGAGAGAGAGAGAGTGAAGAGAGAGAGAGAGAATGTTTGATCAAAGTGCACTGGCATAGGCCATGGGCTGCCTGTTTTTTTTAATCATTATATGATCTTTGTGCAAAAATCATGTGGAGCCCTCTTCGTCTAAAGAGAGACAGAGCGTAATATATACTAAACGTGATTTGACATTTTTGTGCTGAAAACTTTTACTCGGTTTTCGGGAAACCAAACAAACTCCAAAATGGTAAGTAGTGTTGTGAGCATTTAAAGATGAAATAATTATTTTAGATGAATTTGATTAGAGAAAGTTGGACACGGATACTGTAAATAATAGGAGTGAAGTGCATGATGCATGCAGATTGAGTGTGGACTACGGCCTTAGCCTTAGGCCTACTCGGTCAGCGCTACCTGCTTGTGGGCCGGCGCGGCGTCGTACACCGTACCCCTGCTGGTGGAGTAAAACCAGTACCAGCGCATGAAATTATAAAATATACTATTGTCTATTAAAAATGCTGTTGCACATGAGCCTTGAATACGTCCGGGAGCAACTTAAGAATACCATATCAATGTTAACCAGTCCAGGGTTGTGACCCCCCAAAAAAAATTATTAAAAAAATAACATTTTTTGGCGCTAGTTCAGAATCGTATCCAGACTTTGAGTTTGAGTTTGAGTTTGACCCTTGACTCCGGCGTGGAGAAACCCTACTATAACATACCCAAAATCAACTAAATCTTCATCAATCGTTCAAAAAAAGATCATGACTTAAAAATCGTTATAGATCTAGATCTATTTCTTACCTGTTTCGTGTCAATTTTCTTATCTTTTTTTGGAGTATTTTTCCTAAAAATGAAGACATTAGCCTGGCCTATATTTTCTTCTTCTTCTTCTTCTTCTTCTTCCTCCGCTCTATCGGAGATCAGCAGCTACCAGAGTACTGCAATTTGTCATAGCGGTAGGTCCATGGTCATAGCAGGCAGGAATGTCATGTCAAGTAGATAGTGTATTGGAGATTGCAATAGCACGAGCAGAGTGGATATTGTATAGAAATGACAGGGAAGCATTAAGAAGAAGTTTCTTTTGGTTAGGGCAGGCAGTTAGTGCATTGGGAAGTAGGACTGCCTGCGTGAAGGTCTCGGGGTCATCTGGACTCAATAGAGCGAGTGTCGACTGCTGAATGCCCCTGTGGTGGAGATTGTCGACCAGCTTCTGGCGATGATTCCTGAGTGGTAGACACTTGGCTATGAAGTGTGTGATGTCCTCCTCTTCCTTTTTGCACACTTGGCAGCATCGGATCCTACCCTTCTTGATATATTATACACTTTCTCACAGGTTTCAAACCGCTACACAATGCAATTGCATACCGACGGTGGGTTTCAGGCGTGCGCCGCGTGAAGATATCGACAGTAATGAGGATCTGAGACGGAAGCGCCCATTTTTTATTGTTCCAAATATTTGTTATTGTTTAAAAAACAATGATCCTGCTGATTTCTCCTTCCAGTTGAGTACCAGCCAAGTATTTTCGTACTTTATGCAGTGATTTTGTGCCGTGTGCAGGGTGTGGCTGTGAAACTGTCCTTCTAATATTCAATAACTAAAAAGTGTGGTACTTCGTACTTAGTGGATGTGGAGTAATCCCTTTCTTTGGCAGCTCAGTCAGCTCAGGAGGCTACATACTGAGATGGCCGATGGTAGGTGAGGCAAGTAACTGAAATGAGTGCCATGAAGTGCAGAAATGGTGTGTGGACAAAGCATTTGTCAATTTACAGTAGAATATGCTAAGTCCAGTGCAAGTAAACACCATGCCACTATGCCAGTAAACTTATACTATCTGAGAGCCTACAGGAGTCTGCATCATTCTGATGAAGGGTAGAGTAGCCTCCTTGAAGTATGTTATTCCTTTTGCATTGACTGCTGAGCCTGGTAGATGGTTCCAGATCCTTTTCGTTCTTGGATAGTAGGAAAACTTGAACGTGGTGGTTCAAGTAAAAAGATCCCCTACATACTGTCTTCCCTGACCTTAGTGTGATTCCTTCTAGCCCCCTTTTGAACCAATGATGAACTTCCTGACGATTATGAGCTAACATGCGATGTACATTACAGAAACACTGACCTCTCCCGAGTTCGCAATGTTGGTTCTGTTGGAAAGAAAAATGGGTCTACATCTACATGCAGTGTATGCAAATATAGCTGATTTGGTGTTGCCAATTTGATGGTGATTTTATGACAATAGCAATTATCTTATTCTTAGTGTACTTACATGTACATGTAGGTACCCACAAGAGTTAGCTGAATTTAGCGACACGATCTGCGCGTGCCTACTTACACTTATCATTATTGTTATAAAATTAGCATGTGTTTGCACCCTTCTGCCAGCCAAAACTTTTTTTTTGTTATTCAACTCTCATTGATAACACATGTCCTTCTTACATTACAGTCTATTATGTCATATAACGGCTCGGCCGTTGTGGCCATGATAGGGAAAGACTGTGTTGGGATAGCATCAGATAGACGGTTTGGTGTCCAAGCTCAGACTGTCTCTATGAACGCACAGAAGATCTTTACAATGGGACCAAGGCTCTATCTGGGTCTCTCTGGGCTTGCTACCGATATAACAACAGTGTAAGTACACCAATTTAATTCACTTCATATTATTTCACTTGCCAGCATAGGCAACCGTTCTTACAGTAATTCTGTAAAGCTAGAACACTTGTATGCATGAAACTTACATGAATGGAAAATTAGTTCAGATTAGTGAAAGTTGATATTGCAAAATACTAAATTTACACAACACTGAAACATTTGCAATTCACAAACTGCATACATATACTGTACATGTATATATATATATATATATATATATATATATATATATATATATATATATATATATATAGTGGCTGTATTTTACAATTTGTTAAAGTTCCTATGTCGTACACAACCTCATTACAACATTACTTTTACTTGCCCACATTGAGATTCAAACAAGAAATATCTGGAGCTACGATATATATATATATATAGAGAGTTGTTTATAGAGATAGAGACTGAAGTTGAAAGGGGAAGTTGGGAAGGCAGCAGAAGAAGAAGATTGTGCACCCTCACCCACTCTATGATTTTTTCTTTCACATTTATTGTTACCTACATGTAGTAATAACTGTGAGCCATTCTTTATAGGCGCCTCAAGTATCCTATGGTATGGTAAATTTATGTGTGTACTGTATTATTCAAAACTAAGTTCTTCATATCGTTAACAAGTTTTGTAATTATTCAAGTATATGTTTCTTGAGAATGTGAAATATTATAGCTTACCTCTAAAAGTATTCAACAAATTCCCTAATTCAACCAGTCCACCTTTCATTTTGTAGTTATGAAAAACACAATGAACATCAGATTTACAAATGTACAAGGGGTATGTATTATTTAGTTGTAGCTAAACTAGCTATTGAGTATTGTAAATTTGTAATGGAGCTAGTTATCATACTTTAGCATTTCATTTACCTCTTCAACAGATCCAACAGATTAAAGTACCGGCTGAATCTCTACACATTGCGAGAAAATAGGGATGTGAAACCAGAGACATTCATGAGTATGGTATCAAAACTACTGTATGAGAGAAGGTAATTCCTTACACATTCATATACACCCCTGTACACTGTTACCCATAAAGTTGGAATAATTTTTCTAACCCTCTGTTGTGACACTAATATGGTTTATTTTAAACAGGTAAAGTTGATATTTTCTCAGAACTTCAATCTCTGTAACTCTTTAGATAGATCAATTTAAGTTCTGAGAAGATGTACGGTACACTTCATCTCTCAAAAATAAATCATATTATCACAACCATTTCACGGGAAGAGGTGAGAAAATTTCATTCAAACCTTATGGGCAACAGTGTAGTACATATCTAGTCTAGGAGAGCAGGTATGGTATTCTGAGACGATGTTATCTTTTATATTAGTATATAACAAAATGTTAATTATCATAACAAATAAAGATTAAGACAAGTCATTGATTAATGTCTTCGCAAGGCTAGCTGCGTTCACATAAAGTTATAAGAGACATCAGTGCAAGCACCAATGTTTAGTGTTTGTTATGCGCAATTTGAATTCGTTATGACAATTAACATCATTTTCCGTAACATAATAGAATAACATTGCTTTCAGAATATGGCCCCTGGTGGTTCATTACTTGGATTGTTTTTTAAATTTACTCCTATGATAATAGGTAATCCTCACTTAAATGCATTTCTTATCTATTATACTGTATGAGAGTCTTTGGGAGACTTATTTATTTCACATGTGAAAAAGTAATTTCTAACAGATATTTCTTAGGAGGACTGGCATGTTTAGACTAACTGGAATTCATAGCCTTTCCTGTGATAAGCTTCTCTTTTGCTGCTACACTATTTCAGTGAAAACAAAACTGTGAAAAGACCACTTTAATAAGAATTTTCATGATGTAAGATGTATTTGTTGGAATTTTCATGATGTAAGATGTATTTGTTAGAATTTTCATAGTGTGCGATGTATTGATTGGAATTTTCATAGTGTGTGATGTATTAATTGGAATTTTCACAGTGTAAGATGTATTTGTTGGAATTTTCATGATGTAAGATGTATTTGTTGGAATTTTCATGATGTAAGATGTATTTGTTGGGATTTTCATGATGTAAGATGTATTTGTTAGAATTTTCATAGTGTAAGATATATTTGTTGGAATTTGCATTGTGAAAGATCTATTTGTTAATTTTTGTTGGTATATTTGTACTGCCGATTTATTAAATGACTTAAGTTGACCTTTGACCTTTATTATTATGTCAGGTTTGGGCCATACTTCGTTGAGCCTGTGATTGCTGGTCTCGATCCCAAGACCTTCAAGCCGTTCATCTGTAATCTGGATCTAATCGGATGCCCCATGTTCACGGATGACTTTGTAGTCGCAGGAACCTGTACAGAGCAGCTCTATGGAATGTGTGAATCTGTCTGGGTTCCAGACCTTGTAAGTATGAACACCATGCCCTGTGGTCTGTCCTCTGGCTGCATATTTACAAGTATACACATGCTTTCTTAGCAGTCGAGTAAAACAAACAAACAAACAAACAAACAAACAAGCAAACTCATTCCACCATGTACATGTATATGTCTCTATGAAAAGGTATTGTCTGCAACCTACAGTTTTAGTACTGTTATCCATATAGGTCACATATGAACCAAGCGTGTAATTAGTTTAACGGTTCAATAGTATAAAGAGAAGTTTGAGTTCTGGTGAAGGGAAAGATTATGGTAGCTAGAATTTTTTCCAATTTGCTGTCGGGTGAAAGAACTCCACTTTTGAACTACGTTTTGTGTTTGGTAGGCCTTAAAGCAATCTGCATTTCTGATGATAAGTAAATCTCATATTTTAGAAACTTTGGTTCATAGTGTGAATGTCAGATATTCACATTGCTGCTTATTGGTATGCCAGTGTATTGGATGTGTGTCCCTCGTTATATGGTGTGGTGTGTCAAGATAATTGTGTGTCTCAGCTCACTTGAGCTCAGCGAACATCTTCAAATGACTATTGCAAGATTCATAGTTTTAGTTGCACAAAATCATTGGAAGATGTGGATAGAATAGAAGAATATTTTGCACATCACTGTTGTCATTTGTTTGGGAAAGAAAGTAAGTTTTAAGTTTCCTTCCATTGTATTCTTCATTTACCAGGGCCCCATTTCACAAATCCTTGCTTCTGATTAGTTATCAGCAGTTTTGTCACTGATTTTTGTCATTATTTATTGCAAAAAGGCTTTGTGAAACGGGTCCCAGAACTCAACGTGACAATCTAGGGCATGTGGCTGTCTGGAATATAAAGTTGTACTTAATTGAAACCTTAAAAAATCAAATGCAAGTCATCAATACTATTATTTGAAATCAGGTCACTTTTTTTGGTTTGTTTTTATGCCTCCGCCCACCGAAGGTGTTGACGGAGGCATTGTGTTTTCGGGTCGTCCCTCCCACTTTCTCGTTATCGTGATATCTCAAGAACCACAGTACCACTAGAGATATTTTACCTCTTACACCCAAATCTAATCAGTTCATCCTTACATGCTCTTATATACTTGTTCCAAGTTTGGTTAAAATCAATTTAATGGTTCTCAAATTGGGGATGGACACAAAGTCGTAATGTCTCTGATACCACCTTTGGTGGCGGAGGCATAAAAAGCATCTTTGATAACACAGCTGGCCATATGTTGAATCAATATTCTCTTACAACAATGATAGAAATAGAAAAATTGAAATTGTATTTGGGAGTCTTTACAATTGGTTGGGCAATGAAAGAATAAATATTTGTGATTGGTTAAAGCTGACTTTGAAATGTTTCTTGCAGGAACCTGATGATTTATTTGAGACCCTGTCACAAGGTCTTCTGAATGCTGTGGACAGGGATGCACTAGCAGGCTGGGGAGTTGTAGTACACATTATGTAAGTATACATCAATCAGTCAATCAAGGCCTGAACCGAAACGGAAGTCAAAATATGACTCGCTGACGACTGAACACGTTACGATACCAAAATACTGATCAGGCTATTAAAATCACAATGTAATATACAAATGATGCATGCGCATGAGTTCATTATACGATCTATCCGCACTCGAGTTGAGGCTGTGTGTATCTATTGCACGAAGACACACAGCCTCATCTCGAGTGCGGATAGATTGTATAATGAACGAATGAAAACATGCATCATTTGATTTATACAACAAAACTCCTAGATCCTTGTTATTTGATGTAAAAATAATTAATTCAAGATTGTTTCGTGACAGTTTATGGCTGACAAATAAATCTCAAGTTTTAATAAGTCTCAATTTAGTGCGCACACATAAGTATAGATATAGCAAGCGCACCTCTATCTATACCCATTTACGCATAGTGCTGCGCAAGAATAGGCCCATGTGTATACACGCAGTAATGAGCTCTAACCTCTACGCGCACTACTGCGCGGCACTGAAAAATCGTTGGATAGTACTGGAAAATATTGCACGCTTTTTCATGAAAAAGCGTGCAATAGGATCAGTAAATGAATCACACGTGACCCCGCATGACCAATCATTTGATTAGGATCTGGGAGTGAGTTGTATAATAGGCATTAATTGCCAAAATATCCACAATATTATGGCTTACCCCAAGTTATTATGATGAAGGAAAATGAATTAATAAACTTAATTTTGTGCTCTAATTCAAAAGCTACACTATGGATAATGGATGACAGGCATAACCAAGCATAAAAATCATGAAGTGAAATATATTCCTCAAACTAATTATATTCATCTTGCCTTGTAATTTATCTTTTGTTCAAGTGTACTTTGATAGCAATAAACTAGGGGTGTACCAATGTATATACAAGTATAAAATAGAGATCAGTTGACGGACAACAGGGCTATTTTTCAAAGTACAGTGTACATGTATTTCATGTATTTAGAGGTGTCGTGGTATAGTGGATATGTCACCAGCCTGTGTGGATCACATGGTTCGTGGTTCAAGTCCCACCGCGGCACTAATGTCCTTTGGCAAGACATTTATCTACATTTGCCACTCTCCACCCAGGTGAAGTGAATGGGTACCCGGTAGGAAGAAATTCCTTGAATGCTTTAGCGCATTATTATGGCTGCTCAGCTACAACCGGTGTAATAATATGATACTTTGTATTATTAAAGCGCATTAGAGTTAATTCATTTAGTAGCTGCCCTATATAAATGGACCTGTTATGTAAAGACATGTTTGATTTTGTTTTTTGATTTTCTTTGCAGAGAGAAAGACAAAGTGACAACACGAGAGGTTAAAGCCAGGATGGACTAGCATTCCTATCATCTTATTGTTTCTTACATATACATGTACATATATTTGTTCTTGTTTTCTGTTTATTCAATGATGAAATCGGTCCATGACTTGTTTGTTGCTTTATACTTAAATGTACCAATCACCCAAAATTACCTAATATGTTGGCAGTAACATATTTCTATTCTGTATTTAAAGTATGTGCTTCAGATATACCTTCTGTCCCAGATATTGCGAGTTTAAAGACATTCTCAAAAGCAACTTTTGACTAGACTAGTCAATGCACCTGTACATGCTCAAATGGATATGGCCCTCATGGAACCCAAGTTGGACTTCTCTGCATGAGGTTTTATGTTATTCTTTATTTTCCTTAACCTTTAGCCCATATTATGCTGGGTAGGTCTTATTAGCTTGATTTTACACATATCTTTAAACACATTATTGTTTTTAGATGGTTGGTACCCTTTAAAATGTTCATATGACAATGGATTATGACATAAAACATTCAACAGAGAGGTGAAGAAAGGTGTTATCCACTTTGTAGTGTGTGCCTGCCTGCCTGTCTGATGTACAATTGAGCAACTGTTCCTTTTTGTAAGACATAGTCTTTTGAACTTGCCCAAAGTCCTTGTGCACATTTCATACAAGTAAATATTAATAATAGCAACAGATTTGTGGTACATCTCTGAACCATTAGTGGCTTTCATTAGCTTAAATAAGGAAGCTCTTCATTTGTTGTGGTGCCAGAGGCTTGATGTTTTCTTCATTGCATGGACATTTTACAGTAACTGCCATCACCCAGAAGTCTGAAAAGTGGTTCAGAAGGAGTGAGAATAAACTTACCAATTACCAAAACATGTTTTGCTCTTGATGTAATGACTTTCATGTTGCTTATACTGCACTCAAAATATGAGCTTCAAAAAGATGATATTGCAATTTAAATACTTTCTCAGTGAACAGTAATATGTCTTGATGAGTAGACTAGTTAACACACACATTCACACTCACATAGCATAGGACGCACGTGCGAGCCCTATACGTTTTTTAAAAATAAATATTATTCTATATTTTCTTTTAATATACCCCTCGATCGTTTACCTATGAAAAGCCATTAAAGCTTTTTGAGGTTGATTTTATACATTGTTGCTATACACAAATTCATTTTTTTCGGGTGATTGGTACACTTTAATTAAAATTAAATGATCTATTATTAAACCAGTTAATGTACAAATCCTTATTACAGTCTTTAAAGCCTGTCTGCTCTAGTTTGGCCAGGAGGGATTAGACCACCCTTCTGGTCACTGACAGGTAGTTATCTCATCAAATCAGCTCTCAATTAACATAAGAAAAGGGGGACCATGGGGGACCAGCGGGTACCTATTAGGCATTGTTTTCTATATAGAGGGAGCAAGTAGCTACAAGTAGTGCAGTTGGGCTTTAAGACTTTAGTTTAAATCATATCATTCAATGTTTCATTTGTACGAACTGAAGATCCTCCTTGCATCAGGACGAGAGGACACTGATTGACGTTTCTTAGTGGCATTTGGTGAAATGTGGAATATGTATTAAATAAATACATTACAACTGATTTCTAAAGATCATGAGTTTACATTCCTTTCATTGAGCCCAGTATTTACAATGCCACTGATAATTAAGAAAGACAACAAAATCAAAATACATTCAGAGAGAGAGAGTGAGAGAGAGAGAGAGATGAAGATTTATCCCATAAATAAAAAAGGAAAAGAAGCAAGGATGAGAGGGAACAGGTCAAAATGAAGTTGACAAGACCATTTCCGTAATGGACTTCTTTATAAATAAATTATTTTTTTCACCCAGCTACTCTGAAACTTTTGAATCTCTTTTTGAACTCAAAATGTTATGTTTATTAGTTCATGATATGACCCCCCCCCCCCAGCCTAGAGGTTCTAAATAGGCCATTTTTGTAATGTAATCAAATTTAATGCACACATTTTGTCCTATCTAGCAACAATTAATGTATGCAATTCACATTCTGACCATTGAAATACAATTATTTGTAGCAGGTGAATGAAATAATTTGTAATATGGCACTTGACAAAGATTTATGCATTAAATTTGATGACATTACGAAATGGTCTATTGGTTTGTCAGGAAGGCCTATAATGGAGGGATTCTGACCCAGTAGGAGACGGAGAAGGCACAAGTGTACAAAGGAAGGTAGAAAACAATTTAGAGGATGAGAGAGAAATAGAGGAACAAAGAGCACGGGGAGAGAGAGAGAGAGAGAGAGAGAGGGGGGGAGAGGGGGAGCAAGAGGTATGAAACGAAATTAATGGGAGCACAACAGAGAGAGATTTGAAATAGAGAATGGAAAGAGTCATTCAAGAAATTACAGCCAATTGAAATGGAAAAATGTACAATTGAATATTAACAAATGGGAAGGTTAAAATCTGAAGAGAGGGAGAGAGAGAGAGAGAGAGATGGTTAATTAAAGACCAATACAACTGAGAAAAAGGGAGAGACATAAACAATTACATGTACCTCACAGTTCCCAATGTTTTTTTAATATTTCCAATTATGTTGCCTTTGTAAGTTTCATTGAAGGGGATGTCCACCCTGATAATAAGTTTGTTTTAATACAAGGAGAAAAAGGAAAAGAACAGATCAGTGAAGGTTTGAGAAAAATCGGACAATAAATAAGAAAGTTATGGATTTTAAAAATCCATAACTTTTCATGAAATACTTCAAATCAGTGAGACAAATTGGCAACGTGGTCTATAAATATGATGTCACCCCCTTACATTATATCCTTTGTTGAATGCAAGAAATGTCATTAAATTCCATTTTGGTCAAAAGATATATTTTCTTCATGCCTATCTCGATCATATATCTTGGATACCATGTTCTTTCATGCACCCCCATATAAGATAGGTCTACGATTCCATTAACATTCAGAGAAATTGAGAATTTGGGTCACTCTGTCATTCAGATCGGTGGTGAATTGTGAGGGGATGACATCACAATTTTTGACCGCATTGCCAATTTGTCTCAAAGATTCCATGATTTTCATGATTTTGAAAGATTCATAACTTTCTTAGTTGTTGTCCGATTTTTCTCAAACTTTAACTGAATTGTTTCTCTAATTTTTCTGCTT
This sequence comes from Mesocentrotus franciscanus, assembly GCA_037976565.1. Classification (NCBI taxonomy): domain Eukaryota; kingdom Metazoa; phylum Echinodermata; class Echinoidea; order Camarodonta; family Strongylocentrotidae; genus Mesocentrotus; species Mesocentrotus franciscanus. Next base: position 3,989,158 of record CP137683.1, read on the forward strand.
CTATTAAAACCAATTTAATATCAGGTTGGACTTCTCCTTTAAGATCTTTGTAATGCAGCTTCAGAACTTGACTGAGGAATAGCTCCCTGAATCGCAGTGCGTATTCAGACTAAGTCATGATATAATTGACCTGATTTTCACACTTCACCAGATTCAAGAGAAGTGCTGGGAGCAGAACTTGCCATTGATTGTTTATCTGCTTCATCATTTTTTGTAAGGCCTTTGATAGTATCTCTAGTGATGGAAGATCCTACAAAATAGTACAAAGTGCTGGTGTGATCAGCCTTGAATCAGCCATCTTGCAATCTCAATTACCGTATGCTGGATAAGTCATGTCATTCACATGAAAAGGGAGTGCCTGCCAAGGCAAACTTATGGAGAGTCTACAGTGCCAGCATAATTGGACTGTGGAGCCGTCTAAGAAAACACAGAAGGATTTTATCACGTATCGTATATCATCATTAAAGGAAAATCCACCCAAAATAGCAAACTACTCTAGAGGAGAGCAGAAAAATTGGAGAAGTAGACTGGTGAAAGTTTGAATGAAATCGACAAAAAAAGAGAAACTTATGAATTTTTTTATGTTGTAGTCACTATACGGTCTCTTCAAATTGGCTGAATCGATACCGTCTCTGTGATGTAGTGGCGGACAACTTTCTCATTTTTTCCAACTTCCAACGCACAAAATGACTAAAATTTCAATTTTTCAAAAATTAATTACCCAGGAGGGCCTATTCTCTTTAGAGGACCTATAGTAATACATTATCCATAATATATTTTTGAGTAGTGCCACAAGGGAGAAAGCACTTAGGAGAAATCCAGAAATTAATGAAACTTTTGTATAAGACAAACAGGAGAGTTAACTGCGACTACGTCACAATCCACTGACCAAACTGCCAATTTGGGATTCACATAGACTTAGTGATCTTATTTCTCAAACATTCAAATCTTTTTTTCAATTATTGGTCCGATTTATTTCAAACTTTCACCATTCTTTTCCTCTTAGTCTTCTGCTTTCATACAAATTAACTTATTATAAGGGTTGGATTGCCCTTTAATGATGGACTGCCAATGAAAGTTTCTTACATCTTGGTAAATCATATAGTTTGACCTTTCTAAATAACACCATTTTCATCACAACATAACATATTACAAATACAGTAAACAAATGTTAAGTACATAAATGCATGTTTTATTCACAAACCTCTCACAAATAGATAATTAACATAATAACCAAATATAATATTTACAAATAAGTACAAAACATTTAAGAATGTACAAAACATACAAGAATGTACAATTCATTTTGGGACGGATCAAAATGTGCACCCTTTTCAAATTTCAAGATTTAATATCATTCAAAAAATCCTGAAAACCCTTAAAGATATAGGGCACTTTCTTATGATAATTACAATTGAGGTTTAGTTAAGACAAAGATTTTAAAATCTAAAGAAGAATTTTCATCTCAAGTGCACTAGGTTCCTGAAGGACTACTTGTATCACACAACGTGCATAGCTTTCCGCAAGTATATAAGATATGCAATTCAAGAAAAAAATCTATTGCATATTGTTTGAATATAAGAATACAAATATAGATATACAGGAACAGTGCAAACACTCTGACTCATATCAAACTAGATAAAATAAGTCTGTAAGTATTTAATAAACTCCATTAATGATAGATATTCCTTTAACATGGCAACTTTCATTGACGGGGTTATCAACATGGATTTAAACAAAGAAATTATTTTGATTCATAAAATGTGAAGTTGTATCGTAAGATTGTAAATACCACTTGCATTTAGTTTTGCACAAAATGGTTGCATTGAGTGGTAAAATGTGTATAGATATATAAGAACAGTGCAAATACTACACACTCAGACTTGTATCCAAGTAGATGAATTAAGTCAGAAAGTATTTAATAAACTCCATTAATGATGGATATTCCTTGAACATGACAAATTTTAATTATAGGGTTATCAACGTGGAGTTAAACCAAGAAATTATTTTGATTCGTAAAATGTAAAGCTGTTGCTCAGTTTTCTAAGAGACGTGTCGGCACGATGGTAAAACATAAGGTATCGAAAGATTGTAACTACCACTGGCATTCAATTTTGCACACAAAAGTTGTATTGAGGGGGTAGACTATATAAATCATAAAGAGCTAGAGGTCCTACGTTATCATAATAAAAATAAAATGATTTTGAAGAACACTATGATTTCACTTCATATGAATTGAATATCATGCTGATGCATGAAGTGTGCAAAATTCATGGGAGTATCTTTAGATCATCTTCACTGTCACATTTGAAGCTACTGAAGTGAGAAAATGCAACCACTTATCAACAGAGTTTTTCGTTTTCTGAAAACAAAATGTGTGATTGCTGTCCAGGAAGGTAGGTTGGAGCTGTAGCGGTGTTTGTCTAAGCCACTGGTTGGTATTGCTCTACTCTCTCCAGCAAGGCATCTGAATAACCAGGGGAGTAGTACCTGTATGGAAGAGAGAAATAGAATCGGACGTTTAATTTAAAACATCAGAGAAACTAGATGGAACTTCAACTGCGCGCAGTCGATGATGCCTCCGCCATAGAGAAATTTTACAAACCAAAATGGAAGCAATTTTTAAAATTCAAGTTTGATTGTAATCCATCTGTTGGTTCTAATGATAACGCGATCACGAGCTATTTTAGGATACATAATGAGCCCTGTGACCTTTGACCTCGTGACCCCAAATCTAATCAGTTCATTGGCTCTGCAAGATACATACATGACCCAAGTTTGGCGGTAATCCATCAATCGGTTCTTGAGATAATGTGATCACAAGCTATTTTGCATACATAATGAGCCCTGTGACCTTTGACCTCGTGACCCCAAAGTCTAACCAGTTGATTAGCTCTGCAAGATACATACATAACCCAAGTTTGGCGGTAATCCATCAATCGGTTCTTGAGATAACACGATCACGAGCTATTTTTGCATACATAAAGAGCCCTGTGACCTTTGACCTTTGACCTCGTGACCCCAAAATCTAATCAGTTCATTAGCTCTGCAAGATACATACATGACCCAAGTTTGGCGGTAATCCATCAATCGGTTCTTGAGATAACGCGATCACAAGCTATTTTTGCATACACAATGAGCCCTGTGACCTTTGACCTCGTGACCCCAAAATCTAATCAGTTCATTAGCTCTGCAAGATACATCCATGACCCAAGTTTGGCGGTAATCCATCAATCGGTTCTTGAGATAACGCGATCACGAGCTATTTTTGCATACATAATGAGCCTTGTGACCTTTGACCTTGGACCTCGTGACCCCAAAATCTAATCACTTCATTAGCTCTGCAAGATACATACATGACCCGAGTTTGGCGGTAATCCATCAATTGGTTCTTGAGATAACGCGATCACGAGAACGGGACGTACGTACGTACGTACGGACGGACGGACAACCAGAAAACATAATGCCTCCGGCTACGTTGTAGCGGAGGCATAAATATGAGAGTTGAGCTTGTTCAGAGTAAGAGTTCCCCCTATTCTCATTTATTTTAATGGTTGCCATTCTGGTTGGCTTCAGAAAAATTTGTCAGTGATTATAATTATAATCACGATTTTTGCATTTAATACTTATTTTTACAAAATATTTTCAATGCTCTATCTATGATGGGTTTTAGCACATTGATATTTTCTCTGAAGATAAATTACGCTATAGAAGCATAGGTTATTTTTATTATTATTATTGATTATTTTATATGAAATGAGCGGAGAGATGACATACCTGACAATCTCCTCGGGGAAGCAGTTGTTGATGGTATCTATATACTCGTGTAAGGCACTACCAGGCTCTGCCTTGATCTCTTGCACCTTCTTGAGACCGCCACTGGTCACAAATAGACGACGTGCATTAGCATCGTGGGGAAGTACCTTACTGAACTGACCAACCACATGCTTGAGAATGTTGGGTGGGGCATCATGAAGGAGAGGCTCAAGGGCTGGTAGGTGAATGCACTTCTGAAGGATGTTCTTCAGAGCTCTCTTGGCCTGAAAGAAAGAAGCAATATGGTCATCAGTCGTAAACAATATTTCAGTATTTGTTTTAAAAGAGGCTAGCTATCACATGGTAAAATATAGAGAAATAGACATAACGTACATTTTGTCGCCTTATTATAAACCGACAAGTCTGTACAGAAATATATATGGCAGATTTGTCGGTTAATAATAACACCGACGATTTGGTGGCCTTTTGTGGGATGTAACGATAAAGTCCAAGAGCTGGTTAATAGTGCAATACTTTCAAAGTAAGAAGTATTTAGTGAATTGAAGTCTCCTGTGTAACAAATAAGTAACCTACCTTTGTCTGAAGGTCCTCTGAGGCATCCGCTCTGATGTAGCTCTGCAACAGACGAGGCAATACATTAGCTACTGCTACAGCCTTGGCATGCTCTGGGGTGTGACGACCTATCTGACCGAGAGCCCATGCTGCTGCTGCCTGGATGTGATCTTCTGGTTCCTCTGCCAGCGTAATAGCTAGCTGTGTTACACCCTGGATGACAATGATGATAATATGGTAGTTATATATATAGCACATTACAAAATACATTCAATGCACTTTACATTAGACACAATCAGATAATGCAGTCAAACCTGCTGTAGTGACCACCTGTCTACTAATACCACATTTTTTGTTTCCCTTGAAAATGGTTTCTCATTGAAACATGAACTAAAGGAAGTTGTACATAAAGACCACCTGCCTATAAAGACCACTCCTCTTGTCTCCTTTGGGTGGTCTTTATAGACAGGTTTCACTGTAAGGCCCCCCCCCCAAAGATGTTGTATTGCCCTTTAGGTGCCAGCACCTGGGTTGGTCGGTTGATTTTTGTTGTTGCTTTTTTCCCCTCTTTGGGCTGATATTTTTCAGTTTTGAATACTTTAATACATTTTTTTTTTAGTCATTAAACATAATTTTTTTAAAAAAAACAGGTAAAAAAAAAATAATAATAAAAAGCCGACCATAGATTTAAAGATTTTTGGGTTGGTCACAAAGGGCAATACAACAACTTTTGTTTAAAAGCCTAATATATAACTATGGATCATAAAGTAAAAGAACAATTGCTAGCTGTGTTACATCCTGAATCACATCTCCATCAGTCATGCATTCAAAAACATCATGGATGGATCATGGATGCCAATGACTACATTAGATTGGTTGAGATCTTTGAAAAAAATAATGGTACAACACATAAATGCTGATTTTACCAGTGGGTTCGAACAAAGGGGGTTCTACTTTTTCACTAAATCTTGAAAGCAAGTTTTCTTTCACATGCTTTCAACAAAGTAAGCACAAGTTTCTATTACCCTACTTTACAAAGTGAGATCAAGTATATGCCGTTGCTTACCTTGGAGACAATGACAGCCATTGCCAGATTCTCAGAGTGAGCAGCTACGTATCCCAGCATCATAACACCAGGCAGTCTTACATTGCCCTGCGAGTCCCCAACATAATCTACAACAGCAGCCACACCTCCGGCATTGACGATCAGCTGTGACAGCTCCGGTGTGTGCTTAGCAATCTCACGGATCAGAGTGGCTACGTTCTTACGCACGTATTCATCTTGATCCTTGAGACAGGTGAGAACAGCGGGGAAGATCTCTGCTTCAACGACCATCTCAGCCAGGTCCACAGAGTGTTTGGAGATCTGACTCAAAGCCGAGAATACTTGACGCTGTAGACAAAAATAATATACAAGGCATTTATAAGAATGCATAAGATGAGATGGAGCGCCAGGAGTGTCAAGTCTGACAGACATGAGCGCTATACAAGAACCCGCTATCATTATTATTACAAGTACGGTAATGACCAGTTATTTAGAGAGACACATTTTGAACCAGACAGTTTTAAACAACTAACTTTTAAACTTAACCTCGACTTTGTAGCTGAATAACATGTATAAGCACCTATAGAAACAATAGAGCTCAACCATTTTGTGAATATTTGTGACCTAAATTTTACATGTGAGATTAGAAGACAGAAAAAACGTACACACGCGCGGAAATGTAAGTCACAAATATTCACAAAATAGCAGCGCCTATTATTTCCACAAAGTGCACGCCGTGAAAGGAAGTGCGCTTATGTGATAATATATCTGATAATGACATGTTACCTGGCAAATTTGGTAGCAAAATATAATTATGGATATACTATGTCTTCTTGTTATCTACTTGTAAATACACATTCCAGTAAATTTTCTATCAAGGTAATAACCAAAGTATCAGAGGAGAAAGAGAACAGTTTTCATAGTAAACAGAGAACATGAATATATACTGACCTTGAGTTTAGCATCAGGATTGAGAATCATTTGAGCTAGGTGAGCGATTGCTCCAGCATCCACAACAGTCTGAGCCAGTTCAGGTGAGTGCTTACAGATGTCACTCAGAGCAGAGGCAGCAATACGCTTCAAAGAAAGCTCTGGTTCCTGGATACATAGTACGAGCAGAGGTACAGCTCCAGCATCAACCACAGACTGAGCAAGCTCTGAAAGAAAATCACAACACTTAAACCATTAATACTTGTAAATAAGGCTGTCTGCTAATCACATTTTCAAAGTTGAATTTCATGTAATAACCCTACAAAAATTCAGCTTAAATGATGTTCGGATATCATTTACTCAAGTGCAATTGTAATTTTTCGCTAATATTGAATGACTTTAATGAAAAGAGTTCCTAAAGAAACTATTCTTTATCTCATGTACATCATGGAAACTTGTAACTGGCCATATATCTTTTCCTTTTCCCTCTTTTACAACATATCTCAATGCATTAATTTCATGGTTTTTTTTAAAATTCAGAATCACAGATACCAGTCTTACAATTTTATTTTATGGAGTAATTGGTCTATCAATTAATTTTGTATATAACTTTTCCAGATTTCTAACAATGTATTTTGTATATATAATTATACTGATGATTGTAGTTACATGCACAACACTTTTATCAACTGTATAATTATATTGCCATGTAATTTGAATTTTAATGTTAATTTTCATCTTGTGTATACATGTGCAATTCAGCTTATTGCTGCAAACCATGTTGTTTAATAAACCATTTTTAGTTGAAATGAATTGAATTGAGTTGGATCCTGACCTGCATTATGTCTGGCAATGTATCCCAGAGCCCAAGCTGCTGACTCTTTGACACCCGGATCAAACTCCTCCAAGCAGATAACAAGAGCATCAAGTGCTCCACAGTCTACTACAGACTGAGCAAGCTGAGGTGAATGTTTGGCTACAGCTCGAAGAACAAATGCAGCTGCCTTCTTGTAGAATCTCTGTCATTATTAACAAAAGAAAGAACAAATGTATCCCTTGTTTTACAGCAGTTGTATAACATGTGGATGTCTATACCAAACTTTACATACCTGCCAACTTTCTATAAAAAGGATTAGGAATCTCTGAAACAGAAAGTAGGAATACACCATATTTTACATGTGTTCATACAGATGTTTTCAGAAAATAAGAGGAATATAGGGTTCATAACACTTTCCTCAAGACAGAAAAAAAAGAATCATTCCTCCAAAATAGGAATGGTTGGCGGTAACATTGAAGTTGATTAGAATTAATGCATTTTCTAATGATATGGGGGGAAAAGGACTAGAGCGAAGTTGGAAATAATTTGATATAAGATTAGACAGTCATATATTTTTACCGCTGCAAATATTTTGTAGCATGTAACTATGGTACTAAGCTTCCACCGTGAAAGCTACATTATTTTTCTTAAAAATGGAAACAAGCTTAAAATTCTAAAGATGCTTATATCATTTAAGAAAAATCAACAGTAACGGTAATTTAGTCAATAAATTGTAAAAAATTCAAGGGGAAAAAATATGCTATTGACAAAATGAGATGGAACAAGGGTGACTTGTAGTGACAAGACGGTGGTTTTCACCCACAGTTTTAATGAATTAATGAAGTTTACAACTTGTGTAGTGATCTTACATGCTTACAAAATCAGAACTTTCTTCAGATTCTTTAATTTTCTGCTTTTATGTAATACAATTTGATGTCCAAAAGGCTAGCTTCTCCACTTTATATTAACTAGTTTTAGTAGTAAATGAGTACTGCAACTCTCATGCACAGAAAAATCCCCCCTATTGTTTTTAACAAAATTAACAAAATTAAATTTAAAAATTAAAAACTTAATTTGCACTATTTGGACATATTTAAATAAGGAAATGAGTTTTGGAGGATAGATCTGTAGACTTACATTTTGTTCAGCTAGAGAGTAGACAAGTTGAGGAAGAATATCTCCCTTTACCACTGCTTCTGCAAGGTCATCATTATAGTTTGCCAAACGACCCAAAGCTAAGGCTGCCGTCTGTTGAATTGTGGGTACAATGTCCAGCAGCAGAGGACGAAGCAGGGACATAACACCTTTAAACAAAAAGTAGTAATGCATCAATACAAGTACATGTACATGTATGCTGTGTGTTCAGTGGTAATACTAGGCTTTAGGGCTTAACGATGTTGTTACATGTGTATGCGATAGGGGTCTGACTATTACAACACTAGGGAAAACTTGGCTCCGCTCGGTGATACGTTTTCAAGAGTTAAATCGCAAGATACACAAGCTCTAATAGCTATCAAGTCCATGATGAGGCAGAATCTCACTTTATGAAATTTGTCAACACTGTAGCTATTTAGCAACTATTTTACACATTCCTGTCAAATAATCTTCAATTTGGTGTTTTAAAAGACACATTTAATGCAAACATTCACACAAGTATCTGCAATTGATTCAGCTCTCTTGGATAATTTAACTCATCCATGAGCTTCCGCCGAATGTGTTGACCTCAGTTGACCCAGATCGTATGGAATTACATGTACATGTACATTGTACAAACAAACCTACTTTGTACTTAACATTTCTGACTGAACCTTCACAAAATGCAACAATGTATGGATTATGGAAAAGTGAAAAAACAAAACAAAACAAAGAACAACCCTATGTTCAGCATGTGTACATGTCTCTGATCAGTTGTGTTTCATTCACTCTTGTACCACATTATCTGTCTGCATAAGTTTTGACGTAACCATATTGACTTTTTATATCATATGATTTATACAGTCATGTTGAATATGTAATTGTATTCATAATGTACATTTCAATATCATTTTTGTGTGTGTGTGTGCAAACTTACCTGCATTTTGCAAAGTTTCAATATTCTGTGGTCTTGATGCCAGCTCCGCAACTGTCTGTACAAATGTGGTGCGGGCTTTCTGATACTGCTCAAACACTGCATAGTTTGTTTTTTTAAAGAAGAAAAAAAAAAGAAACATATATAATTGTTTAAATTATGATAATTGAAAGGGAATGTCAACTTCATGCACATTTTACAGATTTCAGGAAAGTGATATTTGATCCATGATTTCTCATATTCTACAAGAGTTGATGTAGATCGATTAATACTGAGATAGGTACAAATAAGAAAATATTACCATATTAATAATATTCCATCAGTTGACAGTCAGTTTTCTTTGGTTTTCCCCGGTTTTCTTCGTCTTCGTCGAAATTGAATTCCGCTCCGTGTTGAAATTTTTGCAGCGCATGCGCAGTAATAATTTCAAAATGGAGCGGAGTTTACTTTCGACGAAGAAAACCCTCGGAGAAAACCAGGGAAAAAGACCCTTAAACGCATCATACAGTCAATCTGGTAAGTGGAACCGATGTATATTAGCCTAGACCTAATTTTCAAAATAAATGCATCGGATTTGAATCCGCTAAAGTGACATTTTAGTCCAAAAGTTTGGCCGAATCTGGTGGCCAGATCCGTACCACCAAGTTTGCACAGGAGCGCCTATGGTCGCTTCTGTCTCTAAAGAGAGGAGCCGACCCTACCCAAATCAGAGGCTAACGAACGGGATTCACGGCAAACTGCTGCACAATACAATCGGTACGTGTATTGTGCAGCAGTTTGCCGTGAATCCAGTGAGAAAGTGTATGCTATAAGTCTTCATTTTTAGGAAAAATACTCCCAAAAAGATAAGAAAATTGACACGATCCAGGTAAGAAACATAACTACTTTTAAATCATGGCCATTATTTGAAGAAAACATATATATTTAGAGTCTACTTAACTTTAGGTCTATTTTAGTAGGGTATCTCCACGCCGGAGTTACGGGTCAAAGTATGGTCCTATGGATATGATTGCGCATTAGCGCCGTAATTTTTGTATAAAATCTCAGTCATACTCATAGTCTACTAGATCTAGATTCTATTTCTACTTCCAGTTCTAGACCCTATTTGATAAATTATCGCATCAGATTCTGTGTGCGTATGTAGACTATATATCAACTATCATGAATATTGATGACTATAGTCAGACTAGCGCATGACGTACTATAGTCTATAGGTCTAGGTTCCTATTGAGCCAATCAAATGCAGCGGGTAGGATGGCTAGATTAGCTATATTATTAGCCGGTTACGGAAAAAAAAAAACGCGGCCAGGCCGGGGGCAACAACTAGTCTAAATCCGTAAATCACAGTAAATCATAATGATCATGTCTTTCATGATAAAAAACATCTAGACCCTCTACTAGCCCTAGACTAGGGCTAGGCTCTAGGATCTACTACAATGTATCTAGAATTTATGTGTTATAAATAGACCCTGTCTCTAAATTAGATCTAAGTATCTTATAGATTCTAGATCTAATTTGTGATTTACCGTGTGCCGCAGCGCTAGTACACGCTACACGGGTCACTAGCATGCAGCTTCGCCTCCTCTCTGGCGGGAGAGCTCTGGTGCGGCGCCATGCGTGGCGACTGCGGCTGTGCTCCTTGAACTGACTGAATCTGAATCAACTTCAAAAAATGAGAATTTCGACTCTTAATCAAGGCGTAGATAAATTAATATTACCTTGCAATACTTGTCTTGAACTCATGATTGTTCTTGATTAATGTCACCCCTGCAATTAAAGTGCCTTCTCAGATAAATTAGCGTAGACTCTATTTTGTAATTTGATGGGCTGTGCTTTTCTCCTTGTTTGTTAGCCTAGCCTAGCCTGTTAACAAAATATGCACGCGTAAGTGATCGTTGCTATGCGCCAGCTATAGCGATAGCGGGGTGACATACGAACCGGAAGCTCTTCTTCTTCTATATCGGCACTTGCTAGTGCTTAGCCTTAAAAACCTGTCGTTTTATATATATCTGTGAGTTATTTGCTACTACCGAAAACAATTAGCGACTGGGATTTAAGTTTACGTATGTAAACAAACATGTCTTGTTTGTACTTTCACGTTCTGCACTTGCACGTACGCAAGTAAGTACGTACGTACGTATACTGACGTGATACGGTGACAGTATACTGACATGAGAATAAATTGTTATTGTCATCAGGGTCGATCGGTCATGGTCATTCTCATTGTCATGCATTGCATGCCATACTAATGTACTAGATCTACTACTAGTTAGGGTAGCTAACGAGCGAGCTGCACAGGCATTTGAAAAAAAGAAAAAGGAAATCGTTTTCAGAACGTTAAATAGACTTTACCGGCGGTAGACTATGTCACTTTTGAGGGCTTCAATGAATTTGAGTTGCGGACTCAACCGACTGGGCCTGGGCCTGGGGGCTGGTGCCTGCAGGTTGAACACGGTCATGACAGTTCCAGTAAGTAAAGACGGAGATAATCCTATCCTAATCTAATTTCTAACTATGCTAAGCTAACTAGACTAGATCTAGACTCTAGACCGAAAGATATAAAATTGATAATTGATGGTTCTGCTGAGACTACGCAGCATAGCGTTAAAGGGGAAATCTACCCAGAGTACCCTGATATTATTATTTTTTTTTTAAAAGTTAATTCATGGTTTTACTTTTAGAAGCAGAAAAATGAAAGGAACAGGTCAGTCCAACTCCAACTTCCAAGACAAAGTTTGAGCAAATTCCGTTTGAAAATAAGTTAAGATTTTAAGAATAATTTCAATAAGATTATTAATGAACTTTTGACTTTTTGAATTTTGAGGTTGCGATCAATCAAGCACAAAATTGGCAACACTTGTGACTTGTGAGTGTGATGTATCTTGTGAGCTCCTATCCAATTTGCTCTGTAAAGACTGTATATTACTTCAAGTTTCATAAACTTTAATAATTTTCTTCGTTATTAATGACGCCTGAATGACGGAATATAATTTTTTTTTCCATACAGCCTGGATGGAACCATAGGCCATATTTGCAATAATTATATTTACGGTGCATGTAATCGGATATATGAAACTATGATGGTCGGCCGGCCGGGCGCGGGGTGAGCAAAGTTTGATTTTTGAAAATATTCGGAAATGTGGTATTCGATCCATGATTTCTCATTCTCTACACAAATGTATTTAGTTTGATTAATACCAAATGGACGGCAAAGTTTGACGAAAAAGTCATTAAAAAAAAAAAAAACTTAATTCATACACCATGGTTCCAAGGGCATCAATCAGGGGGCAGGGGACACAACCTCCCCCACACGATTTGTTTTGCTTAGGGGGACATCATATCAAATATACCCCACATGTTTTGTCAGAAAAGAAGGGGGACCACCTATTTTGCCCCCCATTTGGATTTTTTTTTGTACCTAGTGCTCACACTACCCCCCGCGATTTTCACATTTCCGGGGACATAAGAGAATTTTGATTTTTAGTGCCCACTACCCCCAACCCCGCTTATTCCTTTCATTTTTCTGCTTCTATTAAAACCAACTTAATATCAGGGCACGTAGAACTTGACGCATTGAGCGCTGTACAGTGAGAAAACAGCAAATAACGTGCTCCCATTGGCCGATCTGCCCGAGCGGTTTCAAATTTAAGTGAGAGAGGGCCCACTTAACTTAAGCGCAATGGCAATGCCAATACGTAATATTACATAACACACTGACTTGTCATGCTTTAAACAGGTGACGCACTTCACACATAACTGACGCACACTCAGCATAGGTACACACATAAAATAGAAAAATCAACAAACATTTCAGTACAACTTGCAAGTTTGTACCTTAAATATGACGAAAATGAGAATTTTTCAAACTTGAGTAAGACTTAAACTTAAGTGAAATACTTACTCAACTTTTTAGGGATGCTGAAAAAATCATAAAAAATAGAAGATTTGACTGGAATATCATGATTTTGGTATCAGATCAAACGGACTAATATCTTGTAAAGTTGAGCGAATAGCAGCCAGCGATAGCCAATCAGAAGGGCCCATGTAGGCACCCATTTAGGAAAATGAGGCTGAGACGGGATGAGCGTAATGCGCATGCACTAGATGTAAGCTTAAGTTTTACGTTGCGGGTGGAATTCCCCTTTAAAATTTTCTTGAAACTTGATCAAGTGATATCTGTGAAAGTCACTGGTTTTTAAGCATGCTCATTGTTCCATAATGGTTTATTTTCATAGGTACGGAGTTTGAAGGTTGGCCCTAAAGGAACGTATGTAGCCAAGCTGATTCCTACAATGGCCAAGTTGGAGGCAGGCAAGAAATATTCTTGGTGCAAATGTGGACTGAGCAAGAAACAGGTAAATGAGAAAAACAAGAATGATATCGATATTGAGGTAAATATTTTTAAGGGTTGCACCATGTAATTCTTTTCAAAGGAATAAGAACCCTGAAAATGGCTAGTGAGCTCAGCAAAGAGAATGATATATGTTTACAAAGCGAATACAGTCAGCTTCTCGTAAGTCAATCTTGACGGGACTGAGTGAAGTACGACAACTTATGTGATCTTCGACTTGTGTGTAAGTCAAAGAAAATTTGACTTATGCACATATCTTCATGTCCCTATTAAACCTAGTTTTAATCTAATATTGCTCAAACTTTCACTCATTTGTTTCTCTCATTGTTCTGCTTTTATTAAAACCAACTTAATAGGAGGGTTGACCTCCCTTTAAGTATGCTCCCCTGTGAACTTTGATAACCTCCATTTTCCCTAGATCATATACTTTGGCTTCAACTTATTTTTATTTGATCTGTTTCAGCATTTGTTAGGCCATCATTGTTTCTAACCACACATCAGTTCTACCAAGTGTGTATTTGACCAATATAATTACTGTCTCTGAATCCTGTTTTGAAACACATGCAAGACTTTTAAAATAAGCGTTGCAATATTGGTATCGCTACTGTCAGAATGACAGATTGCATTATAGAATTCATTAAACAATCTAGAGTGTACAGTACACGTTTTGTTGCCACCCTTTTCACAACTATTTGTAGTATGCAACTCTGTCGGTATGGAAGAAATCTTATGTGCTTGGACAAACATTAGAGGATATCTCCAAAAGGAATGTGTAATTGATTGATACAGAACTATGTAAAATTATTACAATAGAACTTTGAACTTTTTGGAATGGATATATTCACTTATCTTTCTATGAGATGTGACGTTTACTTTGTATCTTGCAGCCGTTCTGTGATGGAGCCCATAAAGTTACCAAGATTAAGCCGGTTCGCTTCGAGGTGGAGAAGAGCAAATCTTACCTGATGTGTCGATGCAAGCAAACGGCCAATGAACCCTTCTGTGACATGACTCACGTCAAGGTTATATTTCAATCAATTACGGGTCAGTTGAAGGACAAACCAATTGGATAGAAATGGGATCTCATAGACATCTTCAAGACTCCATATCTACAAAAATAACTTCCTATATGTTGATTTACTGCAAATATTGTACGACTATATCTCAATCTCCGCAAGACCATCGGTGGAATATTATGTGGGACTACACAGCATCTCTGAAGGAAACAATGTTTTGTTTCTTGTCAGATAACTAGTTAGACGGGCATACATTTGATACAACTCAGACATAAGGATGTGGCATATATAGAATAGCTTATGTCCATTCAATTTTTTTCTCTGCTTTAAAGTGCGGGTTCAAAGAAAATTACAAATATGGCAAATAACATATTACTAGAAATTGGTAAGCTAACAGATGGCCATCGTACAAGTTTAAGGTCAACTTCATATCGGGTGATTTATAAAAATACAAATAAAACCACCTCCATAGCATCTGGGATATGCGAGAGATTCGCCAGAAAAATAACGATGTTTTAATGCCGTCACAATATGAACCGATCCTGCCCAAGCAGACGACATCCCATAAAGAATGAACATAATTGCAATGCTATTATTTCTCAAATTATAATGAGTTTAGTGTATATAAATGTGATGGAATTTTACACCATTCAAAAGGGATATGAAACCGATTCTGATAACTAAATTCTTTTGTTTGTAAATACACAGGATAGGGGTTAATGAACAATCAAAGAAACCACACTTTCAAATTTAAAACCCCCTGGAATGATAGCATGGACGCATTTGTTCCCTCTTGAAACGCCGAACATACCGCGGTGTGTGCAGCTGAAAATACAATGGCGTCTTATTTTGTTTACAAGCGACGGATTCCTTTATTTTTTTATCGCTGCATTTTTCATCAAAATAATACCATGCGCGGGGTTTAGAGTGAGGCAATAGATTAAACATTTAGCCTGACGGTAGTGAAGTAAGAGAAATAACTGAAGTGAAGATGACGAAACAGTCACTGAAAATGTGTGAGATGTCATGGGACATCGTCTGCTTGTGCAAATCATGTTCAACATGTGACGTCACAGATCTCAGCAGCGATCGGAGAGCATTTCAGGTGCTATGCCGGGCTGTATTTAAGCGTTTTGAAATTCATAATAATCATTACTTTGAATGCTTCCGAGCATTGAATTTTGTTAACCTTGTCAAATCAAAGTGTCACCTTTGCAATAATGACAATGTTATTTTTTAAGATCAATGAACCTTCTCTTTAAATAGGCTAAACATAAAAAGGAAATATGAAAGCATTTATAAGCTCCTTTTTCTTAGTTGAAAAAACCTCGTATAATTTGTATGGGTAAAAATGTACGTATAGAATGTTTGAATGGGACATAATCCTTCATCAAAGCCTGTACCAAATATGGTATTCATTGGAGTTTTTCTCTTATGGAGCAAACAAAAGAAAAGAAAAAAAGATGTTCTTTATAAAAGAACAATACTTTCAGAGACTATGGGCTTGTGGAAATGTAGACAAAGTTGTCTAAATTCATTTTTTAGGGTTTTAGAGGATGCTTTCTTGATATTATAAAGGGAACGATATATGTCTTGCGCTAAATTTCTTGTAGTATTACTATTCAAAGTTGACAGTGAAATTAAAGATTGTGTGGTAAAATCTCTGCTATAAACATGTAACCTTCCCCATTGATTGAATTGTGCAAATAATTGAATTGAATTGAATGGAAAATGGTTTATTAAAAACGATACGTAGCAGCCCGAAAGCTGAATTGCATATCGATTCACAAATATTTACTCAGATGTGCACTCAAATGCAGATTAGAGCATTTCAAAGCAAGGAAAAGTATTGATGTTAAGTATATGAAAGAGACAAAAGCCAAGTGGCTTTCTATAGCGAATGCAGGAGAAACGGTGCCAGGTAAAAATGTCAAGAGGTGAAAATATCACCCTGGGAACTGCTATGAAATGAACATCTTTTATTCTTCACCTAAGAAGGTATCTACATACCTTGACTGTTGTACTGCTGAATCTGGAGAAGATATTTGAAATTTACTTAGTTTGGGCCCTTTCGGGCCCTCTCCCTGTGTCCCCAGGGCGGCCACGTTTACCATTTGAACAACTTTAGATCCCCTACCCCTAAGGATGATTCCTGCCAAGTTAAAATCTGACCATGCGTTTTCAAGAAGAAGATGAAAATGTAAAAGGTTTACGAACGACGGACAGGGATGGAAGGCAATAGCTCACCTCAAGTCCCCGGCTCAGGTGAGCTAAAAAAAATAATGATTATGGTAGTATTTGGGTCAAAAATAGGGCAAGAAGGAGCAACGGAAGTGAAAATTTTATTTGTTTTTTGAGGCGTAAAAGATGAACTCTGTGATTCATGGCCTCGGCGTACAAGCTGGGGGAGGGAGTAGCCCCCGCCTCCCTGAGCAATAATCGGGCAAAAAGTCCCAATTTTGGGCCAAAAGGTAAATAATAGTTAAAGAAAGAAGAAAAAAAAGCAGCGCTGAAATAATGACTGCAGAGAATCCTTCGTTATTCTTTTTCAAAGCGTAATATACATTCATTACCTATATTCAACCTGTTACATGCTTTTGTTTTTTTGATATTTTTACCTGACACTTTTATTTCTGCCCTTATTACTTCTGACATTTTTACCTCTCACATCATTTTTACCTCTCACATCCTTTTTACCTCTACATCATTTTTACCTCCGACATTTTTACCTCTTGACATTTTTTCCTCTGACATTTTTTCCTCTGACATCATTTTTACCTTTGTCATTTTTACCTCTGACATTTTTACACCGAGCCGGAGAAACTTACATGATATGTACTCCACATCTTATGTGAAACCAGGGCACGCAGCACAAAGTGTGAGCCTGAAAGGACACTAGGTGCTCTGTCAAAGCTGTTTCCCACACACACAATGTATATGTGATCTGTGGTATCTACATTCATGGATGTCGGATAGTTACATGCACACCTAGGTACTTCCTAGTTTTGGTTTCTGTTCTGGATTGTACATACATGTATGGAAGCGCTATGGCTGAGTGGTAGAGCGTTGGTCTCGTAACCGGGAGGTCCCGAAACCATCAATCCTCATTACCAAGTCCCTCGAAGAAGACTTAAAGGGATTGGGCATCTTTGTCTCAGATTCAAAACCAAATCCTGGATTTAGCTCATGCTGCAATCATAGTTATAAACCTTTAGGTCAGTCAGGAATCCCATGACGTTTACAAGCAGATCACCCGTCTAATTATCAAGATATTTATGATTGGAATTCGACATTTCAAAAACTGTTGCAAAATGGTTTTATAACACTGCAGGTCTGGTGGGGAAAATGAGTACAATTTTGAGGCACTTCATGATCATTTTGAAGGGCAATTTTTTTAAGGCTTCAATATTACACCATATCACAGTAGGGCCATGCATCTCAGATTTGGCATTGTTAAACAATGCCTTTAAAGCCGTTGGTCTCTTGGTTGCTTACAGGCATGCATATGCTCTCTTAGCAGTCAGGTAAAATCAAACAAACCATACCAAACCAAGGGGAATGATTCAGAACATCTCTATTGTACATGTGGTACAACATTTGAAATAATAAATCAAGTTGTCACAAAGAAGTCATTGAAAATATTGGAATACATGCGAACTAAATATTTTCTGAAAATACGTGTACCGGTATAGCCTTTAGTAATAATTAATTACTACTTGTACTACGCAAGAGTCATGAATGGATGTCCTTTTCCAGGTAGTTTTGTTCTGTTTTTTATTTAAAGGAAAGGAATTGTAATTTAAATTCAGCTGATTCACATTAATATTTGTATTCGTAACATTAGAAATTATGCAGGGAAAATTGGCATTTGGTGTGTGGGTTAAATCAGGTATGCATGTAATGCTAATATTGTAATTTGTATTCTTATATTAAATCATTGGAAGTAGAATAAGCAATGAAAGATTTGACACTGACTTGTTTCGTTTTGTTTGTTATATTTTAATTTCTTTTTTCTTCATTTTTTTCAATTTCAAAATATATTGCTTACTCTGCAAAGGCCTGTTATACAGAATATAAATTACTCCACATACATTGGTTGTAAAGCATTTAAACTGTGATCAGTAGATCAACAAAAGCATTAAAGGGGAATATATCACCCTGAAATCAAGTTACTTAACACTGCTTTAGAGAGGCACGATTAAACAATTGCCCAAGGGATCTCAAAATTGTACTGTGCACCCAGACAAAGTCTAGGGGCAAAGTACAGTCTTGAGATCACGGAGGAGCTACAGGTTTATCAATGAACCCCCCAAAAATCTGCAGTCAATATTTGCCTATGTTCAGCATCCCCAATATCAATTCTCAAAAAGGTTATTTTGACAGAATATGAATATCAAAATGTACATGTATGTACTATTGTACTTTGATGAAATGATCTGTAACTTTTTTTCTCCGATGAACCATTCTTATTCTTGGGCATTTTGTGTGGTTTCCATATTCTTTGTATTTTGACAATTTTTACTGTGGATAATAATGTTTATTTTACATGTAAGTTATTCTTTCATAATACATATCACAAAGATCCCTCCTCATGAAGATCTGGGCACTGGTCCATAAAACATTTCATCAGTATTAAAACGTGTCATATATCTACAACAAATTTGTTCACATCAAATCAAATGCAACAATATCAATAGCTTATAACAGTAATTCTCACTTACTGATAATGGGTGGTATTCTCATAAGTTAAGCCGGGACCAAGTCCAAACTAAACAAGAATTTTAGTTCACACTTCTATGGAATGCTAGGTTTCATCTTTCTCCTTCAATATTCATGACAAAGATAATCTACCAAAGACTTTATTGAAATTCAGTTCATACTCACATTATTTTTTTCTTCTCATTTCATTGCAAAATTATTTTTTTGGACACTTTTCATTGCAGGATTAAAATAATCTGAACAGGGTAAACGAGTTGGCAACAGGCACTCCATAAAAGTGTGGACTAAGTTAAGCCAGGCTTAACTTAGTACGCGCTATCGGAATACCACCCATTAAGTTTTATGAAACGGGGCCCAGGTCAAATTCACATATTATACTGTCTTATACATTTATGATCTTTAACTAAATGGTAAAGTACCATTGTTATCCCTGCAACAGACTACAGTACAATTCACTTTTCATTGTGTCACAATAATTTATTCTTGTGTCATTTAAATATCAAAGATAGTATGAATCGTGTGGAAAAACTGAATAAAAAGTAATGAACACTGTACACACTACGTAGAGTAACAATAAGATGCCCTTTATTAAAAAGAATAAAAAGAATAAAAACAGAAACGTCGAGATCTTTTAGATTCCTTATTGACCACATTGCGAGACAAACGAATATCACTAGCGATATTATTTTCGAAACATTTTCTTGTCGGCAAAACTGCTACATGTACAATGTCACAGTACAGAAGGAACTTGCTTATACACAAGGACACTGGAACCATGAAAGTTGCCTTTTCATATCAGTGTACACAAAAAAGGAAAGAAAAAGGAAAGAACTGGGACCAGCAAAGTTACCTTGTTTACCAGGGTCCCGTCTTATAAAGAGTTATGATTTATTTGAATCAAGTGCAACTTGAAATTAATTGTAACTCCTATCTCTCAAGTACACGGTTGCCATTAATTTTGAAGCAGTCTGGTAAAATAAACCATCAAACCAACTATCAACTACTGACTTAGTTTCATATTGGGGACATCCCTGTTACAATTAAAATATCTGCTTTATCCACTGAGAGCCATCCTGATTTCTTTACATTGATCACAAGCATTTAAAGTCACATAGTAGTGGGCTCTCATGGGGAATTAGCTAGCACCATTCGGGTGTTTACCCAATAACAGGTGTTGTCAATCACCAGGATCAGCCATCAGTTTTATGATCAACAACCCTTATGTAGAGCTCTGCCCTTTTCCACCCATTCCCCCATATGGTAAAGTCATTATCTTACATTTCCCTCACCCGAAGACTCTCCGAGAGACTAGGACCCCGTTCTCACTCACTTTGAAAGTGGTCTTAGTTAGACCGCTCCAGAGGAACGGGTCTTGAGGAACGGTTTGCGAGGGTTCACACTCCGAGCAGTTTTTTATGACTCAAACCGCTCCACGAGTCAAAGTGGTCTTGTTGCTATGGCAGCTCAGGTCAGCGGGTAAATTTTTCGCGAATACTAAGCGTATGTACCGTAATACATGTTTCGCACGCAACGTCACTAGACCACTTCCGTTCAAAGTACGCTTCGTTCACACTCGCACGTTAGAGCGCTCCAAACCGCTCTTAATAAGACCCGTTCCTCAAGACCACCTCCCGAGGTGGTCTTCTGGAGCGGTCCAGAAGTCCACTTCCTGGTCCACTTTGACCGTTCTCACTCACCTAAGAACCGCTCCTGAGGAACGGGTCTTAGTTAGACCGCTCCAACGAAGTGAGTGAGAACGGGGTCTAGGAGGTATTTTCTTGACGGACTGCGGGTTTGCTGTGTGCAGACTTGTAAATCCAAATATGGTATTTCCATCAAGTTTGGTGTCAGCGAATTATGACCTTCTGCACATGGACACTAACGACCCACTCCCTTTAAATAGTGAAATGAAATCAAACCCGACATGCAACCAGGAATAAAACAGCAAAAAATCAAGCAAGATTGCTCAAGTGTACTACTTGTAATTGTAAGACATTATGACAGTCCCTCAATTTGAAAAGCAACTCAGCCAAATAAGATGTTCATTTTGTGGAACACGTCCAATTTACATTGCTTAATTTATTGACTCTCAAAAGTTTGAATATATTGGATGTGCTAATAGTCATGAAATTTTCTTAAAAACTGTAATGTCTTCAAATTTTTTCTTTTTCCATGTTTGACCCTCAAACTCTTTTCTGTCATACATACATGCATGGTTATACACACAAAACAAAAGGGGGGGGGGAAATATTAACCCTATTAACTCGATGTGTTTTACCATTTTCTCAGTTCTCAAATTTATATTTGTTTAGAGTAAAACTTGAAAAAAGGTTAACAATTGTTCAGTTCCAGAACATCCACAGTGACAGATGACAATGCTTTTCAATCATATGCACCCCATCTCTGCTCTGGAATCAACTGCCCCGGAACATCTGTACAGCACCCACCCTAGACACCTTTAAGAAGCACTAGAAGACTTATTTAACTGTTTTTCCCACCTTTATACCTTGTATAGCTGTGAAACCAATTGTGTGAGAGCACTATATAAATGACCATATTATTATTATAATGGATTGGATGAGTGGAGGTCATATGCACTACTTTCAGCTTCACTTGTACACTAGCTGTCACTGACAACAAGGCAACATTCACAGAAAAGTGTAGAAATACTCGATGCATTTTTGTAGATCTTTAAAAAAAAACACCATGAAGCATATAATGCACAATGACCAAGATGGATAGGTACATTGAGAAACCCATTTCAAACTCTAAAATGCTTGATGTGTCAAAATGTGCATATTCCTATAGTTTATCATATAACATGAATATGGTCTCCAAATCTTTTTCAAATGAACAACGCACAAGTTTGTTAGTACAGGTAAGTACACGTGGTGATTTGACATCGTTCCATCATTCATTTTCTAATACAGTCAAACCTGCTTTAGCAACCACATGTATGTATAAAAAGTCCATCTGTATAAAAAGATCACCTGTCTATGAAGACCACATTTTTCATTTTCCCTTGAATATGGTTTTTCATTCAAACCTATACTGAAGGAACCTGTACTGTCTGTACATAAACACCATCTGCCTATAAAGACCAATTTTCATGTTTCCCTGGAGCGGCCTTTATATGCAGGTTCCACTGTACAACTTTTAGATGAGTAAGCCATGCCGTCCAGTCTGTTCTTCATATGGTATCTCAGAATAGCATCACTAGTCTCTCATAGAACTGGTATCATCTTCTGAATTTCTTGAAGAGTGGATGAACACTCTTGTTTCTTGACTGGTATTCCATGTAGACTTGATCGTCAGCACCGGACATTGAGCTCATGTTACCGACACGACGAACCACCTACACATAATCACAGAGAAAAGAAGGGAAGAATAAAGACAAGTTAGCCAGTATAGAGAAGGATCAAGACAAAAGGAGATGAGAAGGCAGACAGAAAGACACCATAGAGAAGGCTTTTTTTTCTTCCAATATTGGAATTATATGTTTTTTGAAAGGTACAATTATTTCATTGATTTATATTATGATATGATTATAAATCTATTTTGACTTTTGTTAATGATATACTGTGTATATGTACCTAGTAAGTATATTACTTTTATTACCGGGTATGCTGAAAAATGCCGACAAAAAAACAAACAATAAATCAAAATTAAAAGAAGGAAGATGTATAAAGTGAGTACTTCACACCTGACTTTATAAGCAGAAGTTGGAAAGGTTATGGAACACCTGAAGAAATTTGGCTATTGATCTTGCTTATTTAACTCTGATGGCCTTTATGACCAATAACTTGCAAATTAGATGTTCTCTGTAATGGAGGTTTCCATGGTGGGCGAGTATTCAGGATTGGAGGCTTTCGGTATTAAAATGTGGTAGCCTTGAATACTGAACAGGCTGTTGATATATTCTTTCATCAAAAGAACCCGCTAATTAGAGGTACATGTATTATTTGAATTTATTGATTCATCTGTCATAACAGTGATTCTTTTTCAATCGGTTTAAATATAACAAAGTTCATGTCACAGCAGAATTATACATAACAAAGAAAACAGTAAAGGAAATTAAAAGAAAAGTAAAGAGATGATAATGGAATGAATACTTGCACAAGATATTTTGTTGGTCTCATGTAAGTGTTCAATGCAAATTTTGATTCCATTACCATCTCTTTCCTTAATTCTTCTCTAGTGCCAACATGTGGACATACTATCGGATATATATATACATGTATATATAACACCAGAGCAGAGAGAGAGAGAGAGAGAGAGTGATAGTTTTACCATAGAGCCTGTCTTGAGATCTCCAGGTACTTTTTCTTCTTCAGCATCAGCGTCAGTAGCAGCTAGAACCTGCTGTAAGAGCTGCTGCTGCTCCTGTTTGGTGGAGTACTTCAGGTTCTCCTGCCGACATACAATTTATACATTCATATGAACACACTACACACTATCAAATGCTTCTGCCGACATACAATTTATACATTCATATGAACACACTACACACTATCAAATGCTTCTGCAGACATACAATTCATACATTCATATGAACATACTATACACTATAAAATGCTCCTGCAGACATACAATTCATATGAATACACTATACACTATAAAATGCTTCTGCCGACATACATGTACAATTCATACATTCATATGAACACACTACAACACTATCAAATATTTGAATCAAATCATTAAACCTCCCAGCAAAAGTCGTATTTCATTAGTTTTCTTCTCAAATACTTGAAGACAGTAATAATTCATGCCAGTGTTATGACAATGGATGCAATGTAAATGTTAGCTTTACAGTAAAGTGCAAACCTCACCGCATCATGGCAATTTATCCTAGTAAAGGCTTCTTTAGATATGGCGCAGTATTAAAACCACCGCAAAAAAGCTACTGCAGTTTCTGGACGCGTAAAATGAATGGCAACTGCATGCAACAGAGGGCTTGCCGTATTTCACTGAATAATGCTCCTGATTGGTCAGTCATTTCATGAAGCTCCAAATAGTTCCCTCTCATAAAGACTGTATGTGGGAGGGAACTATTTGGATCAACATGGTTTAACCTTTGACCATACTGGCATACCTGTGAGTCGCAACTATCTCTCTCAATACGCTATGGAAAGTAAGCAAGCACCATATATTTTCTACATGGCCTAATTTTATCATTTACACTATTGTATTAAATTGATAATATTTGACTGGCCCTTTACTAGCCTATTTTGTTACACTTTTGAAGACAGGATTGTCATCAAGTCTTTATTTTGCTCTATTCTGTGCCATTCTTGACAAGTTATGGTACAATACTGGAACAATAAAGAATTTCATTTGTTTCTTTGCCACATACTTTATGTATTGAATGTAACAACAGATAGCATGTAAGAAAACAAGATTCAAACCTAGGCTACTGCATGAATATTCAGAGCAGTACAAGGTGCAAAATAATGCAATCCAAACAAAAAGGCCATTTTCTTAATGTAATAAAAATGTAATGCACAAATCTTTGTTAAGTGCCTTGTTATAAAATTATTTCATTCACCCGTTTCGAAATAATTACTGTTCAATAGTTAGAATGCAAATTGCATACATTATGTGTTGTTAGGTAGGACAAGTCATAATGTTTGTCCTACCTAGCAACAACTAATGTATGGAATTTGCATTCTGACTATTGAAATACAATTATTCATAACAGGTGAATGAAATCATTGATAACATGGCGATTCACAAAGAAAATTATGCATCAAAATTGATCACATTACGAAAATGGTCTATTGACTGAAATACCTGATCCATGCCCGCGAGCTTGGTGATGGTCTTGAAGCTATATCCTTGATTGACAAGGAATCTCTGTCTCTTGAGCGAATAGAACATCTCCTGAGTGTCTTGTGAGACCAGTGTATAGAAGAATGCATTATATTCCTCTGCAATGGAACCTGTATAAAAAAAAAATCAACATTGTCTTCAACATACCAGCCATTCTTTTTTGTGCTTTTTGTTGTAAAGAAAGGTAATCAAATTTTAGAAAGTAAATATCAAAATACTATTGTGTGTATTCTACTAGTTCAATCGAACCTGACCCCTAAGTCTAAGATCACATTTAACAAAGGAAAAATTGTTCCTCAGACTAATTTAGGAAAACTTTAGACATCAGACTAACTTCTTTTGTTAAACCTGATTTTTTTTTAAACAAACAAATTATAGTGTACCAATCACCTGAAAAAAGTAATTTGTGTATTGGTAAAATGTATAAAATCAACCTAAAAAAACTTAACCTAGCATTCTATAGGTCAACGGTTAAAGAAGAAATATTTGAGGCTCATAGTCTGACTACGTTATAGCAACATGAAACCTCTAACATCCAAGACCAAAACATCTTCTGGTGATTGGCCACTTAAAGCCAAGTGTCAGATTTAAATTTTGGTTGAATATGGGCCCATACAATAGTATTTACTGGCAATTATGTTTAGTGGTAGTTATTTTACCTGACTGCTAAGAAAGCATAAATGCTTGTTAGTAAGCAACCAATTATAGTCGTGTCAAAGAAATAAAATCTACGCCTGTACAATGATACTTTGGTTATGTTTCGAGGGTCATGTATCGCGGAACACCAATTGTCTTGAAAATTTGTGAAAATTTGTGGTCTGATCAATGGCTTGTAAGACACACAATAGACACAGAGGTGGGAAAACGGCTTTGGTAACAAACTTGGTTGCTCTCATGAAGGTTGAGCTCATCAGTAATCTTATTATGGGAATAATAATTTTCTTTCAAACTTTGATATTTTAAAGCATAACTTGTCTACAGGGCCAGAAAACATGTTTGAACGTGTCATGATGCAGTGATATCAACTTAAATGCATTCATTAGGTAACTACCTCAAAAGTATATCTTTTCAAAATGAACAAATCTTTGTTTATTATTTGGTATGCGCCTGAGTGAGAGTTTTTAAAACTTTTATTTAGCTGGAATAATGTAAAGATGAGCATTGATAACATGTATTATTATTAAAGGGTAGTGAATATTTATCTTGACTGTTTTGCAAATAGACATGAAATTTGATTTCACACTTTTTAACCAAAATAATGAACCAAAATTTGTTCACTTTTTAAAGATATACTGTTCTCAGTCTATGTTTGGGACAAATATGGCTCATTCATATAAATGTCTTGCCAGACATGATATTGAGGTTACCTTTCTTTGCTCGGAGGATACGACCTAGACGTTGAGCTTCTTGCCTTCTAGAACCACCATGAGATGAAATCTGGATCAAGACATTGGCCTCAGGTAGATCAAAGGAATTGTCACCAACCTGGGAAGACACGCAGATGAACAAAGAAATAGAGAACAAGGCAGAAAATGAGAGACAGATACAAAGAGGATTCAGCAAGAAGCATACAGATCGATAGAAATAGATGGCAATATCTAAAGGCTCCATCTTAAATATCGGGGTGTCTATATTGTGGAATGAGCAAACCCTTGCAAAGAAATATTTTGCACGCCAGTTCAGTTACCATTTTGGGCCTTTTCTTTTCATAATGGGCACCTGTGTCAAATATTCCGTTAATCTTAAAGAAGTAGCATTTCCCTGATTACAATTATAATCACTTGAAATACCCACTTTCTACATTTCAATTCCTTGATATGCTGATGTAAATATTGACCTTTTAGAAAAATGGGCACCTAAAACACCTTTCAAGAATTTAGTGGCCCTAACATTTTTGAAATATTTATTCAACATTATTTCCTTGAAGTATTATTTGTTCTAATATATTGATTTTTTTAGTGACTATATAGGAAAAGATTCCCTTTGGCAGCTTTACTGAAAACTGGGCATAACATTGAAATGGCTCAATATCCAGTTATCTTAATAATGTATTCATCGGCATTTATGCCAGATTTGGAGCTATTATCACAATGCAGACATCTAGGTTAAGATATTACGATATGATCGCTATATTGCTACATATCAGACTTATTACAAAGTAATAGTTGCTTCTGAAAACATGCAGATAAATCTTACTTTGGAGATGAAGATTGTGTTGACAGCAGGGTTGTGTTGGAAGTTCTGCAAAATCTGCATTCGCTCCCCTTGACTTGTAGGCCCATATATATATGGTCTGTATTAAAAAAACATCATATCACATTTCAGCTTTCTTTTAGTTCATTTGTGAGAAGGGTTTTGAGCAGACCAGAACGGTGGGCGTATCTTGTGCTTCGAACGAATACTCTTATTTCAAAATCACATGGTTTATTTGTGCAGATACATGTATGAGAAACAATTCTATGTTCTATAACTATTAAACATGAACAAGTTGCCAATTTGCCAATGGCCTCTACTGTCAAGGGCAAAGGGGGAGGGCAACTCTACTAGATTTAAACAAAAATTAAAAAAAATACAACAACAACATTGAATTACTTAAATACCCCTTTTCATGAAGAGAACATATCTGCATGTATGTTACAAAGAAAACCCTGCATAAACAAGTTTCACTTAGGCCCCAAATGCTTCAGAAAGAGAGAGAGAGAGAGAGAGAGAGAAGACAAACAAACATAGTTCATATACAACACATGAAACGGTGTTGCCATAACATTACTAATACATGACATTCCTATAGCATTATATTTGATGAATTTCATAACTGAAAGACATTCAAAAACTCCTCATCATTTAATTTGTAAAATAAAAGTGTCCTTTTTGTGCAAATAATATAAAGTATGGACAATTTTATACTCAGACGTTGTGTGTCCGGACAGGTTGTGTATCCTGACAGTTGATTTAAAACAGCAATTTGAAGAAGTTTACAAGCAATATTTCTAAAATTTTCTAAGACTTATATTAGACAATATTATAAAGCATAAATATTTATGATGGTTAGTATTTATTTGATGCATACATTTTGTTAAATCCAAAGGCAAAAGTGAAGGTTTATATTTGTCAACTGTCCAGACACACAATCCCCCATCATACTCGATTCAATTGAATTGTCTTATTGCTCTGAATTTCAATCGCTCACATAGGACACCCAAGTGGGTGATATTTCAAGTTTACAAAACAAATATTTGCTTTCTTTCTCTTCTTTTCTTATTATTAGGCTCAAATAAGCTCTCTTCTCCATATACCCAGAACATACAGAGTGACAGATGACAATGCTTTTCAGAACCAGAACCCTTACAGAATCCATGCAGCACCCACACTAGATACCTTTAAGAAGCACTTGAAGACGTATTTATTTAACTGATTTTCTCAACTTCATACCACGTAAAGCGCTGTGAAACCAATTGTGTGAGAGCGCTTATAAATGAACACAGTATTATCATTATTATTATTATTATTATTATTATTATTATTATTATTATTATTATTATGTGCTATAATGTTTCAATGATTGGATTGCTTACCTCCCCATGGCTATGGCGTAGTGCTTGAGAGCAAACACGTTATCTGAGAAGACGATCACCTTATCGTTCCGCTGCTCGTGGAACCTCACCAGAAACTGGCAAGCTCTGAACTTGTTCGGATTCATCACATACAACAACTAAAATAGAAAATGATATATTAATATTCAGTTAACAATGTATTAATTTCATTTTATTTATTTTTTATTCATACCCTTACCAGGTTTTGCAATTTATTAAGTATGTGAAAAATTGATTTGTCCCGATTTACGTTTCTTCAGAATGTGACATATTAAAGCTTACATCTAAAAGTATTCAACAAAGGCCCTAATTCGACCAGTGGCAGTCCACCTTTCTATCTAGAGTTACGAAAAACCCAAAATCATCAAATTTACAAGGGGTATGAATAATTTAGTTGTTAACTGTACATGTATTGCAAACATTTTCTCTGCTCACTTGAAACAACAACATTTCAAGGAAACTGTTTTTCTATTGGTTCCAGTCCTATTTGTGTAGTACTCTCTTTTGTGTATTTTATGTTTATGCATGGAAATTACACCAAAAGTCTATCTCCAGTAAAAAAAATATATACCTTGCTATAAACAAAACAAAATGCATAACTGAGGAAAATTAAAGTTTCATAGAACCATATAATTACAACATGGAGCTGGTAAAATTCCAGTGGAAACTATACTTAGATTAAATATCAAAACTTATTCAAGATATGACAAATGATTATTTTTAATTTCACTGGAATCACCAACATTTATGCCTTTTGCATTCACCACGCTACTTTATACCTAGGTTTTAGCTTGAGTAACTTGAGTAACTCGATTCTGAATCTATGTTATAATTTGCAAACTGTGTTTTCTTTTTTTTTTAATCCATTATTATTATCAATCTCATTATAAACTGCTCACTTTATAAGAAACCAACCCTTCTAACTTCTGATGTTAAACGCAATCATTATGCAGTATTGTACTCATGAGCTTACATTAATTTATTTGAGAATGTGTAATAATTTAATTGTAGCACATTGTTATTCATATATTTATATATCAGGCTCTAAAGTTTCTTTGACTTTGTGTAAATTATTTCTACCATTGTTGTTATGTATCTTATTGCATTTTTATTTTTATTTTGAAATCCAACCTAAAGTTTTGGTTGCAGTAAAGAAATAATTAATTTAAATAGTTATCACTGACCAATCTTCTCCTAGTCCTGATGGCCAAGTACTCTCTGAAGAACTCCGGAGCCATAGGGCACCAGACCTCAGCACACTGGACTCTAGCAATGAAACCTTTGTTTTGTAACTCCATCCAGTTAGCCTCGTAAAGCTTGGGCCCGATTAAGAAGTTCAGGTCTGCGATCTTGTCATCCTCTCGGACTAAAGTAGCTGTTAGTCCTAGCTTACAATGGGCCTGGACCTGAGTCAGGACCCGGCGGAACTGCTTGGCTGGGATTGTATGCACCTCTGTAATAAATGAATGAAACTGTTTCAAAACCTTCTGTGCTTGTTAAAATGTTTGGCATGATATGCAAATTTGGTCTGACAGCCTTTTATTTTTATTCAAAATTTTGCTCAAACTTTCACTGACCTGCTCCTCTCATTTTCCTGCTTCTATTAAAACCAACTTAATATCAGGGTGGAATTCCCCTTTAAAAAGAATAAGAATAATAGCAATAAATGTAGACTTACCGTCTAAGATCATCAGCCCCCATTCCTGTGATTGAAGCCACTGCATAACTTGATCTGCTTCCCATGATCTCTTTGTCGAATGAGCAACCATGGAGTATGTACTGATACAGATACTGCAGCCTATACAAACAAACAAACAAACAAATATACTAGTCATGTCCCAATGTGTCTCATTGAATTGTTAATACAGTATAAACCCGAAAGAATGCTGCATTCCAGTAAAAAGTCTTTATTTTATGTCCCCAAACTATGACAAAATCTTATGGGGAAAGGTCATTTTCATATGCAGCCACTGTTTTATTGAAAACTTGCTGGAATACCCTACAAATATAGAAACATACAAAAAGTTCAGAAGTAAATTGGAAACATATCTATTTGGCACTTTGTAAGATCTCACAATTATGAACCCAGTGCACCCTCTCTGTATTCTGTTCTGTAAAGCACATAGTCCTCATGCTAGGCTCTACGCTAGTCCGAGATCTTTGACAGAGTTGTGAAAACATGAGTTCGTAGGCACTGCTACTCCTAAGTAGGTTCATACAACTACTATTCACAAAGTTTAGTCTCGAGATTAAGGCTACCGTGTGAACATAACCATTGACAAGACGATATACAAATTATGCATGCGTGTAAGTTCATCATGCGATCTATCCGCTCTCGTTGAGGCTATATATATGCATCATTTGTTTTATACAGCAAATTTCCTAGAGATACGTTATCTTACATAAACAATGAAAGCTCACCCATGGGTTTATCCTTGGCATCTGAAGTAAACCTGCAGATCATGGAATCATCTACAGTGGACCACATCCTGAACTGTGATCTCCATTGCTCTACTGCTACTCCCGATGTACACAGAACCATGCAACGCTTCCTCACGGTACAGGAGGCAGTCACTCCTACCAACGTCTTGCCAGCACCTGTCCAAACACAACATCTTTCATTAATTAATACACAACGTTTAAGCCTCTATCAGATATGACACAGCAAAACTGCTGCATTTTCAAAAAAATGATGATGTTAAGTGTAATACCCTTCCCATTTTTATATCTAGATGTACACTGTATAACACAAAGCTCGTAGAATGCACGCAAGTCCTTTGTTGCGTTCATTTACACATGAAAAAAAAAACGTGGCAGCTTTTATGTGGCGGTTTACTCTAAAAGGAAAGCTTGCAAGTAAGCATGGAGAACCTAGTGTAAAACTGTACATTCATTGTTCCTACCAAATTGCTACTCACAGATGTGTTTAGACTGAAGATTAATCTCAACAGAAACCGATCACTCCCAAACATGTTCGGAGTCAAAACGTACAAGAACGGCTCCTCACACTCAAGAGTGCATAGGTTCATACAGCCACTACTCACAAAGTTTAGTCTTGAGATTAAAGGCAACTGTGTGAACACAACTATTGACAAGATAATATATAAATGATGTTTGCATGTACGTTCATTACGCAATCTATCTGCTCTTGTTGAGGCCGTATATGCAAAATTGTGGAGTGCCAAATCTGACAGACATGAGTGCTATACAAGGACCCACTATTATTATCATTATTATTTGTTTTACACATCAAATCTCCTAGAGTCATTTTGATATTGGTGCATGTTATTATCACTTAAATCCCAGATTTACTGTAGCCAGCACAGTGAGTTCAAGCACACTTGCCTATGCACATGTCCATGCGCAGTAGAACGTGTATAGGCCAACACACAGTATAAGCCCACTTAACTCTACACACACAGCTGTACATCACGTACTTCAAAATAGAATTCAAAACTACTAAACGCTTTTTAATGAAAACACATGGGATAGTCTCAGTAAATGAATTTCTTGTGATTGCATTTGACCAATCATTTGATAGGAGTGACAAGATAATAATCATTAATCTTGTTGCATGAAAGTACAATGACCTCTGACCTAGTGGTACAAAGCTTACCACATGGAAGTACGATGACCCCTGACCTAGCTCTGCCATTGCCAAACATCTTTCTTAAGCTCTTCTCTTGGTACGGGCGTAGGACGGCAGTTGGCTTCAAATCAATGCTGTTACACAAGAAGAAAAAAAATACAAGAAAACTAGATTTTGTTTTCTTCTCCACTTCCAAAATGATATCAATAATGATAATAATGATTATATTCATAAAGCTTCTTTTCCCCTAGGATCGCAAAATGCTGAACAGTATCATCGGCCCAGCTTTAGCCTTTATGGTCCCATCTTTCCATGTCTCTCATCTCACTTTTCAGAGCTTCCTTTCTTGGAGCACTTTCCATTTCTTTTGTCACTTTCCATTTCTTTTGTGAAACCTTCTTACTTTCCTCTCTGCACCATGACGTTTCAGTTTACTGCCACAAAATTTGTATGACAAATGAGGGACTAGTACATGATCATGAGATAATGTTTGATCAACAGCTGTAATTATTATCATTATTATTATTATTTTCACAGAAGAGTCATTTATATGGATACAACTCTTTTCCAAATGCACAGTGTAAACCGCTACTTTCTTTGCTGTGCATTCATTAATTATCCTTATAATTTGATTTCTTTTTAAATAATATTTTGTAACTCAACACTGGTAATGTGGAGAGCCCTTCAAAAAAAAAACGAATTAGGGATTGATTTAAGCAATCCTCTGGTTTTATCTGACACTTTTCATCATATTTTCCATCTTTTCCTTTGTTCATTCATAATCTGCATATTTCTAATTCCATTTATGTTTGCTTTGCCTTGAAACAAAGTTAAAGAAAGATTATGCGTCATACCTCAGATCAGGGTTCCTGGTGTCATTCCTGAAGTCGTACTCGGCTAACAGAGGGTACTCTAACTCAATACATCTAGTTAGAGAGAGAGAGAGAGAGAGAGAGAGAGAGAGAGTGAGAGGGAGAGATGGGGAAGTCATATTTCACATAATTTCAAAGACACACATATATATATATAATTACAATTATGTAATTACTTCTACTTACTACAAGTATACAATTACTTCTCTCCATTGAATTATGAATAATGTGGCAGTTCAAAGCATCACAAAATATGCTCAATCCTAGAGATTATTGGTAGTATTTCTTGATATTCAAGGTTTAAAAATGTATTTCAAATGATCCCACATTGCTCTCATGCAAAATTCAGACAAATGATGGAATATAATGTGAACTAATAAGAAAACAAGAGACATATTAATGTTGATAGGCGCCTCCCCCGCCCAAAGGCGTCAAGTGTGATAATACTGTATATATTAAACACATGGACACATACATGTACGCATGCTCACTGGAAAAAACGCAAAGACATTCACATTTTCATGGAATTCCAAGAGGATAAGGGAGATGGTAAGGACTGAAATTGGGATGATTTTCCGGCAGCCTCCCGGGAGGGTTAGCATCTCTGTAGTGCCGTTGCACTCATTTTGGTTTCTACCGTAATGTACTTAGATAACTGACCTCTTTTGCAAATTTTCAATTTCATCTTGAATGACTTCAAAAGAAACGGCAGTAAGATCATCTCCATCTTCATCTTCCTTGTCTATTTTATCGTAGAAATCAAAGATATCTGTTGGTATCTTCTCCGTTTCTCCTCCTTCTCCTTCTCCTCCTCCTGTATCCTTAGAATCAGATGCTTCATTGGGTTGTCCTTTGGAGTTTGGTGCATTCAACTGAAAGAGAAACAATACAAGAATCTTTTAAGCCTAGCTTTCTTTATTCTTTGATCAATTATCATTACCCTTTTAAAGGGACTAGTTAACATTGTTCAGATGAGAGAAAACGGTGATAAGGTAGTGACTTCAATGCTAGTTGTACATTTAATTTTGGACAACTGGTTCTGACAATGCCAGTTCAGACCGTCTGCAATCAGTCATGTGCGATTTATTTACCACGTATTTGGTGTTGTATGAAAGAAGAGAAATTAGGCTTTTCACCTATGTGTATATTAACCCCCCCCCCCCAAAATTGTATTATCAAGTAATTTATCCATATCTGGGTTTCCTTTTTAACAGCGATGCCCTGTAATTGAAATAAGACTAGATTTTTTGTTAATATTTGTTACTTACCTTGAGTACAGATGAGCCGCCTGCTGCCCTCTGTGATACAAGAAAGCCATCTTCATTCGCTTCTTCATCAACATCTGATCTCAGACGACACTGCTGTACTACTGAATCCTTCAAAAGCTTTTGTAATACATCCTATTATCACAAATACAAAACAAAAACATCTGAACTAATGTGCATCTTGTGTAAAACTGCAATATTGCACAAAGGCCGAAAACCCCCTCCCTCTAATACTCTATATGTAGCTTTCCAAGATTTCGATGGAGGCAATTTGACCTAATTTCCAATATTTCGATATTCAACTAAGATCAATATAAATAGGCTCTGTATTCCACCACTCAACAAAAGCCAGAAGGAACAAGGCAATAATTCTACTTACAGGAAATGGACTCTCTACAAAGTATCTGTTGTGTTTCAGGACCAGCTTCACTTTACCATAGCTCAGAGTACACAGCTAGAAATGAAATATAAAAGAATCAGATAATCAAATACAGTTACAATACAGAACCAATAACTGACCATTTAATAAATATCATTTTTTTCTTGATTCAATAGCTGAATATAATTTAGATTTTCATATCACCATTTAAAAAAAAAGGAGGAAAAAAAAAAAAAGAGGAAAGAAACTTGGCCTTGAAATGAACTGAAATACATGATACACACATAAATGAATTTCATTCGTACAACATCAATAGAAGCCAAAGCCATGTACATGTGTACGTTAAGTGCTAACAATTACCGGTACCTTGATAACTTCCCGGGCAGGATTTCCTAAACTAAGTGCAGAATTTTTTTAAGTGATCTGATGTAGCTTAAAGGTACTACTGTATGTCCCATTTGCAGGCCCAAAAAATGAAAAGGTTAAATTCCAACGGCATTTGAAAGACAATACTAATTTAGAACTTCCCTAAAAAAAGGGGGGCTTGAAAATGTCTTTAAGTGGGAAAATAACGACTATTAGTTGTCGAATCGACTTAGGAGCTATAGAGCCAGTAAGTAATAGTCTGATTTTTCAGACCATTGTACCGAATGGTCGTACGTTTTATGCTGCGCAAAGATTCAATCAGTTTAATTTTGGCCATTACAAGAAGTGGGTTATTGATGTAGACAAATGCTCATGTACCCTTTACAGCTCATTTTATGTATGTTATTACCAAAGATGAAAAAGCCAGTCAGTCACTCAATAGTGTCTGACAGTGAAGTCTAGCAAGTAAACAGGTTTCCTTGCATAATTTGAATATTAGGACACTGCTAACGTTTAAATTTCACAGATAGGACATACATGACATATTCATAATTCCTGCAAAGTTCTACAGAATTTGATGTTGGCTGCAAAAGGGACATAGTATCTTTAAGGCTTAAGCAATATATTTGCTTATTTCATCAAAGAGCAAATTTAAGGTTCCGGTTGTGATAAGGTGTTAGGTTAGCTTAGGGCTAAGGTCAGGAAAATTGTTGTATCAATGGTCATAATTAGGAATTAAATGGAGCAATTATCACCTACGTGGAATGTATGGTAAAATGTTAACACTTGCATATCTAGGGCTTACTTCGAATCATCAGGTCAACGCGTCGGGTCGGGTAGTCGTGTTACACAACCTTTTGTGAAAACAGGCCCCTTTTTTAATGAAATGTCAGGGGTAATGTTTGTGAAATAAATGATCTGGTCTAATTTACCTGAAACTTTGTGAAAACCCTACTGCAAATCTACAAAAGCTAGCGTCCTTAACGTGCATCTTCACATGATCTTCCGTTTTCATTTCACAAAAGTTCATGTGACCCTGATGACCCAAAGTAAGCCTTTATCTAGTGGTTACCAATTACATGTACCTTGATGAATTCTACAATGCCATTAGGGATAGTAGTCTTGCTTAGTCTTCTTAAGTATTCTATGATGTCACTGGTCTGTAGACCTACGGACACTGCAGCATACAAGGAATACGCAGTTAGTCTGTAAAAAGAAAATCACAACAAACAAAGCATGTAAATCAATTTCTTTTATTTCATCAAAATAATAAGTTCAAACCATACCAAGGACTATCGAAAGTTAACTTGTACTCATGGATGTTTTCTGGTCTACATACTAGTTCTGAGATAGAAACTAGACTTACTTGTACTCATGGATGTTTCCTGGTCTACATACTAGTTCTGAGATAGAAACTAGACTTACTTGTACTCATGGATATTTTCTGGTCTACATACTAGTTCTGAGATAGAAACTACACTTACTTGTACTCATGGATGTTTTCTGGTCTACATACTAGTTCTGAGATAGAAACTAGACTTACTTGTACTCATGGATGTTTTCTGGTCTACATACTAGTTCTGAGATAGAAACTAGACTTACTTGTACTCATGGATGTTTTCTGGTCTACATACTAGTTCTGAGATAGAAACTACACTTACTTGTACTCATGAATGTTTTCTGGTCTACATACTAGTTCTGAGATAGAAATTAGACTTACTTGTACTCATGGATATTTTCTGGTCTACATACTAGTTCTGAGATAGAAACTACACTTACTTGTACTCATGGATGTTTTCTGGTCTACATACTAGTTCTGAGATAGAAACTAGACTTACTTGTACTCATGGATGTTTTCTGGTCTACATACTAGTTCTGAGATAGAAACTAGACTTACTTGTACTCATGGATGTTTTCTGGTCTACATACTAGTTCTGAGATAGAAATTAGACTTACTTGTACTCATGGATGTTTTCTGGTCTACATACTGGTTCTGAGATAGAAACTAGACTTACTTGTACTCATGGATATTTTCTGGTCTACATACTAGTTCTGAGATAGAAACTAGACTTACTTGTACTCATGGATGTTTTCTGGTCTACATACTAGTTCTGAGATAGAAACTAGACTTACTTGTACTCATGGATGTTTTCTGGTCTACATACTAGTTCTGAGATAGAAACTAGACTTACTTGTACTCATGGATGTTTTCTGGTCTACATACTAGTTCTGAGATAGAAACTAGACTTACTTGTACTCATGGATGTTTTCTGGTCTACATACTAGTTCTGAGATAGAAATTAGACTTACTTGTACTCATGGATGTTTTCTGGTCTACATACTGGTTCTGAGATAGAAACTAGACTTACTTGTACTCATGGATATTTTCTGGTCTACATACTAGTTCTGAGATAGAAATTAGACTTACTTGTACTCATGGATGTTTTCTGGTCTACATACTGGTTCTGAGATAGAAACTAGACTTACTTGTACTCATGGATGTTTTCTGGTCTACATACTAGTTCTGAGATAGAAACTAGACTTACTTATACTCATGGATGTTTCCTGGTCTACATACTAGTTCTGAGATAGAAACTACACTTACTTGTACTCATGAATGTTTTCTGGTCTACATACTAGTTCTGAGATAGAAACTACACTTACTTGTACTCATGGATGTTTTCTGGTCTACATACTAGTTCTGAGATAGAAACTAGACTTACTTGTACTCATGAATGTTTTCTGGTCTACATACTAGTTCTGAGATAGAAACTAGACTTACTTGTACTCATGGATGTTTTCTGGTCTACATACTAGTTCTGAGATAGAAACTAGACTTACTTATACTCATGGATGTTTCCTGGTCTACATACTAGTTCTGAGATAGAAACTACACTTACTTGTACTCATGGATGTTTTCTGGTCTACATACTAGTTCTGAGATAGAAACTAGACTTACTTGTACTCATGAATGTTTTCTGGTCTACATACTAGTTCTGAGATAGAAACTAGACTTACTTATACTCATGGATGTTTCCTGGTCTACATACTAGTTCTGAGATAGAAACTAGACTTACTTATACTCATGGATGTTTTCTGGTCTACATACTAGTTCTGAGATAGAAACTAGACTTACTTGTACTCATGGATGTTTTCTGGTCTACATACTAGTTCTGAGATAGAAACTAGACTTACTTATACTCATGGATGTTTCCTGGTCTACATACTAGTTCTGAGATAGAAACTACACTTACTTGTACTCATGGATGTTTCCTGGTCTACATACTAGTTCTGAGATAGAAACTAGACTTACTTGTACTCATGAATGTTTTCTGGTCTACATACTAGTTCTGAGATAGAAACTACACTTACTTGTACTCATGGATGTTTCCTGGTCTACATACTAGTTCTGAGATAGAAATTAGACTTACTTGTACTCATGGATGTTTTGTGGTCTACATACTAGTTCTGAGATAGAAACTAGACTTACTTGTACTCATGGATGTTTCCTGGTCTACATACTAGTTCTGAGATAGAAACTAGACTTACTTGTACTCATGGATGTTTTGTGGTCTACATACTGGTTCCGAGATTGCTATAAGGAAGTCATGAGCATGTTTGTAGACTGGTGAGAAGGATTCTAGAAAGATATGTCCATCAGGAGCCTGTCAATGATCACAAAACATGCTCAAAATCAGAGATGTAAACAAAAACGCACAGTGCCGTTCACACTCAGACCAATATAAGTGAGATTCAACGCTTTCTTTAACTGCGGTCAGAATTTCACTCTTTTATTTATGAACCCCAAAAAATTAATTAATCAATAACATTTCATGATATCATGAAGAGTCAGCATGGCAAAATATCATAAAAATCAAATCAAGTCATTGACCAATGTTCACTTTGAATAATGATGTTCATAATTATAATACTTGTGGGCGAGACTCTTTTCATTTTTGGCCAGTTAAGACAAATATATATTTAAAATCTGTAAGAAACAATTTTCCTGTTATTTGGAACTCTATTCCTCCTGAAATATCCTCATGCAAGTCCTTAACACTATTTAAAAGAAACTTGAAGCAGCATCTTATATCTAAATATCAATGATTCTTGTACCAGTAATTATATTATACAACATTACCTATAACTGTTTTCAAACTTATGATTTTGTAATGATTATTTCCATTTGTACTACCTCCCATGAACGATGTCCCTGTCATGTTTTGTCATGTATGTTTCTTTTTTATTTTTGTCTGTATATGTAAATCTCTTAATTTCTGTTTGGGGAACTATGCCTCCACAAGGCCACTTGGCCTTTTTTTTAGTTCCCTATTTTCATTTTCTTATATATTGCAAATGCTTATTTATATTGTATATATCTTTGTACTGTTTTTAGTACAAATGGAAATGAATAAAACGAATTGAATTGAATTTTACAAGTTAACCACGGAATGTCATTTTTTTACATTGCAAAGCAATCATGTCCTATGTCTGCAAACTTGTGTTCAACATCACAGACAAGGGAGCTTTGCAGAAACGTGGCATCGAAGCTTACTTACCAACCACAAAGGTCTTGAACCATGGTCCTTCTTGAGTTCCATCTGACTGCGATAATCTTTAGCACCAAACTCATCCTCGTCTCCAGCCTCCTGGTCCTCTACCTGACGACTGGCATTCTTAGGAATGTATGAAGCTAGAGGGATGCGATCAGGGAGGCAATCAGAAATACAGTGAGAGACAGATGGATGGATTGACAAAGAATAATATACATCATATGCATTGAACAAGAGATAGATAGATCAAGAAGAATGAAATAGAGAGAATTATAGACAGATTGAGTGAGTCAGGAATGGAATAAGAGAAATACAGAGAGAGACAGAGAGACTGACAGAGATGGACGGAAGGACAACGAATAATATACATCATATGCATTGAACGAGAGATAGAAAGATCAAGAAGAATGAAATAGAGAGAATTATAGACAGATTGAATGAGTCAGGAATAGAATAAGAGAAATACAGAGAGAGACAGAGAGACTGACAGAGATGGATTGAAGGACAACGAATAATATACATCATATGCATTGAACGAGAGATAGAAAGATCAGGAAGAATGAAATAGAGAGAATTATAGACAGATTGAGTGAGTCAGGAATGGAATAAGAGAAATACAGAGAGAGACAGAGAGACTGACAGAGATGGACGGAAGGACAACGAATAATATACATCATATGCATTGAACGAGAGATAGAAAGATCAGGAAGAATGAAATAGAGAGAATTATAGACAGATTGAGTGAGTCAGGAATGGAATAAGAGAAATACAGAGAGAGACAGAGAGACTGACAGAGATGGACGGAAGGACAACGAATAATATACATCATATGCATTGAACGAGAGATAGAAAGATCAAGAAGAATGAAATGGAGAGAATTATAGACAGATTGAATGAGTCAGGAATGGAATAAGAGAAATACAGAGAGAGACAGAGAGACTGACAGAGATGGATTGAAGGACAACGAATAATATACATCATATGCATTGAACGAGAGATAGAAAGATCAGGAAGAATGAAATAGAGAGAATTATAGACAGATTGAGTGAGTCAGGAATGGAATAAGAGAAATACAGAGAGAGACAGAGAGACTGACAGAGATGGACGGAAGGACAACGAATAATATACATCATATGCATTGAACGAGAGATAGAAAGATCAGGAAGAATGAAATAGAGAGAATTATAGACAGATTGAGTGAGTCAGGAATGGAATAAGAGAAATACAGAGAGAGACAGAGAGACTGACAGAGATGGACGGAAGGACAACGAATAATATACATCATATGCATTGAACGAGAGATAGAAAGAT
Organism: Mesocentrotus franciscanus; assembly: GCA_037976565.1. NCBI lineage: Eukaryota > Metazoa > Echinodermata > Echinoidea > Camarodonta > Strongylocentrotidae > Mesocentrotus > Mesocentrotus franciscanus. The sequence continues at coordinate 4,030,193 of CP137683.1, forward strand.
CAGGAAGAATGAAATAGAGAGAATTATAGACAGATTGAGTGAGACAGGGATGGAATAGAGAAATACAGTGAGAGACAGATGGACGGATTGACAGAGAGGGGTGGAAGGGTAAAGAATAATATACATCATATGCATTGAACGAGAGATAGATAGATCAAGCAGAATTAAATGAGAGAGAATTATACATAGATTGAGTGAGTTAAGGATGGAATAAGAGAAATATAGATGGATTGAGTAAGATAGGATACAAGAAGATGAAAGATTTAATAGGAGAGAGTGATAGATTGAGAGACAAAGATATATACGGATTGACAGAGAAATAGAAACAAATTAGGAGAGAAAGAAAGATGGCTTGAGAGAAAGAGTACATGGATTAAGAAAGGAATTCATATCCCTACACTTAGTCCCTGCAATCGCATCCTTACTGCAAATCAGCTTCAATTTCAGTTTTCAATTTTAATTTATTTTTCCAATAAAAAACATAATAATTACATAATGAATACATACAAAAAATACATTGGAAGGACCCATAATATTAGAAAGCAAAGTTTACTATGAGGGGCCCTGTACAAATATAAAGAAATAAATGAACATATGCCATTTGAATGAAATTAATAAACAGACTTTAACTTAAATAATTAATTAAATAATTGCGATTGGGTTAATCTCCTTGGATGAGACTGAGAGTTAGCATGGTATTTGAAGAAAAAACTTGGACTGATAGTGATAGAGATTATGTAATACATACCATCAGGTCCTTGAGACTGTGAGTCATCATTTTCTAATTCAGGAGATTCTGTTCTATACTTCTTGGATTTCTTGGATTCTGAAGAAAAAAAGGGGGAAAAATTACACAAAAATATGTATCAAAATTCATTAAAACTTTATTATACAATTTCTGCGCCTTCACACAGTTTGGGCCTTTGCAAGTTGATGACAAGGATAAGGAGATAGCAGCGTAGACCTATATATATGTGTAAATGTGTTTTTTTTTAATGCAACGAGCATGAACAAAAATGTTATCATACAAAATTATTAAAATAAATTATTAAATAAAAAGTATTTTTAATCTTAATTCTTAATCTTAGACTTAATGAACACCCAATCACAAAAAACAACAACAGATCTAGATCTATACAAACAATGAGTGTGAAGAAAAAGATTCATAAGAAGGAGGAAGAGGAGAAGAATAGTGAGAAGGAGAAGGAGAAGGAGAAAGAAGAGAAAAACGAAAAAGACAAAGACAAAGGAGAAGGAGGAAGAGGAGGACGAAGAAGAAGACGAGAGAATCCAACATGAAAGAAATCATGTGGGACTGAGATCAGTTTGGTTAGCATCCTGACATGCCTAAACACAAAGTCATTTTTCAACAATATGTAGAATTTGGTAATTATTACACAACATAATATTACTCTTGAAAAATAATTGAAAATCTTTACCACCGTCTTTACGATCGCGCTTGCCCATTGCACTCGGAATGAATTGCTGAAATGTCACAGTCCACTCCAGCAAAGCGTAGCGCTCCTTGAATCTGGCTATAACTAGTTCAGTGGTTATATACTTATAATGCGTACGGTATATTGCATGCATATCATAGCATTGAGATTTATTTTTATTTTGCGAAGCAGTCATTGCGCAATCATACGCCGGTTACGGATTACGGGGAAAGCATTTTGGATCACACGTGGAAAATACGAGTAGAGATGTAAGTCAAATTAACCATACAAATTACAGTTCTTTTATTATAGCCAATATGGAAAGTAATTGAAAAGTTATGGTCGGTAAAACGGGTCTTAATTTTTTATAATTCCTGTCAAAGTGAAAACATGCGTCGCAGTACTACTACTACTAGCCAGTCAATGCAAACGCTGCCGTCGTAGTCCCGGCCGCGGGCCGGGGGCCAGGGCGAGGACGGTAGACGCGATAGAGCTAACAAGGGTCGGCGCCCACAGTGGCTCCAGGCCAGGCTAACTCCGAGGAGCTCCGACGCCGGCGTCGGAGCTCCCCGGAGTTACAGGCCTGGCCAGTGTCATCAGTGTCACATGCAGTTAAATTTTGTGCCATTGACAGTAGTACTAGGGTAGGCCGAATACTCAGTCCTTTATTGTTCAGAGGCCTCTACATAATCATTCATCTAATTGTTTTTATTCCTTATAGCAAAATGAATTCTGGGAGGAGCCAGCATGGTTCACGCCGTCGGCCGATGCAGCAGAACTTGAGGAGAGCACGCAAAGCAATGAAAAAGATGGTGCAGTTTGCTGAGGATGAACATCAAGACAACGAAGGGGCCTTGCCGTCAGATGGGAGGAGCTTTAAAAAACAGAAAGGAGCGAAGCCTAGAAAACAGAGGAGGAAAGAAATGAGAATAATGAAGAAAGCAAAAAAACATGCCTTTTTGTCAGGAAAAGTAAGATTGCTGGGTTTGTAGTTTTGTACAGTAAAAATCTAAAATCATTGATTGTACAGGTGTACAGAGTACTAGTACTGTAGTAGTACTACTAGTACAGGTTTTTTTTTTCTAATGAGAATGTATAGTGTGCTCCCGTTTTAAACTGTATGGAATGTGAGAATGAACCGAGTCTTTGTGGAAATGAAATTATGTAGGCTTTGTGAAAGTTTATGTTTCCTTCATGTATTTGTAGTTTACATCTACATCTATATAGTGTGCATGTCACATGTCTTCAGCCTAGTACTACGTAGGCTTAATGTAATAAAAGATTGCAATTAACGTTCAGAGTTTACCAAATCTAGAAGAATGTTTTGTTTTTATTTATAAAGAATGTCTCAGTTACCAATTCTGAAAGGTTCTAAAAGATGAATTGGCCTGTGTACATATTTTTAGTTTATACTCACTTTTTATTTTGTTTCTAGAATCTGAATGACATCAGTGGGGAGAAGAAGGAGTCAACCAAGAAAGCAAAGTCACCAAAGAATGTTACATCACAGGGTTCAAAGACAGCTGAGAAGAAGGCGAAAAGAGAAGAGAAAATAAAGATGGTACGTGTAATAAGATCAGAAGATTGATACCATAGAATATTGTACATGAGATGAAACTAGACAAAATTTCTTATCAAAATGTTATCAACATTAAAAGTCTGACACTGTATGTACATTTTTTTTTCTTCTTCACAATGGTCTCTATTACAAGAAACAGAGTACACTTAAGGCTTGTTCTGATTTGGTGCAGTACACTGTTGCCCCCAAAACTGCCATGTTTTGTTAAAACGTGTATTAAAATGAATGGCAACTGTGCACAACAAAGAACTTTCAATCAATGATTGTCTGTGGACATTCAATTCAATTCACTTGAAATGTTATTGTCCAATTATTGGAAATTTGTTTCGTTTGCATGTCAATACAAAATTACAGATTATAAACATCGATACGATACAAATGGATACAGAATAATAATATTGATTTGAACATCTTGATAACACGAAATACGATAGTACTAAATGCAGACTAAAATTCAATTCATAATCCAGACTAAGAATTAGGACTAAGAATTAAATTAAATTCATAATTCAGATTAAATTCAATTCACAATTCAGATTAAATTCAATTCATAATTCAGACCAAATCCAATTCATAATTCAGATTAAATTCAGTTCATAATTCAAATTCAGTTGATCAGTTCAATTCATATACTTCAGATCTAATCCAATTCACAATCCAGATGTGTTTCCATGTCAAAATTGTTCATATATCTTATGAACAAAACAAATCATCAGAGTAGATTGATCTTTCTTTTTCTCTTGATGTAGGAGAAAGAGGAACAGAGAAAGCGTGAGCTCTTAGCAGCTAACGAGGAAGAGGAAAAAAACATCAGACGTCTGGAGAAAGGCCTTAACTTCAGGAAGAAGAGGAAGACAAAAGAGAAGATAACTCCAACAGCATTCAAAGATGATGGCCTCGACTGTATCCTTTTATGTTGTTCTCTTCACATTGCATGGATATTATTAGTGTGAATGGAGAGATTGCAAAGTTTCCCCCTTTGCTGTTAATCATAACATTGAGTTTTAAACTGTTACAAGTCATTTACAACAATGCCATGTTATAGCTAATGGTTCTTTTATTTAGCTCATATGATTAGCAATATTTGAGGAGCAGGACCAGGAACAGGACAGATTTAGATTCAGAAGAAATAATCCCTCCTTCTCCCACTGATCTACACTGATATAGGCCTAATTATCCAAGGTTAAAAGAGATACACTGTCATTCAGATCTTTGCCACCCCCTATCGGACTCATTAAATTAAGTGTCATGTTGATTTTTATGATATTAAAAGAGTTGAAATATTTTCTGTTGCAATTAGTGGGAGCCATTTTCGTAATAATGACTGTACTATTTCTCTCCTAGATTATGCAAATGAAGATTAAATGTCCTTAACATTACCACTGCAGACTTACTGGATATTGTGAATCCTAAAATGTTAGAAGCAGCAATGGATGATGAGTTCATGGACTTTGGAAAGAATACAGAGGATAGTGAGGAGGAGGAGGATAGCGAGAATGATGGATTAGAGGAGGATGGTGATGGTTTAGAAGATGATACACTGGAGGATGGTCAACAAGAAGACAATAACGATAGGATTGCTAAGAGGAAATCTTCTGATGAGCAACTGAAATCTAGGAAAAAATCGAGACTTTCAGATGAAGGTGATGAGTTGGAC